>BROE01000016.1:5821670-5962933 GCA_036571765.1 Plecoglossus altivelis
CTGTGGACGTTGACAACAACATCAGTGGAGCAAACAGGTTGTGAACAAAACACACGCACATGCATGGCCACACAGGCGGGGGGGGGGGCGAGAGGGTATGAGAGAGAGAGAGAGAGCTCTGCGGTGAGTAAAAGCTGTTATTTAATTTGTAAAACACAGCGCTCAGAAAAAGCCTGACCGAAGCAGGCAATTAGAGGCTTCCCTAGGACTTGACTGTTTTCCCTTAACCTTTACACAACGATTTATGTCAAAGGATTTGTCACCTCCGCAGTGGGGCCTTCACACGCAGCTTTTCAAAACACACAATAGGGGAAGGGGAGAGAAAAAGGGGAGTAAGGGAAAAAAAGTACAATCCTCCTGTGAGGATTTGGGAACTTATATAACTCCCAATTATCAAAACTTCTCCTTGCCTGCTGCCTTGCAGGCCTCCCTTTCTGTTTGTTCAACTCAACAAAATATCTACAGTAGCACTGAGGAGTGTGTAATGCCCGTGTGCCTTCATGACTGGCGAAAACACTCCTGCTCTTTCTGCCCCGCTGAGTCCCGCTGTATAATGGGGGTCTTGAAGGCTCTCGGCTCTGAGCAGCTCTGCCTAACAAAGCCTTGGTGGCTTGAAACGGGCAGGAAGAGAGTGCCTTCCCCAAGAACTTGCCAAAAAACAAATTTTCCCCGATTTTTTTTTTAACCCCTCCTTTTTCTTCTTCTGTGGGATACTGTTGCGGCAGCATGACAGTGTGAGGTTTTAGACGTCTCAGAAAGGTGTAAGCGTGTGTGTGTAGGGGAGGATCTCTTTTAAGACTGTCCAGAGTCAGATGCAGCAGCTCAGCATGGGGAATACAAAGATTGGAAAGTGCACCGAATACGTTCCAGGACAGAGGACGGGGGGGTTTCCAGGGCGGGCGGGAGGGAGGATTTGTGTCTTCCCAACCTTTTTTTTATCACAAAATAGTAAGAGAATCATCAAAGCTGCAATGAGTCTACAATACAATGTTATTTCTCCTGTTTAAATCGTTTTTCTCTCACTCTTTGACTCCATCTATATCGCCTTCCCTTCCCGTGGGGCTTTCGTCCTTTCCTTCCCTGTCTCTGACGACGGTAATATACCTGTTTACCTGTTGGGTGGTCTTGAGCCTGGCTAAACCAAAGCCCCAGTCCCTGCGATCTAAGTGTAGAGTAGCTGCTAATCCGATTTCAGGAAACAGCCGAGCCCCTCTCCAGCTTCCCAGCTTACCTCGAGTCCTCAGAGAGGACAGACAGACGGACAGGAGAGGAGAGAGAGAGGAGTGGGCTCGAGGGGAAGCAGCAGGAGGAGAGAGCAGCGAAAGAAGGTTCAGTTTGTGTTGTGGCGGTGGCGTCATTCAGCAGGTAGTCTGGCCTGTGCTTGAGGACCACCTAACCTGAGCTCTTTTATATCTGGGCCTATAATGAGGTCCTAGATGGGCGGAGGAGGGGAGGGGGGGATATTACCTTCTTAGTGACTGAGCTCTTTTCTGAGTCCACTCTGCCCTCTCTGGGACGTTACAGGGGCCAAACATAAAGCAGCGCTTCATGGCGCTGGGGCTTATCTGGCCTCGGAAAGTATGTGAGACATGCTGGGAAACAAAGGGGCGTCTCTGAGCCCGCTGGCAGGGCCAGCGTATCCCTTTCACAGGCCACAGATCACCCTGGGCTCCCTCCTCTGACAGACCTCTGGACGTGCATGATGGGGGTTAGGGGTGGGTGGGTGGTGGGGGGGGGGGGGGGGGGGGATCGCACCTGGGGAGTGCTATGCAGCTCAACAGGTCATGCAGAGCACCTTCCAGCAACACAGACCACCCTAACTTATTTCAGGTACAGTTAGAGAGACAGTAGACCTTCTCTGGCCACAGACCAGAGCACCTAACATTGCATTCAGGCCACATTTCAGACACTGACTGCCCAGCGAGGCTTTTCATGCATTTGGCTCATCAGCTTTCAAGGGATACATTAACATTGTCAACTTCACCAATGTCATGTTACGAGCAGCAGGTAAAAGGAAACATGTTGTGGTTTCTTTCAAAGGAGGCGAGAAAAATATAGAGACGTTCACACTGAGGAAAGCATGGCCTCAACTGGCCAAAGATGGGCAGTGCAACCGCAAGTCTACATTTCCTCGTTTCCTCATGTCTTCTCCTCTATGAGACTACCATCACGAGAGGCAAAGAAAATGGTTTGCACTGAAAATAACTGCGCTTTACTGAATCTATGCGGTGTACTTATCAATCAGGGATTACTGCTTTCACTGAAAGGTTCACCATTTTCTACAGTTCGATAACCCTCCAAGACAGGAACGTCACATCAGGCAACAAAAGAAAACGACCGGATCAACAACAGCGACAAACAAACCAAAAAAACGACAACAGCGACAACAAATGAATATACAGTAGCTGCGAGTGACGTGACGCGACTGGCGCGGTGGCGAGAGGGAGAGCAGCGTATGTGTGACATGAGGAGAGCCGTGTCAACGTGTCACGGCTGATCCCTGGTGTTCTGTCAAACAGCAGAGACCCCTGAGGGCCCTTCCCTTACAGCAGGGAATACAACAGCCCATACGGCATCTGTCGCACCCGCTGAGACACGAGCGGCTGCGTGTGCGCTTCCCGTGTGCGCTGAAGCGTGAGCGCCCGGGCGCGCGCGTTAGCGGCGTATGTGCGGTCCGTGCGAACAGCAAGTGTTCGAGCAAGCGTTTGGAGTGCGGAGTTCCTCGTCGGAGCGTGTGTTGGAGGGGCTACTCTTCCCCCCCTCTGAGTCGTGCTTGGCGGCCACTCGACGTCCTGGAGACGCAGGAACTGAAACGGTCTGGGAGATAACAAAGATACCTGTCTGCCTCCTCTAGTTGACCTAACGCCACCACAGTTTCACTTCTAGTCTCCCCCCCCCCCCATGCTGGCTACCTGATCAGGCCCAGTCAACTCTATAAAGCCCCTCTAATGTTTATCAGGCCAATCTCTGTTCTGGTTTTAACGACTGGTGGCCCTCCTCCCAGCCACTGGTGACCTTGGTCATCCACTCTGGCCACAATGAGGTGGAGGTGGACCATAAAGGAACAGTAAAAAGGGGGGTCTGAGGGCTAAAAGCCCCCCTGTCACCAACAAAAGTAAATAACACTTGGCTGTGAATGAGAGTTGGCTGTGTTCTCTGTTTCTCGGTGGTGACTCAGGTCCTCAGGTCCCCCTCAGAGAGAGACCGCATTTTATTACCTGCGCCTGAGAATAACCCCCATGGAAATGGTCTGGGCTGCGGTAAAATCGATAATCTGCTATCTTTATAGACTCTGCCAGCCAACCAAGACCATGGAAGTCTGAGGGAGTTTGTTTGCTTGTTTGTTTGGCCTGTTGGACTGTCAAGTATTTTTAGGATATTACGATCGGTTGTGAAAATGTTCTGTGGTGGTCTGCTCTCTAACATTCAAATTGAGTTTTGCTATTGAATCGAGTTTCGCTAGAATTGGATGCTTTTCAATTCACTTCATTAACTTTATTCATTAAGACCTTTAACTTCATTCATTAAGACCTTTTTGAATTTAGAAGTGATGTTTCTTACCATTGAATCCACAGATTCAGAATGAAAATGACACTAGAATAAAATTTGTTTGCAGGGGCTATTGATCTCCACAAACATTTACCAACCTGGCTAACTATTAACCTTTCCCGTCACTACTGGTACTGAGGAAATGTGTCCATGGTTGTTTTAAGGGAGGAGCTTCTGGGAGAGGCACCAAGAGGAGGTATTGTCTATACTGGGAGTTGTCTTAAACAGACCGGTTGAGATTAACTCCCTTTTCTTCCCATCTCCTCTCAGACTGACGTCTCCCTGGATTCTGAGAAGGAAGCAGGTCTACTAAAACTCGCTCCCCATTAGGGGAGCTAAATGGCTCTTCTGTGAGCAGTGAGCTAAAGCAAGAGACATAAAAGACCCTGACGCACTCGCCTCAAGTGAGATTAGAGAGGGCCCTCGTCTCTTGCCCGTCAAATGTTTCTAAGTGCCGAGGAGCACTTTACTGACAAGGGCGGTTATAGCTTCTCTTTCCAGACCGTGAGTCCCAAAAAGATTCTGCTTCAAACCAAGGGATGCAAAAAAAAAACCCCTGAGAGTAGTCAGACCCCATATATCACCTGAACTGTAGTCACTATGATGAGGTGGGTTCTTTCACACCTGGATGACAGGGTACCTTGCAGGACATCCTGGTGCTTTTTTTGAAAGAACAGCAATGCTAAGTAAGAGGCGGTCTGCATTTTCCAAAGATATTTCCTCGCGTGTTTTGTTTTACAACCCAGTCAAAGTCCTTGCGCCTCCTTATCTTCCTGATTTCTTACTCGAGACTTAACTTCTGCGGGAAGAAGGCAAGTCCATAAACGGCCAGTTCGCAGCTACTGTTGCAACCAGTGGGCCCCCCCCTGATTACATTTCAGACGCGAAGTAAATACTACTTGCTTGGTTACCAGGTGAAATCGAGCAGGCAGATGTGTCTGCAGCTCCAGTAGACGCGCACTAGACCCTAGCTCTCTCTGTGGTGATCTGCCATTCACAGTATCTAACCGAGTCAGCAGCTGCTGAGTCATGTTACGCAACGTTTGTACGTGGCTGAACGGTGTGGCGCAACGTGTTGCTCTTGCTCCAGGGGGAATATATTGTTAAAATGATATAAAACTCAGCTGTATGTTCCTATACTGGTGTATTTCCAGTCAAATAGTCAAACATGAGCTACGTGGTGACCTCTTTCTCCTCTAAAGGGTCATTGTTTATGTGAACTGTAGATATCGTGTGTGCAAAGGTGTGTGGGGGGGGGGATTATTTGTCAGCGATGAAGTAAAACAGCAATAACCCCCCGTGAGTGGGGTCTGTAACCATACACTCCTATAAAGTAAACACCAGCAAATAAGGAGCTACCACTGCACTCAGGTTACAAACAACAAGGCCAGCCTTCCACCCGGCCATTTTCTAGGAAAGTCAAACAAAGGTCTCTCGTTAAACCAAAAAAAACACAACAACAAACGCAAGAGTCAAAACGGGGATAACGTTTCGCGATTAGTAACGATGTGACTCGCAAACGTTGTCGACCAGCCGATTGCGCCGTGCAGCTTTTGCTTTGGTTCAGGGAGGGGCGTCTTTCTCGACCGGCCCGTGACAGCGATTTGAAAGAAATAAGCGTCCGGGAGAACTTAAGGAACGGCGCCTCAGACCATCAGACCACCCCCACCCCCCGCCCCCAATCGGTAAAGGTTGTGACCCTGTTCTTTATTTTTCCCAGGGCTGTTGGGCTAATGAAGTAACAACAAACTGGGCCCTGCGGCTAATTTGGAGTGGCACTTCCTGGCCCCTCCTGTCTCCACGGAGACGTATTTCATTTTTTCTTATCTCTGCCACAGTCATGTGGCTTTCCGCATGGACGCTCTTGTCTACCCCACCCCCTTCACCACCCCACCCCCTTCACCACCCCACCCCCATCACAGGGCTAATGGAATCTTCGTTAATGTCATTAATCTGCGGACCGGGACATGAACCAAACACACTCCGTACTCGTTGGACCTGTCTTGGCCGGCCTCTGGCACCAGCGGAGGAGGAAACTTTCCTTGGGGGAGGATTAGATGAGGGAGATCCCCTGTAAAACGTGATAGTAGCGAGACACTGATTGTCTCGGGTCAGTTTTCTCCACTACATTTTCACGGTGGTGAAGGATCTGTGTGGCAGGTGAAAACAAGGTTTAGGTTGCAGCAATGTAAATGTACCTAATCAACCAAATACATTTAAGTCTGCTGAAGCCTCTGGGCATCACTCGGTTCTCCAATAATGGCATCATTTCACAGCCCAGAATGACCTGCTACAGAATTTGATTTTTTTTTATTTATTACAAATGTTTTTAAGATGCTGATGCAAAGTGTTGCAAAAATAGAACTGAGGTTAATTACACGTATTGTTTGACTTTCAATAACATTTCTGTTGAGAAAATAAATATGATTGTCAATGACTGCTAAGGTGACACGTTGAAAGTTACATTTTGATTTGGGGAAATTAATATGTTTATGTCTTCCTTTCTATGCTGCACATCCACTAGACATCTGTCTTTGCAATCAAGACAAAGGGATTTTCTCCTCCACCCGACATATTTTAAAACAAGGGAAATGTCAAATGTCTGCTCAATCAGGTGACTGTGATTCCGTCCTCATTAAAGAGCCTTATTCACACATTCCCTCAGCTCCATGAATGGCCACTCTCAGGCCCACATGTCATACACTTTCATTCATAAAGGAAAAAACAAGGAGGGTGGGGGCGAGGGGGAAAGGGGGCTGACTGAGGAAAGAAAGAGTCTCTCTGGAAGGATGGGTAACCCAGGGGACATTTTCTTTTGTGGCTCTCGGCTTATGGGGCCAAATGCCAGCAGGGTTACCCCAGCGTTCTCTGTCTGTGTGTGTCTGTGTGTGTCCCCCTTTCTGTGACACATGGTAATTAGGAAGATCTTAATGGTGAGGAGGGATTTATTAATGTCCAAGGGAAGCTTTAAACGTCACTTTAATTAAAGGAGATTCAGAGGGCAGCCTGTGTGGGGATGTCATCCATTTTATAAAATCCCTGTTTAGACACAACAGAAAAAATCGGAGGGGGTGTCTAAATGGAAACACAAAAGGACTTTCTGGAAGTAGGCTGTCTAGACCTGTGGTCAGAGACAGAAAAGATAACCTGACCCTAACTGAGACTTAAACTGACAGTAATTATCTGCATACAAATACCACACTGGCATTGAGGATACAACAAGTCCTGTGACAAGCAATGATCCAAATAAAGAGGCTCTTGTGTTTGTCTCGGCGCTCTACCATTCATTTCAACAATAACTTTACTTCGACCTGTTTTGGGGGGATTAATTTATTATCTGAATATTCTGTGTCCGTTCATGCAGCAGGAGAAAAAAAAAAACCTCCGATTATTTCCTGCTTGGTTAACTTGCATCCGGTCGGTCCCTCTCACCAAATGTTACCATTAGTTATGCTCCTCTGGTGGCTAAACAACTAATCCCAGAACCTCTGGATCTTATAAATGTATAAAACATTGAAAAACGTAAACATCTTGAAATAAGACGGAAGACAATATTTAAAAGTTCACTTCTGATAAGGCGTTATGAAACCTCATATATGTTATATTTTCGCACCCGGTAAATACAATGTGCCACTTTATAATGTGACGGGATCCATTTTTAAAAGTTCCTCTATTATTGAAATCAACCTGAAATTTTCAGTAATTTACTATGGTTGCAGGACACCAACACAAAAAAAGATGTGTATATATATATATATATACTAAATAATGTAACAATAGATTCAATTAAGAAAAAGAAAAAAGGCACAAGTCTCAATCGCTGACAGAAAATCTGAATTTGCTCTTAAAGCCTGCTGTTGTATTCAACCTGATGGGGACGTGAAATAGGGATGGGAAGGTAGCTGGAGCTGCTGGTAACCTGGAGAGACGATCACATAAAAGACCAGAGGGGAGACGACAGTAACCCTAACGCCAAAGGGGATTCCCCGGGAGAGAGAAAATACAGAGGGACGGGTTATCAGGCCATTTCTGAGGTGCCGCTCTACTGAAACGCAGGCAAAATCTGCTCTGTTCAATGTGTAGTTGTACATTTGGTAACTTGGTCAATAGACTACACGCGCAGACTTTGCGAAGCGAAGATGCCATCTCACTCGCAATTACAGACATTAAATCACAAAGTGCACAAACAAAATATTCATGCCTTGATCCTTCAATTAGCAATAATTAGTATCATATCCCAATGCAGCTGTCGTCATACACAGAATGTAAAGAATCGTAGACTCGTCTTTCCTGGTTCGCTCTGAGTTCTTTTCATGGCCTGGAATCACATCTGGTGGCAGCTGAGTCAAACGCTGAGCTACAGTATCATAAGTGGATGAACAGAAAAAGTACTCCTTTGCAAAAAAAAGGACACCTTGACTACAAAGTACAACAAATGTCTAATTTACTGTGGCAGATTTGAGGAATACATTTGAGGCGTACATTTGATTTCAGTCATCAAAGGTCATCTATCTAAATTATAGATGGCTGAGGCCTTTGAAGTTCCGTACTTGTTTCTGCCTTAATGCTGACATGACTTTCCAGCAGTACAGTATCTACTACTGGTTAGAGTAGCGGACAAAGAGTCTTCGGATTTAACAACGTAAATGAATCCTAGTTTGATGTCTTACTGAGGGGTCCATCGCAACACATGGACTTACAAACATCAAACTTTTCAAGGCAGGTCAGTCAGCCGACCAATAGGAAAGGCACATTCAAAACAAAAAGGGGGGGGATAGACTTGTGCGTTTGTACAATTTCATGTCCGTTGCCATGATCTTCAACCAAAATCACAAATAGTTGAATATGGGTTGTCTGTATCAGTGCTCCTCATTGTGATTAGAATGGGCAATGTTGTTGGCAGTGATGAGGAATAACTTCAAGGTGTTGTTTGACAAGAGATGAATGGACGTCGACCTCAACGCATTAAGAGGTTAGAAGCCTTGTGGCACAAACATTTCCTGTGTGGGTCTGAAAACAAAATGTCAACACACCTTAGATCACTATTACCAGAAAGTGCTTTTCAACCATGTTTTTCAATTTAGGAGGTTGGAAAGATAGTAAAATGAATGACCGGAAGATGAATACTGGCACAGTCCTTGTAATCAGTCTATTGAAAAACCTTTATTATTCATCTAAAAGTATTAGGTATAAATGTCAGATTACAGTAAATAGTGTACTGTAAACTGTAAATTGTGTAAATAAAAGAGCCATTTGATTAGTTAAAGTAACAATCTACTGAATAATTAAATACGTCTATCAACGTTTTGCTCTCTCTCTTCCAAAGCTTTGATTTAAAGGGAAGAGCGCACGCATAGAATTTACTTCCATTTCACCAAGCATGGTACTTTTGTCACACAACCTACATTGTATTACAGCCTTACACCTGCCACTTTGGTTTTGCATTAAATAACGTTGTATGATATGCTTCAATTTGCTGGGCACCATCGCCCTTATATCGCAACGAAGCATTCTTTACTATGTATAAAATGATTGCCCAGACTTACGACTGCTCGACTGCATGGGTGCCTCCTCTGGATTTTTCAACTTTATTCTTTCACCCACATAAATGATCAAAACAAATGACAATCTTAGCACGAGGAAGTGACGGGGCCCACAAAAGGGAGTCTGACAGCCATTTCCACAACAGATGTTTTTACAGAGGGGTGTCTTCTCTCCACTGAGCAGTCTCACACATGAGAGGCCCCCAAAAGCTTCAGAGAAACGTTCCGAAAACCAACATGTAAATTTGTAACTGCAATCTCTCAGACTGGTGGTGCTAGTCGCTTCCATTTTTTTTGCACAGTTGTTGTTTTTTTTCCTCAGAGAAGTAAAAAAAGAAAAGAAAAAAGAAACATATAACTAATGAATAAACATAGTAGACAGGTCTAAACAAACATGTCAGCGTATACGTTCAAAAAGCTGTCAGGATGGAAGTAGAGCCTCAATATGCACACAAAAAAGGGTGAAGAAAAAAAAGCGACATCGTTAAGAGATATCATTAAAAAGATGAGTCCATATCGACCCAGGTTGTGTGTAAGTGCTGTCCTATTGACAGGAAGACAGAAGACGTTGGAAGAGCCATGTTTCATAAATTTGGCCCCCTTCACTTTATCACTGAGGAGGAAAGGGAATGCTTCTAGGCTGTATATAATAACATGTGTGTTCTTTATTTCCTTTAGATCAATGGTAATAAGTGGGGGCCAAGCAAGATGGATGCCATGGGCAGGTTCACCTATCGACTGCAGAACAGAGACACACACCAAAGACAGATGTCACTGGAGAGCTCATTTTACTTACTGAGACAAACCCAGGTCAGTAATAACAATCCTTTTGAACCGTTCGAATGACTGTTCTTCTGCAATCACTGGGTAAAGTAAGAGCAATAGACTGTAGAGACAAATGACAGGCTTCTTTCCAAATATTTTGTCAAGGGTTTAAAAAGCCAGTTTTTGTTACAGACCAGTGGTTTTGTAAAACTTAAAAGCATTTTGTAAATCAATGAAATTGGATTTAGGTTTGATTTTTTTTTTGAATGTGGGTTTAAGGAGAGGGCTGTGTCTGCACACCCCGTCTGGCCCTCCTTGTGCACACAAACCCAATGTCTGGTTAGGGGGTGGGGGTGGGGTGGGGGGTGGGGGTGGAAATGAGGGGTAGCCTGGTGCCTACTTCCTGGGGACAGGATCTAGACAGGAGGCAGACGCGAGGGCAAGCTAGGCCACACAGGTGGCCCGGATCTGAATCAGATCAGCCCAGGGGGAACCAGTTCCAATCCCCAGCTCTGCATTCGACTACCGCAAGTTACTAACATTTAGCATTAACAGCCAAAATCCATAATCTCAAGATTCTGATCCGTCACTGTAGAGTTACTTTAAATGAGCCCATATGGGGTAACATGTAGTAAATTAGTTCACTTAAATGTTAAACGAATATTTATACTGAATTGCAATTAGTGAATAACGTAACTAAAAGCTAATAATTTTTTTTCCAAAAGTATCAGGACAGGAGCATCTGCGCAGAAGACATGTTAATATAAAATGCTTCTAATAAAATTATTTATCAAAGCAAGTCATTAATAAAGAAACTTGTTAGACATTAGGTTGAAAGGTTGGCTTATGCCTGTGTGAACTCGCTTTATGTAAGACTTCAAAAGTTTAATTAAACTTTCATTTGCATGATTTAACTGAATTAAGTCACCTTAGTAATGAATTAGAAAGGGTTAAGTGAAAAGTGGTTAGAAGTTACATTTTAAATTCTGTTGAAAAACATTCTTACTGAGTTCAACTTAATAACATTTGCTGGTTCCTACATTGCCACATAGGTAATTTGATTGAAAAATATCAAATAAATATGAATCATTGTATTATATATGCAATACTACACAATCACTAAGAAAATATAATAAAGTTGAAATATGAAGTCACTCTGGCTGAACTGCAAATCAAACATTAATAGAATAATTACAGAACTGTTCCAACAGACAGCTCAGAGTATTATTGTCTAAAGTTGGGTAAAGGGTAATTAATTTGGCAATAAATCGTTCACAGTGTTTGGTGACTGATGAGGATGGGGAAATGAGAAAATTTGAGTTCAGACACCCACTACCCCCACCCTACCCCATTGTCTGTGTGAGAATGGAAATCGGTGCCGGTAGTACAATATCCACATTATGTCTCCTGACTCGGCATTGTTGCGTGGTATGCTTGATCGTACCTTTGCTACCGTAAAACTAGAAAATGTATCAAGGTAAAACACCATGGTGTATTGAAACCGCCTGTCCATTTAACAAGTAGGTCGCTGAAAAACTGGGATTTCCAAATGGAAAATGCAATCGATGCTTATTTTACCTTGATAAGAGCGTGCATCTATTTCAGCACCTTGTTGATGTCAAGAATGAATCCCATGGATTTATTTAGAAATCATGACTAATCCAATGAAAAGTGTAAGAAGTAAGAATGGTCTTGACCTTCAGCCTTTCAGAATAAAGGCATTCATATATTGTATGTAAATGTAAACACAGGTTTCTGTATCACTGTGCACCAATGACACGAAAGGTCAAATGATCAACATTTTAGGAGACACTCGCTAAACTTTGTGCACCATTATGATTTGGAGGGAAAAACGTACATTATAAATATTTTAGAATACAATTACAAAACCCAATGATAAGTGTTTTATAAGACGGGTTTCTTCATCTTTTGAATGTTTATCGATGCAGTTAGAGCACTTTAGAAGCCCACCACAGAAATAAAAATGTTATTACATCTGAGAATAATTGCATTTTACATAAATACTTAGAAGCGTTAAAAACAGGACATAACTAAGTCTTATAATATGTTGCTAATACATGTATTTATTTTAATATTGCAAATTGGATGTGGGACATTAAATGGATACATCTCATCACTAACCCATGCATATCAAAATATTTTTCATAACTAAAAAAAGAAGACTTAATGTTTAACTTACATGTAAAATATTCAACAACCTTCTTTGACAATCTTTGACAAAATATCAGTAATGAATTACTGATAATGACCAAATGTGCTCTGACAACTTGCGCTTCGCATATGTGAAATGACGTACACTGCAATTGAAATTAGTTTTTTACAACGTCCACTTTCAAAGCATGCAACATGGTTAGAGTGATGCGTGTCAAGTTTGTCAAGAGTTTGTCAAATTGCTGTAAGGCTGTGTGTAAAATTGTGTGTTGATTTTCTTTGTGGGACAAAAGCCTGGCAGGGTTAGTGTTAAATCTTTCTGTGGTGGAACACCTTGAAGGCCAGGGGAATCTCTCTCTAACCTCTGGGCCATAACACACACAAACAGATGGGCCACCTCATGCCATCAGGTGGAAAATAGATCTTCTGCGTTTCTAATGGCAAACCAGGAGAACTGGAACAAAGCAAAACCGTGCAGCTGGATCCGATAGCAAAGATCATAACTGTAACATTGGTCATAATTCTTGCAGTGTTCACCTGACAAATATTTTTTTTATGTGACCAATCTAAAAGTTGTTGATTTGACTGTTATTTCTATTGACCAGTAAACCATTAGAATAGAAAAGGCTAAATGCTGAATTTTGAACTATATTTGAAAATTAGTCTGTATATTCATTGAGTTAATTAATTACATTTATTGGTTTGAAACTGTGCATACAATCAAAATCACAATAGGGCAAACAGACGTTTTGCTAAATATTCCATTTTAATTTAGTCGAATTCTTCTTAATACTTAGTAAACTGTTGGAGATGTGCTCTAATGACCTCAAGTTCTGTTTTTGTCCCGTGAGCATCAATCCTACTAAAATAAATACAAAACGCTGGAGGGTGTAAAACCACATGGTGTTCAAATGCTACCATCTAGCGTTCATTTTTAGTAGTGCAACAACAACCTATTCTGAAATAGCTCTTGACATGTTCTTAAATTTTAACGTACGTTTCTCTAGGATGTTGTCACAAAATTTACGGTGTTGATTCATGCTTCATGCGTTTCTCTTAGAGACATATGTTTCATTGTGAAATCCTAATCGAGTCAATAGACGTCTGTGCATGGAAGTGAATGTTAGTAATATCAAGCAAATCTGGAAATTATTAGATCGATAAAATGCGATTGTAGCCGTAATAGTAATATTTAGCTAGCTTGCTTGCACGCACTTTTTTTGGACTCACGCACGTGCTTGTATTTACAGTTGGGGGATATGACGTCATATGTAATGAACAATAGTGACAGCGGGCTGCTTCTTGCTAGTTGCTATTTATTTCGTGTATTTACTCTGAATTAATTTATCGTGCAATCCTCATGCAACAGTAAGAGAAAACTATTTGACAAAAATTCCTGTTAATTCCTCATTTGTACTTATTAGGTTACTTTCAATCGAACGTGAGTATTTTTCAACAAAAACAACATTGCTAACCAGCTAGCTAGTTAGCTAGTCTAACTGACTGGCTTGCTGGCAAACTGCTATTTAAACGTCATGATTGGGTCACGTTATCTCTTCTCTAATGTTTTACAATACTATTGTCGATGCGTGCATGTCAATGTATTTGTAATGAATCCGACAAATGTTGGTTCAGTATTCGTGTGCAAACGTTAACGCGCTAACTAGCTATCTAATATCTTTAGCAGAACACAGGTTTTTTGAATATTTTAGAATGCCTAGCGACTGAGCTATCTGCTGTCACTTATCATTTAGTTTATCTCGATAACGATGAGGATTTGGTCAAGTTAGTGTTGGACGTTTACTCTTGCCTGTAAAAACCCATTGTTTGTTACACAGGCCCAACGTTTGCTCATTAGGTCTGGCATTGAAGGCAAGGCAATCGAGTCTTTTTGTGTAATGTTTGTGTGTTTTTTCTTTAGCGTGGTGAAAGTCGTTATGGACCTTCACAAAATAATCCACGATGCATTGCACGAGTTCATACAGACATACATTCCTGGTGCAGACCTCAGGTAAAGTGTATTTGGTGCATCACACTGTAGTAGTAGTAGTGGTGGTAGTGGTAGTGGTAGTGGTAGTGGTAGTGGTAGTGGTAGTGGTAGTGCAGACTTCAGGTGGTGGTGGTGGTGGTGGTGGTGGTGGTGGTGGTAGTAGTAGTAGTAGTGGTGGTGGTGGTGGTGGTGGTGGTAGTGCAGACTTCAGGTAAAGTGTATTTGGTGCATCACACTGTAGTAGTAGTAGTAGTAACAGCAACAGACTAAACTTAACAATAGTATTTTAAATGTATATTTTTCTCTGTCCAGCTATCCCACATCTACCAATCATGTTTCAGACTCATCTGTGAAACCAACTGAAGGATTCATCTGAAACTAATGTTGTCCAGATACACTATGTGTCTTGAAGATATTCAAATGCCTTGTTTCCTGTTTAGCACCTTGGACGATGTGCTTTTGTCCTATATTACTGGAGTTTTGGAGGACCTGGGTTCTCAGGAGAGTGTGGAAGAGAACTTTGACGTGGAGGTGTTTGCTGAGATGCTAGAGGCCTATATTCCTGGCTTTGCTGAAATTGACAGGTAATTCTGAACAAATGTGTCTCTGCACATCAAGTGAATGTGCTGTGTCAGCACGTGTTAGCTTTAAAGGATCCTTTAGGTGTTTAATCACAGCAAAGTTATCAACGTAACGTGTACCAATTCCTTTGCCATATTTCCATGTCAGGTCATGATGTGGCTTTTATGTCATCAGTCAATGCCTAAATGTCTGTTTTACCTTGAAACAAAACAGTATTTACCTGTTTTACAGTGTCAAAGTCTGTGAGATGATGTTCAGCCTGGCCTCAAAATTAGCCACAGCCCGTAGTTCAGGTAACATGATAATGTAGTCTTTTGTATCATACATTACAGTGATGCACATCCATTTCACAAAATCTTGTCTGAAATATGTCAAGCCATATGCTTGCAAGGTCATCGGTGTATCCATACTTCATCCTACCCCGTTACTTAAATAATGCCACCGTGTTGTAATGTAATAATTGAGAATTTCTCGGATGCAGAAAAGAGTGCACTGAAGGCTGGTTTGGAAGATTTCCCTATAAAGCTCAGCCCCATCTCCACTGTTCCTCCGCCAAGAGAGTCAAACCATCTGACGACACAGATCGAGGGTGCCACTGCCAAGGTAGGAACACCTTGACAGTTACGCAGCTCAGGGACACCAAACCTACCAGGACTCCTTGTCAATTCCAACATAGACAGCTTGGAGGCGTTAGGCTGGTTGTAAATGCTTGTGCTGTCCCACTACGACCAGATAACCATCCCCGAGTTTGAAGCTCAGGAGCAGCACCTCCTGGAAATGTTCCCCAAGTGCAGCCTATCAGACGCCAGGAGCGCGCTGTCCATCGCCAAGGGGGACATGGAGGAAGCTGTGCGCCTCATCATCGAGGGAGATGTCCAGTTTAGCCCCTCCCCTCTCATTGTCAGTCTGTCGGTTTCTATCAAGGATATTAAAACATCAACCGTTTCACTGCATCTTGATGCTTGGTCTTGGTGATATTGTACTGCTGACTTCCTATCAACGAAGCTCAATTGTGTCTTTTAGGTACAACATGGGAAGATTGTGGCTCCACAAGGAGACCAGAAGATGAAAGAGAGCATCCTGGAGAAGTAGGTCTTAGTTTGATGGTTTGGTTTTTTTACTAACTGGTTTTATTTATTTATTACAAACAAATCGTGTCTCTAAGTTTGGAGACACAGTAGTAACGATGGGAACCTCTCTTCAGATACATGTTAGTGGACAGAGAGGAGGATAAGAAAACACACAGGCCAGTTGTACCCAAAGAGGTAGGTTCTCCGTCCAGTTATTAGAGGAACAGTGCAGATGTCTGACCCCCCCCCCTGAAGAAGATGCCCACCAAGACTGTATTTTTATGTTTCGATCTAGGCTCCCAAAAAGCTTGTGCGTTACCACAGCAACCAGGTGGTGACCACCAAAGGAGAGCGGTACCACCTGGTGAAGAAGGAGGATTCTGAGGAGATGAAGAAGACTTACGTCAGCATCAAGCCTGCTCGTAAATACAGATTCCATTGATGACTGGTTGAAAAGGACTGGCAAGTATTGGCTACATTTCCCTGGTAAAGAAAAACCTCTGTGTTGGTATTGAGTCTTACTGTCTTATTTCTGAATTGTGTAACCATGTAGTTCTGCCTAGACTTTTTTGCGATCCTTATTTTTCATTTTCACCATAGGTCCGTAAAATTGCTCAGTAAAATTGTCCTTGACTGAAACTTTAAGACACCACAATAAAGCACTGGTAAAATTAAGGTCATCAGAAATAACTTGCGATGATAGACACACGCACCTCCTCAGAACAAGTGGAGTCCCTCCATTGGCTGTGGGTTGGCTGCTTTGCCATTGGCTTTCAAAGTTCAAAGATCAAGCATACCTATTGGCCGTTTCTAAATGTTTACCAACCATTTATACATATATCTCAAATGGCTGGTGAATGACAGACAAGTTTATAATAATACTTTTGCCAATACAACTTTTACAATGTTAGTTTTTTTCCTTTTGCCATCTCAGCTGGCCTGATGTTGCAGTGTTTTGTCTTTTTGTTTGATTCTTGATATTAAGCTATTTTGACTAACGTCATCAGAAGAACTCATTCATTATGCAATATACCTTGACTCTTGCAGAGATTGAAATACATTTCCTGCATTATTGTCACTACTGAATCACGTAAAGTGACTTTGTAATGTTGACCAGTTTTAAATTGGGATCGGCGACTTGGCAAATTCAGCTCGAGTCGAGCTCAGTCCACTATTTGAAAGGTTTTAGTTGAAGTCAACAACTTGAAATAAGTGTTTTATGCCCAGATGAAAGCGGAAGTTGCTTGTGCTGTTCTCGATTTGACGGCATGAACCAAAAAAGGCACTTCATTTTGTCACGATAGAGATTATGCCATGACTAAACCTTTACTTCTTAATGGTTTTAAGAATAAAATTGCATGTTTTATTTTTTATATATAGATGTCTAGATTTGAAAGGGTATGTTTTTGAATGTTCTGAACGGGATATCTCTTCAGGTGCTCATAGGATCCATTTTAATAAACAAGATTACAGCCAAGTTCATCTCACGTTATAACTCATGTATCTCATTTTCACTTTGCTTGTGAATTTGTTGATTGTGCTATTTTCAACTGCTATGATATCAGTGGTAGACCGAGATATTTATATACCAGATATGTTATTTTGTGTTGTATATGAAGTGAAATATCTTAGAATTTATGCTTTATAGGAGAATAACACCCTGATGTTACTGTTACAAATACTTTGCTTTTGTTTACTGTATTTTTGAGGGTGTGGTCCAGTATTACTGTTTTGTCAGTGAACCACATCATTGGATTGTCATGGTTTACTCAGCTTTTTCTATTTTACCAGACCATGGCCTTGTTTTAAAGTAAGCCTTTGTTGTTATGTGTGGTCTCTAAACACTTTTTAAAATAAACACTCCATTCTTCTACATGTTCTTAGTGGGTTTCCTGATAGTTTACCCTGATGGGAAGTCTATAGGCCAAATAGAAACAAGGTGTATATCAACCTTATCCAAATATGAAGGGTTTACGACCAGTTCTTAAGATTAAACTGGAATCTTGAATCTCTTCAATCAGAAGGAACCTACCTTTTGTTATTTATCAAAAGAACATTTGTCTTGCTTTTATAAAACATTGAGAAAGCTCTCTTAAGGCTGTTCACAAAATGTTATGACCTATATTTCTATGTCACCTAAAGTTTATAAATGTAACTGTACTAATCTTTATTAGTTTATTTCATTTAATTCATAATCTGGAGTATAATCTCCTGTTGTGTCTAATCTGGACCACTTTTATGACATTCTTGATTTCAGTCAAGTTTTATTTCAAAGCTACTTGCACAACAACATACCAATCATTCAAACCAGTGCAGAATTCAGCAGACAAAACAAGTGCAGGAACAGAAGAAAAGTATTGTTTACATTTCTGACACAAGGACACTAATGACACAACACCGATATATTCACAAACCATGTCAAATAGTCACATAAAAAGCCTTAATTTAAATGAATCTGAGAATAATTCTGCCTACTTCTAGTGCAATCCCATAACAAACATAGGCACATGGTACAGTACAGGTGACGGGAGGAACACACACACACACACACACACACACACACAAACCACAATTCAACTTAGGTTCAGTGAACTGGAGGTCAGATACTTGAACAATTTTGTTGTATAACCAACACACTTCCATATTCTTTGGAACGAAATGTGCTATGCACATGCCAACCAAATTACATTTGATTCTTTTTCAGTCACCTGAAAATGAAACAAATCCCCATATTAAATCAAATACACACGTCTCAAAATCATTTCCTTATGTAATTTCAAAAGGCAAATTAGGTTAAATCTTGAACCAAAACACGCATTCTCATTAAATAGGTCTCCCACATATGTCAATGATAAACTGGATAAGCTTACATTAGGTCTGCAAAACTGACCCATGACCATTCTTCAGAATGACATTAAATTCAAACACATATTCCTGTTTTGGTAACAAACATGCTCCCCAGAATGGCAAAGTAATTAAAACATGTGTTAGAGAACCTTTAAATATTGCTCATTCACTGCTTTTGATAGTTATCAATCAGCTTTTTAATCATTAGGACACAGTCTGTTTGGCAAGTATAGCACCACATGTCATTTTAATCTCTCGAAGTTACTGCCAGCTGTCTGTTTGTGCTGCTTAAAGAAAATACTTCACAATGGGACAATAACAACCTTGATTCCTAATCACTTTGACACCTGTCCAAACAGTAGCAATAGGACTTTTTTTGCATCAATGCATTCCTTCACTGGGATGAAATTTTACAGTCAACAATTTCGATTGAACAAATGCAACTCAAACAGACAAATCGTTTGTCCATTTCATTCAACTCTCGGTCAAACATTTCAACGCAAAATGTCAGCAACACCTATAACTGAATGAGTCATTTTGAATTTTCACCAGCAATATAATAACTGTGAACCAGACACGCAAGAGTGGACAACCTGGACAAAGACATTGGGTCATTATGCATTTTAGCTGTTGGTACTTTATTATACCTCAGTTGAAGCATTCTATCACTGAAATGACATCCAAAATCTCATTTTCCACCCCTGCTGGTGGCAGTTATGGAACAAGGCTGTCTGGCTAAAGCCACCAGGTGTCACCCACAGAGTAAATTACACAAGTGGGTACATCATTGCAAAACGATACAAGTCAACAAATTGGTCACATTCTGCTAGACTTCAAAGGTAAAGCTAGCAAAATGGCTTTTATAAGAGGGTTATTGTTTCGGACTCAAATAGACTGAGCAGTTATGATTGCAATGTTTACATGTGTACTTTCATGCCCTGACTGGTAGTTTCCATTTCAAGTAAATTTGATTATCAAATAACAAACACATTTAGCTTATTTGTGAAATCAAAAGATAGGAGCAACATAGAAGAAATACAATCACAAAACTATTTGTAAAGTATTAAACTAAAAATCACAAAGCATGAGAACTATCACGTGTTCCTTCAGTGTTGTTAAAACGATTTGGGCCCAATTATGAAAACTGGCCAGCAATGTGTATTTGTCTGTCAATAAAATTCTGCGGTCTGACACCCATGGATTAAATTAGCCATATCATATACCCCCCCCCCCCCCCAATATTCTTTGTTAAAAAAGTTTTTGCAGGTATGCGAAATAAAGACAAAGTAAATCCTGTAGTTTCGCTCTCAAATCACAGCATAGCTAAGGCGGAGTGTCCCACAGTCACTGTTATATCGAGGTATGCCTACTTCGCTGTGGTGCTGGCACAGCAGCAACTTCTGGCTTACAAATATGTAGATATATTGTGGTTAAGTTCCCTATATCAACACACCCAAGCACGCATTGCTGATGCAAGGATACTCCCAATAAAATATATTGAGTGGAAGTCACAGGCAATCATTGACAGCATGCGGGGAGGAAATAGACCACCAGCACAGTGTATTCCTCTGGCAGCTTGAAACTCCAATATTAAAAAAAAGAGTCAGGCAAATCGAAGCAGAGTGGAAGATTTCCTTGTCTTTCAAGGTAGCCTAGTACTGCCATGCAATGGTAGCTCAACAGTCCAAGCTTGCGTGCAAGTGTACAAATGCACGCGTGTCCACTCATCCTTGACACACACACACACACTCTCTCACCAACACACGCACTCACACCAACAATGTCAGCAGCAGACTGGTAACTGTTTCCAAGAGGAGATTCTAGCTGAATCTCTGGTCCTGGTCGTATCGTCCCTTAATCATCATGTTCAGCAAAGGTCCAACCTGCGAATACAAGTTTGTTTTCTTTCAATCAGACAAAGAAACTACTTTTCAAACCTACAACTGTGTTATGAGAAACCTTCTTCAGTGCCCTCAGGTCTTTGTACCACATATTACCCTTCTACTGTACTAAATCAGGTAAGACATAAATATTCCCTGTAATTGGGTTGGACTGAGGCCCAGCATGCCACTGGGATTGCATACGTGCACTATTCACAATAGATGACCTAAATACAGGGGGAGCAATGGAGTGATGTTCTAGAAATGAAGGACCGCTTGCTCATAATATTGTCTGAATGTTGTGATTGGACGATGTATGGTGCGGAGTGAAACAGGGGTTTTCCCCCACTCTTACTTCGTGTGGGTCTCCTAGTGCCTCTCCCAGCATCTTCTCGATGTTCCTCATGATGGCCACTTTCTGATGGGCTCTCAGGGGGTACTCTATCCTCTTGGGTGTTGGGGCACCCTAGAGTATCAGAATGAATGACTTTAAAAGCCAAGCAGACACAACAGGGGGCTCGTTCTACGAAGCGTGCCAACAAAATATGGGTATTATATCCAAAACCTGACTTCAATCAACCCAACATAAACCATGGCTAAAGTGGTCCCATAAAGGATTATTTACGTTTCTGCGATGAGACTCATCCGAGATAGGTTCAAGTAGTCATGATGATCGATAATGATCACACTTGAGCGTGCATGTTATTCTTCAAGAAGTCGGACAAGTCAAACATGGAACAAAATTAATATGCCATGGTAAAAAGCAATGGTGAGCAGCAAAGTTCATGGCCCCATGCCCTGTTCCTGAAGTACATTTTCTTTCAAATGGCCTGCGTATGCCAGCTCCCTCAACCACCACCTTGTCAATGAATTGGAAAATGATTGGAAATAAAAAACTACACGTGGATTGAGGGTTTACTTTTTTAAAGACGTTTTAAGCAACCATACCATAGTTTAGTTTTCTGACATTGATGTAGAAACAAGCTAGTAACCAATACATTAACATATATATTTTTTTAAACATGGAAAATAGAAGTCAATGCATATGGAATTAGATACTGTTGTCAAATACTGTTAAGAAATTGCACAGTTCACAAATTTATGTAATTTTGACAGCTGTACTGCGGTCATTTAGATTGTGACCCATTTGATATGTGACCCATTTGATATGGTATAAGACAAAACATAAACACATACCATAAACGCGATTTATTTTTCATTACTTTTCTATGAACTCTAGTGGTTATTAAAATAAAATGGCACAACGCCAGAGAGTCAGTAGTAGAATGGTCCCTTTCCTATCAGGTCAGACAGGAACTGTGGCTAAGCAACAATTCAAATTTCATCTGACAGTTAACCTGCCCCATACCAAGTTAGTTTCCCAGTTTACCATGTTGAATATGCTTTGAAGAACCGAAGCAACTGGAAATGAGTCAGACTAACTCAAATAACCCAATTTGGTAAACATGCTTCATAGAACAGGACAGGACACTTAATGTTCTGAAGAGAAGAATAGGTGGAGAGAAAAAAGCCATGTCTCACCTTGTACCAGAAGTTAACAGTGATAGTCACTCCGCCATTCAACAGGGACTCAATGTGATGCCACCTAATACAACAAAAGAGATGACTTTTATTTGGGAAGTTTACATTGATACATAGAACAATAAGATTACGACTGCCATTCTTTGTGATGCACAGAAAAACAGATACTTGGTCAAATCTGTTATTAATTCATGAGGAAACTGACATGAGGAAAACAATAGTCTGTAAAAATGACATCAGTTTGTTTTGTAGGCTGTGGCCTCATCAGGGACGAGTACCCAACCCTGTTCCTAGAGGAACAGGGTTGGGTACTCGTTGGGTACTAGGGAACTGAGGTCGTTTGACACGAAAAGCTTGAGACATTATTTTGCATTCTGGTCCGGATCCATCTATGCAGTGCCACGTTTTTGCACAACTTTGCATAAGTCAACATAAAATTAATTTTCCTTCGTGGCTTGGTTCTTGTCCTGAGAGTGTGAATTGTGGGACCTTATTTAGGTGCAGGCCTTTGTAACCTATGTCCAATCAATTCAATTTACACAACTGGACTTCAATTACGTTTTAGACGCATAACCACAATTTGGAATCCCAAAGGGGCTGAATATAACAGTAATCCAGGAATCTCTCTTTGAATCACTATTTTCTTGGGAACCAGACGCTGCACGATAAGTTTGTTTTGGACTCCTTAATAACAGTAGATAAAAACATGTGTTGGGGTGCAAACCAGTATGAAGAGGCTAAGAGAGTAATAGTGTCAGGGTTTGCATAGTAGATGTAGCGGTCCAGATGGCCAGTGGGAAGGGAGGGGCTGTTCGACATAGTTCTGCACCGTGGCTCCTTATTTCTCTGTCCACTGACTTCCACAGAGGGAGAAAAAGAACACTGTAGCTCAGCTCCCCAACTGCCCAGCCACACAGTCGGTTCTGCTGGGTTATGGCAGACCGCTGGCCTCTGGCAGGAACCCAGAGGTCTGAGGCTCATGTCAGGGAACAGTCTACCGGATTACGTTTCACACTTCAGCCACAGTTGGAACGGTACACTGGCATGAATGTGAGAATAGGACAGATAAACCCACCTGGCAGTGGAAAAACTGATCAAAAGTAGCAAGCCTCCATAAACTACAGCTTTATTTGATACTCCGAATGACGCAGAGTTTTGAATCATCAAACGAACAGACGTGCTACAAGTAGGGCACTTCTTACCAATACATAGGGATGTAGAGCACGTCCCCAGGCCCCACAACTGTCTCATAGCCCACTAGGTTTTTGAAATTAGGAAACTTCTCGTAGTCCGGGTTCTCAAAATCAACCTAATAAACAGCAACAAGGACAACAAGAACAAAAAAGGACAAATGCAAAGTTGCCATTTAGAAATGTCTCGTTGATGAGATGACTGACAAATAAGCTCATCCTATTACAGTTAGCCATTGAACCAGATGGACTTACCTGGCTCTGTCGGTCACAGGGATGGTGGACAGGGAAGGGGTAGAGACACTCAAACTGGTCTGGAGGAAACAGTATGCACCTCTTGTGCCCTTTAATCTGAGCGAAGAAGTTCTGTTGCTCATCGTAGTGGGCTGGAGTCACGTTGCCTGCAATGAGAGTGTGTAGACCACCGGAATGGTGGGAAGGATCCTTGATCATCTCCAGAACTGGTTCACTATCGGTACGGTACGTCGATTTGAATAAAGCATCTGATTCCATGTAATAATTACAAATAGTTTTGCTATGGGGTGATTTGTCTATAAATATGAGGTGTCGTGTTGTGGAGGTACAATAAGGTAAACAATCAAGATCATGCAGATGGTCCAGAGTCACTCACCCTCCATGCCTATGAGCAGTAAGTTAGATGTCAGTTGTCCCCAGTTGCGCTTGGCTTGTTGTTTGTTGATCCAGTTCCAGTTAAACCCCAGGAAATCCACCACAATCTTCCTTCCCACTGTGTCATTCAAGGTCTGCTGCAGGTACACCCTGGCACAATGTTGAATGATAGAGGAAAATAATTTAGAAGAAGAAAAAAAAGAATCAAGGTTTCAACCCTACTGTACAGTTCTTACCCAAATGAATGTCTTCCTTTCCAGTGTTCATTTTATGAGAGTAAATAAATATGTATGGAAAGGAAATGGGATAGGTGTGGCCACAGGTCAGTAAGTGATAAGGTTGTGTGTGAATGAGCAGAAAGTCAGTTCAAGAAGCTGTTTCTCATGAGCTTCTGCATAAATGCTTAGTCATTAGCCCATTGCTTTTCTGTATTGTGGAATATAGGTTCAAAATTCAAAAGTCTAACGTAAAATTTGAGCACATTGCCAATACCTAAACAAATCTTATACCACAAATACAATTGTGCATTATCAGCATTATACAAGCAATATTCAATTAAAAAATTGTCGTTGCTTTACCTCTCCTCTCCATCCAGTTCTTGTGTTTCATGCATTTTGTTCACAAATTCGGAGAATTTCATTTCCATCCTCCGAGACTTTGGGACAAAGTTCTCGAAGTTGGCCGTTTTCTTCTCATCATAGTAGAGGAACTTGTGGTTTTCGGCAATGTAAACAGAGAAGTCTCCGCTCCCAATGTTCTCCTGAAGGTAACCTATGTCCCATTTCAGAGCTGGATACACTAGATTTGTGTCCGTTAAAACCACAGGCTCCTATTAACAGAAAATGACAAGCATGCATGCGAAAAAAGAACAAAAAACAAAATGAGAAACTTGTCGAACTGTAGTAATCAATATTACTTTCTACGTGTTTGAATTATCTTCCATAAAGTTGTGGTATTGAGTTGCTAGATCTAGTTAACATAGGTTAAATTACATATTTGGAATTGACTGACACAGCTATGACGGCTGGCAATTCATTTCTTTTCGTATGTAGCACAGAAAGGCACACCTGTTTTTTCCACCAGGAAGTTTTCTAGAAGCAGTAGTACAAGAGTAATACAAATCGTTCGCTGGCAGACAGCGGGATTGATGGTCGTGCTGAAAATGAACCCTTTTTTTTTTGAAAGTGCTACGTGACTGAAGGAACGTAGGCTGGGGTAGCGCTTGGCGACCGGAGCTCTGCTTTCCCCTGCTTGACCGCAGGTTGAGGATAAACACAAAACAGCTCAACACATTTGACTTCAATTTCAAGCGCTGCCCAAGTTCACACAACTCGATCTCGGTCAATGAATGACAGTTACATACTTTATAATACTGGGACCCATAGTCTCCCACATTAAAGGCAGCCAGTGATGCAGCGCATGCGTACATACTTGATTCGAAAGGGAAAGTAGTGTTGGATGCTGTAATTAAATACCAAACTTTTCATTCTAGAGTCATCTAGTTTAAACAGCTAGCCAGCCTTGGGTTGATTATTGACCGCAATGGGTTGCAGCTTGCAATAATAAATAGCCTAATAATGGCCATTTCCAACGCGTTTTTACTGACAATTACTACTGGCACGATCATGCAAATAGGTCAATTAGGTTATGTCTTACTACCTTACAGGTGATATTTGAGACCTACAGACAATGCAAGATTCAAAAAGGCACAGTTAACGTGGTAAATCAAATGAAACTGAAAAATACTGATCCATACTGCCTTATGAACCCTACGTTTCTTGGACTTTAACCGACAGTAAAAGTTTATTTTTATTCACGTCTAGTAGCCTATTGTGACCTACTCTTTCAAACGGACTAAAATGCGAGATGTACACAGACAAGACCGAGTTTGCTCTCAACACACGTCCCATAATAATCGACCCATCACTGTTTAGCTATACGTTCTATGATTGAGTCTAGCAGAAGAAAGTGACAAATAGAATAATTCACTGGACTTAATACCGAAGCTAAACAATCAGTTCTGATCAATAACAGACCTTACTGAACAACAAGCAGTTGGACAATAATGTAGGCAAAGCTGTCGATTCAGACCAGATACATTTCCAAACGTAGGTTTTTGCCCAATCGTAAATGATACTTGAAGCAACTGGGAGATCTGGCTAGGCGTATGAAAGGGGAGGGTCAACTACAGTTCACCAACTGGAATGATGGGAACACAAGAGCACTTTATCACTTGAATATTAATGTCGACCAGAAATGTCGGCAAATAATGGATTTATAGACTAGGATAATGCACATAGATTTTGGAGTGCTGGTTATGCTGACAAATCTGTGCTCTTGAAAGTGATCACGGCTGCAGGTACCTCGAATATAGATTGATGATCTGTGATCTACAACAAAACGATATCCTTAATCAGTCATACAGTTATATTTAGCATTCTGTAACACAAGAGTCGCATTCGGCGGAGCTGGCTTGACATGACCATGTTCAGTTTGTAATGGGCTTACATGAGAAGCGGAGCTTTAGCCCTACTCGGGCTATCAAAATTAGGGATGGAGCCGAGTCTGTACGGTCGTGTGGCTGGCCATGCTTCACAAGCAGTCAGTGTGAACACTCTAAAGTGATTACCTCATTGTTTATAAGCAGCTCGGCTCTTGGATCCGTATGAGAGAGTCTCGGTATGGGTTTTGTTTGAAAAGGATACTTTCGAAGTTGAGATTCGTTCCAGCCAGTGCTGTTGAGTTCAGTAAATGCTGCACCGCTCTCGGTTGACGACTGATCAGACTCCACCACTGTTGCTGCTGCCATGTCCGTTTAATATCGAAGATATTGCCCCAGACCCGTCCACGATTTTCTCTTGAGAAGCAGACTCTCTTCTGAATCGAAAGATTCACTCACCAAATCGTGCCATACACACGATCATTCCTTTACAATCCAAGGAAATTGGACAGCTGGCTGCGCTTCGACCAGCTAACAACGCCAACACTCCGACCCGTGGCACGAGCAGTTGCAAGCACGGAATTGTGTAAACAGCGATGACAGCTCAAGACAAACGACAGGCTTTCAGGGTGCCATGCAGGCAAATAGTTGAAACATGAATCTCGACAGAATAGCCACAGCGACATCTAGCGTGGCGGCAGTCTATTTGTTAAGTAGAGGTAGAAGTCATTAATTATATGATCGTGTGATTAAGTGGATACATAAGTAACACATGTATATAGTAAAGTTAAATGAATTAAGAATGGTATACTTTAATCCTACTATTCATATATGTATATGTTTTCCTTTTCATTTATTTATAATAATTCATTAATACGTCCATCAATCCATAGTGTAACTTGCTGCAGCAAAATACATGTGAGCTTCATCCCATCAAAGGTCAGGGGGCGATTGAAGCATCTGATTTAAAACAAATAGTGTACAGTACCATAAGATTCCAGTAAAACGCAAAAATACAGATTACTCGAAGACTGTACAAAAAGACTGATCAAATTGGTAGCACACACACACAGTTTTCTGGAATTAGGTTTTTGAATAGATAGCGCTGTGTCCTTGATGCAACAAGTGATGACAGTTCTCAGTGGCTTAGGTATATTTCTTCTCAGATCACAATTGAACCTCCACATAATCTATTCTAGTCACTCATGCACATCATAAAAGCGATTTCTCATTATTTGAAACAAATTGCCAATGCTCTGGTACATAATGTACATGAAAATGATTGAGTAGCCAAGGCAGTCAATGAGCCCTCTACTTCTTATAATATAATGGTCTAAGTTACTCATTCAACTGTAAAAATCAACACATTGTTGATAATATATACATATAAGCCTAATGGTGCATGTGTGTGTTTCATAACCGACAAACTAGCATATATAGATGTTGGTAAATAGGTGGTATATTGACGTCACTGACTCTAAAGTTGTATGAAGGTTCGAAATAGTAGTAGCTTGGGAAACTCAGAGGAAAAAAGAAGAAACCATTTGGTATAAAAAGGATTTATTATTTTCATAATTTTAACTAGTATTGGTTGACGATTGACGCTAAAATTAAGGTAAATTTCCCAAAACTTGGAAGGTTAGTAGGTGGGAATGTATTTGCCCCCTCCCACCGATTACTAACTAAAACGAAGAGAAAACATGACAACCAACCTAGTTGCTTTGCATGAGCTATTAGCCAGAAGTGTTCCCATGCGTGCACTTTTGAAAATACAACAATTTGTAACAACGTGTAATAAAACACATTTTCACCGCAGTAAATCTTTATTCTTGATTAGGTCAGACTCTTTGCTCACACGATTTTGCGCTCAAATAGTTGTCTACACGTTTAGGCTGGCTAACTGGGTCTGTTGTCATGACCTTACTCGCTCCATCCCTGAGGTTCCTCTGTCTCTTTGAACAGGTGACGGGTGACTTCGAAGACGATGCCAACTTTCACCATTAAAATGAGAAAGGGAGATGTCGATCTTAAAGATTGCAGTCGAAGTGGTATGACAAGACTTATGTGCATTTCCACAGCGCACACATCCCCAATTACATGTGTCACTAATTTGTAACGTGCGACTGGTGCACCTTGTACTCACGAAATTCGACCCGGGTTCGAATCCAGGCAATGGTTAGTAATGTAGTGTAAGATCTACACTAGAGGAGTTACAATAATTGTTACTTCATAATACAGGATAATGTAATGAAGGGAGTTAATGAGATAATGATAAATAGAAGAACTAGTGAGGAGTGATGAGATATAGAAAGAAATGGTAATTGATAAGTATGAGTGTTAGTGTAAAACTATACAAGTCCTGTAAGTGACACATATCAAGGAATGAAATATACCTCAACCAGTGGCCAATTACAAGTAATAGAGATAAGTGGTAAGTATAAGTTAGTAATTGATGAAAGATAGAGAAGTGATCAGATATGTTACTAAATTACAAGGAGGGAATGGAAAAAAACAACAACCTTTGGATGTTGAGCATCTCATTTTCTTTTGTGCTCCATCTCTGGACCTAATCTGGCAGGGACTGGCTAATGCAGGAAGAGACCATGTGGATCGCTGAACTATCAAGCCCCTGTGTGACCAGTGGGCAAGCTTCTTTTCTTCTGTTCTGAGTTGCTCTCAGTTGCGCTCCTTGGAGCCTGTTGATTCTGCGTGTCCCGGTGCCATAGATGCCCTGTTGTTGCAATACCAGAGTGAGTGGGATGGTGGAGAAATTGCTAAAGAACACATTGCAATTCCTTTGCTGTTTGTCATCACAGAGGCGCGTGAGTACTTCTGCATCTGTTCCCAACCGACAAATCTGAGCCTGCCCAGCTAAACCCTGGTACACTTCAAAACTGTACATGTATTCAGAGGACCCTGCGCTCATCCACACTTTCACACCCCAACGCTTTGGGGTTTGTTTGTTAGGGATGTACTGCTTAAGAGACAGGCAGCCCCTGAATGGAATGATTTACTTATCATTTGATGACAAGTATTTAGGATTAACTGTTGAATTGAATATTTTCTTCAGAGTATCCGGTCTGATTTCCAAGAGCGTTTCAGCATTGTTGGTTGCTGTGTAATTATCAACAAAGTAAATGTACCTCAGAATCTGGCCAAACCCATTCACTGGCATGGTATGATATCAAATTAATATGAAAAGCCTTTCCTATAATAAGCAGTACGTTCCTGATCTTGGGTTTTGAGGAATTACATAATCATATTGACTCCTAGAAAGTCTTGATTGCATTTTTTTTTGTCAATGCTAGATTTTCTTCCTGTTTTGGAGTGTATTCAGGTTTGTATTGTGCACTCATTGCATTCATCAGATCTTTGGGAAATAGATGTATAGCAAAATCAATCAGTTCTGTTCCCTCAACATTCACTGCCCATTCTTTTTTTAAGAGGTTAAGTCTTCCTCAACTGGTTGGCTTTGGTGTTCTAGACATGAATGCATTTCTCTGTCCTTGAGTTCAGTTCTGCTTCCTAGACTCCCTCTGCATCGTCAGCACATCCAACACTTCCCTTAGCGCTTCCAAAGGCTTTTTGCGGAAACCATTCCTCATCAAGGCCACTGGGATCATCGCTACGTGACTGATGATAATTGCTCCACTCTCTTTTACGCTTTTCTACCTTGCATTGCACTTGACATCCACAAAATATATAGACACTAACGATTTCTGATATAATTGACTAAACCGTTAAATGAATTTGTGTTTTTGTCACTCAAACCTGCAAGTTGCATGAGAAAAACATAAATGAATTGATAGCAGCCTTTAACCGTTATTGGAGATTAAGTGTTTTCAAGCAAAACATTTTGGCAGTAATCAAATGAATTGTAGTTGGCATGTAGCTTGATATCCAATTTTGTGGACAGATCATTAATTGTCTATTACAATTTCAATTGTAAATACTGTCTACTGTGACAACCGTGTCCTAAATGGTTAGGCAAGGAGCACATAAGGCCTTGCCTTATCACTTGGCAACACTAAAGAATCTTCTGCCTTTATTTAAAGTTGTGTCAAAAGTCCAGGAATCTCCCTGTCTTTTGTGGCTGTGAAGCCTTTGGTGAAAAAAAGTGTTGTTGTTTGCGAGACTACATGAGTTTGAGTTAAAGTAAAAATTGAAAGGAAGAAATAGAAAATTCAAACGAACACCACAACCTCACTTTGTTAATATGCAATCCATGGTTTTGATCACCACACAGCTATCACATATTTTCAAGTACTATACTCCAAACCTGCTTTATTAGAATAAGGGTTGTGAAGGTCATAAAAATAATTTTGAAGCTTCTCCAAAACCATAACCAAAAACAGTCTTTGTTTTTCTTGCAGTTTGATCCTAACAAACTACAGGCTACAATGCCGGTGAGGTAGTGACAAAAATACACCACCAGGTGGACTCAATGTTCTGTTACCAGCAGAAAATCTCTTAACTCGGTGATAAATTGTGTTTAAATATTGACAGAGTATTTCAAAAGTGCATCCCTCTCTATCTCTTCTCTGTCTACTCTTTCAGAGTCCAAAGCAAACACTTAATACTCCATCAATATTGACAAACCGTTACAGAACCCCCTTCATTGCTTCATTGATCACCAGGCAAACTGCAAGCAAGTGCACCTGGTATTTTTACAATGTGCACACTGCTCACGTTGTTCACAAAAGCCCTCTATCGACCAGTTTAACCTTCTAAAATGTGTTGCAAAAGACCAATCAGCCAATCAGATCATATTAACACCCCTTGTAGGTTTTATGCTATCAGCGCAATTCCATTTCCCCAGCAGGGACAGAGCAGGACCTCCTGGTGTTTTCCCATGCTCTGTGTTTCCTGTGCAGACAACTGAACTAGGCTTATCCCTCTTCTGATACCCTTCTTCTCCCATTCCCGTCCGTAGACAGATATCCACATCATTGGAATTGGCCACCCTGCCGTGATGTGAAGGCTTGTATCTCAATCCTGCTGATGCTAACTCTGCATGGCAGAAACCCCCTCTGTGACACAGCAGTGATGAGCAAATCAAAGCAGTCCTCTTCAGTCTTACAGTGGAACCTGTGAGGCAATAGTCTCGCCACAGGAAATATTAATAAGGGCTATATATATTAATCAGACTATAACAGGTACCTGACAAAATCATTTCCTTGTTTTGGAGTTTGTTGCGGTTTCGTAAAATATACATATTATCTTCCCTTACTTGGAAGTATCTTCCCTTGCACAAGTGATACGACAACGTTGTATGAACTTGTTGGTTTTAACTCAAAAGTCAACATCAGAAAACGAGGTACAATGTTGGTCAAATGCATTGAGGGATTCCACAGATGGCTCTCTCATCTGTTTTGCTGCTCTTTCACATCCATATTGACCCTAGCCCCTCTGGGTGTTGTGTGTCCAGATCCCTAAGCCATAAATCCTATTAGTCAAGGATTCTTGGGAGCATTAAATGTAATTTTCCAATTTTCCATGACCTGAATCATCACTTGAGAGAATCTCTTCATTTTGTCCATATCAATTGTTATCTGAATATTTACTTGGGGAAATACAACAGTAGAAATACAAGTTATTGTACAAGAAGGAAAGTAAAAATGTAAAGTAATTAGACGGGTATCCAAATGTTATTGTCTTCTCCGTTCTTTATCTGAAAGTGTTTGATGTCACTGTGTTGCCACCAGCAGCGCAAATTGGCTGTCCAGGCCGTAGGAGAGGGCAGCTCTTTAATCTCTCACTCTTTGCTTGTTGTGACATTTTTCTCTCCACCACCTCAGGCTCATGCCCCAGTGCAAACTGGACCTGGCAGGGCTAGCCCCCCGCCCCCACCCCCCCACCCCGACCCCTCAAGGTTTCGGATGGAGGGAAGAAGGAAGTTCAGGCCCCTGGGTCAGAGGTCACATCACTCTGGGGGGAGGTGGTACCTGCTGTTTGTGTGCGTGAACCATGTGTGACATTGCAATCTGCATGGTTATTTTAGCTCGGCGTGTGATCAGGAAGAAGTGTCTATGTGTATAAGTGAGAGATTCCTGGACTTTCAAGACCAGACGTTTATGAAATCAGGCAATTCTGATAATGCAAATGAGATCTGAAATGCACAGCCCGAACAGGGGATTAAGGCGGGGTCACTGCTATCGTAATGTAAAGCTTTAGATTAGACTGCCTCTGAGGTGGTCCCGATCAACTAGGGGTATGAGAGTCATTTCATTACTGTATCCTTGTGGACTCAGATCTCCTGGCTGCTGTGTGAACCTCAGGACCAGGACATCCAGGTCTCCCCAGGTTAAGCATGGTATTATCTACAGATCTCACCCGCCAGAACAGGATTAATCCACATTTTCACAATGATTCTCTTTCATCTACGCTCCTGCTGCAGAATTGCTCTCGACTCAGTGCGTAGATAGTGTCACAGGTGTGTGTGGTGTTTGGGCTATGAAACAGCCCAAATGTGGTTTCCCACAGACCAACATTGTGCTGTGTCAGCAGGTGTACCCCCCCCCCCCATAATGATCTCAGGTCAGTGGTATGTTTTCTACTGAGGATTAAGTGAGGCATATCCGTGATCTGTGAACATCTGTTCATACAAAGAACTGCTGCCTGGCGTGAATTAGCAGTGTCCGTTAAGTACCTTTACAGTAAATACTGGTAACCACTCCTACAATAGATCATTTGAAGTCATGAGTCTAATGAAAGACATTTTTTTAGACGGAAGGCGCTTGAAGACTATCAAGACACCGCTCCGATCTAACCGCTGCTACAGTCACTTGATAAAGAAGTAAATGGAGGACTCTGCATATTCATTGTCAAGGAATCGAATCACCCTTTATTAAACTAAAGGGGCATCCTTGTGAACTGAGGCTGAGGTTTGAGCTCCAAAGTTTTAGGCATGCCTACCTATAATGAGTGGTTTACTCCCTAGCCAGTAAGTGCCAGAGCCACTAAGGTTGGTGACTGTGTAGTTGATGAGAGGGTGTTACTCAGCATGCCAGCCTTGGCCCCTGTCGGCCCCCAGGGGTCATTCCAGGAGGGGGGGGGGGAGTTCTGATTGCAATCATTATTTCATAAATAAGATGTCAACAAGGTGTTTCCTTGACACTTTATTGGTTAAAAAGAGGAAGGTGCAGAAATTAACTACCCCCTCCTCAATGGTGCCCCTAATCTCTTCTTTCACTTCCCATCTCATCTAGAGGGTTTGGGCTTGGCTACCATGTGCTACTGTTGGGCCTGGCTCATTCTATTTGCAGGTTGGGTGGGTATCCTGGCACGCATTTGTTTATAAAAACCACTTGTTTGGGCACAATACTTGAACTAACTTCTATTGAGGGAACAGTGTGAATCCGTGCAAAGCCTTTTCCCAAAGTCCTTTTGAAGGCGACGGCCCATTGAGCGCAGAGGAGAAGGGATTAGTTTCCTCAGCAGTGGCGCATTTCCGAGAGAGCTGATTAGCTCGGCATTCATTGTTAAATCGAGCAAAGAAAGGCCCTAGAGGAGTGAAAGGATCCAAATAGTTGGGCCCAGGAATAAAACAGCCACAGGAAGCCCAGCACAGGCAACACCAAGTTTTCCCAACATTTCTTCTTCTACTTCTGAGGAGGGGCAGTGTAAAAAAAAAAAAAAAGGAGATTAGCATACAAAATTAGAGGCAGGATGATTTTTAAGGACGACTTGCTTAATGCCGCCCCCACCTTCCAACCTCTGTCTCGACAAAGTTAATTAAACTAGTATTAAACAGGGAAGAAACACTGGGGAGTTAGGGGGCTCTTTGAGGATTACCATGATGAGGGCTAGAAAGGGAGGTATTTGTAGAGGCGAAATTGAGAATGGTGGAAAGGAAGGAAGACAATAATGAGAAGTTTTCTCATGTTGTTACTTTGCCCAGGGCTATCATATCCCCAAGTGAACAATACTTAAAAGCCAGGTTGTGTGCACTGAAGACTGTTAATGGAATTCACAAATATAGAAACACATTTTATTGCTGTTTTTCAGGTTAATAAGTGTTAGTCACTTTGGCTTAGAGCTGTAAAATGGAAAAATGATATATAGAAAAAAAGATTGTAGATTATACTTCTTTAATTACAAACATTTTTTATAAAACAGTCATACACGTACCTAAGCGAAAAAGGGAAGAAGAAAAAAACTAGGAAACCTTGTGCAATAAATAAAAAATGTACAGAACAAAGTGCTTCATTTATTTACAATTAAATACATCCTCTGGGAAGAAGTAGGGAGGGTTGGGTGGAGTGGAATGCAAGTCTCAATACACGCTTGAATAAGCATCCGTGATCCCTCACTGCCAGCTGATGTCAGCGAAAAAACCTAGAAGTGTTTAACTATCCCTGTCTATGGAAAGGCTGAATTAATTTGTCATATCATGTCTCAGAAATAGACATTCATCAGTGGTAAGGTTATCAGTGGAAATATTGAGAATAAATAAAAACCAAAGAACCTCTGAAAATATAAATTGAGGAAATGTACAAAAATATACGTTTAAATATATTTATACCGTAGATTCTAAACTCTAAAAGCATCCCCTCCTTTTTTATCTATTGTGAACTGAAACCCTTTTCTCCATCTCAGCGACCTTTTATAAGAACACTGACCTTGTCCGACTTCGACTTTCAAATGTTTGTTTGTGAGAACATTGACTGCTGACGAGGCACAACACAGCACCGTGCTGCTCAGTGCTTCTTTCTCAGCCGAAGGTTCTTCCTGCGACTGCCGGCGCTCTCGTTCTTGCCCCTCTGCCCCCCCCCCTTTTTCACGCAGAAATACTTGGTCACCGTCTTCCGGCACTGCTCGCACTTGACGGCGCAACACCAGTGGAACTTACAGTTACAGCTGGAAACCATCTCGGCCTTGCGCTCCTCCACGGCCAGCCCACACTCCCCACACAGCCTCTTGCAGCTGCGCTTCTCCCACTTGCTCAGGCTCTTGCCCTTCTTCAGACACTCGCGCCCCTCTGTACCGGGCAGGCCCAGGGTGCGGTTCTCCAAGCAGTAGTCAGGGGAGTCCTCCAGGTGGACCAGCTCCTTGCGGGAAATGGAGCTGAAGGTCTCGGCAATGGCCCCCCGGCTGGCTGCGCTGTTCCCGGCCCCCCTGAGGAGGTCCACCTTGAAGGCCCGGTGGTACTTCTCCTTCAGGTAGTTGCCCACCTCCCTGAACTCTGGCAGCTGCAGCCAGCAGGTCTGAGTGGTGCAGCTCCCTGAGACGCCGTGGCATTTACACGTACGCTGCATAGTCCCTTTCACCGCCTGAGAGAAAGACAGAGTGGGAGAGGGAGCAAAAGAGACAAGAAGGAAAAGGTGAAAATGTTCATTGTTTTGTTTTTCCATTTCACATTTCATTGTAAGACTGAGTGGGTGAGTGCATGCGTGCGCGCCTCTCGATTGATGTGTAGTCAAATCGAACAATCGTCAACCAAGCCTTCCCACTTGACAAAAGAAAATTATAAACGAATTCACCGAGGAAAAAAGCGGTTCAGAGTTCACCCGAGAGTTTTTGTCCGTTTCGTTCTCTCTTAGTATTTCCTGACTTTACTCAACACAAACAGCTGTCGGTTGAAAAGGAAGATTTTTCTTATTCAGAGAAGGGAAGCCCTTTCGTCGGAGGTGAAAGTTGACATCGAGTCTCTTTGTCCCTTCGAAGAAATAGGAGTATTTATTTAACGTGACCATTATCAACATGTTGTCTGCTGAGAGAAGACCCAATGAAGAACCCCGCTGAGAGGAGAAATGAAAAAGGACTCTCTCTCTCTTTTTCCCCCTTGTATTTTTTCAGTTACAATGATGCTCCAGGTGCCATGGCGATCCTGAGTCGTGACAGAAGGGAGCGCAAGCAGGGGGGTAAACAATGAGCACTTCAGCTGCACGCCTGTGGTCCCCACAGAATCCCTGGGGCAAAACAAAGCCCAACATAAATGTAGGATCCTTATTGCAAGAATAAAACTAAACACTTATTTAAGGAGCAGAATAATTTAGAACTCTGTGAAATGTGTGGCTCCCCAGGCGCTCTAATTAAGCTTGCACCAGTGATCCTGCGATTCTTGTGTTGAGGTCCTGTCAAGAATGACATTCAGCAGAAGTAAATAGGCCCTTCTGGTACAACGAACACACTGTTATTATTGGGGACAAGTGGCACATCACTTATGGGAACCTGAAAGGCACACTTGGGTGGTATACTGGCTGTAATTCTGAACAGGAAAAGAAAAAAATGATTCAAAAGGTACTTTACATTGAGAGGTCTGTTGGGGGGCCGAAAGAGATTCTCACATTGCAGACTTAGACGTTGAACTACAAGACCTTCTTACCACTGCTGCAGTCTAGCTGATTAATTCCTCTGAACATTATCTGCGCTTTGAGAGAAACAGGTTTGGCCCTAAAATGTGTATTTCACGTCAAATATGATTTCAGTCAGACATGGTAAGTGAGCACAGAAGCACATTTGACCATCTCTAGTCACAACGTGCTAAAAGAAAATCCCTGTCCCTCAGTTGTCATGCAGAGCTGTATTGCGACATATGTGGACAGTACCTTGCGCCCAGCCTCGTTGTTGTGCAAGTTCATGGCTGCTCGGGCATCCTGCCCAGTCTCTAGTGCGTCAACAAACTGTTTGGAGATTGCCTCACCAAAGCCCAAGTTATCACTGCAGCCTCCCCACAGCCAGCCGTGGCCCCCTACGACAGACGGGAAAACCTTCAAGTTATTTGCATTCTTGGGGTGACTGGCGATTTCTGACATCACATCTGAATACAAATTACTTGATGAAGATTTGTCCACATTTGACTCATGTGTCTCTTTACCTTGAATTCAGACTGAGAAAACAAATATCTTCTTGTCTTACCTCGCTGTCCATTTCTGGTATCGTCACAGCCACAATTGTCAAAGTCCCCGAGGCTACAGTTCCTGGTGAGGGTATACATGACTCCGGCTGAACTAATAGCATGGACAAAAGCTGTCTCCCGGTTTGCTGTGGATGGAGAGGCCCAACAATAACCATTCAATATACTTTATATCTGATGAATTATTTAATGGCAGAACAGCTTTCCCATCTTACCTATGCTGAAAATGTAGTGAAAGCACCAATTCTTTTGAACACCAAAATCTTCACTGAATAAAGACCTCCCCCACTGCCCCTGTGACCTAAACCCTCATCTTTCGAGTGGGCTTCCATTTCAACCTCTCTCTGCCTCACAATATCCTTTATCTGCTGTTTCTATCCCGGTCATTAACACATTGGGTCTAATTGCCTTGGCAATGCCTTGTTTTTAAAGGGCCTTAACAGTAGGGGATGTTGTGAATTGGATTAGTCGTGAATTGGATTAGCGTGTTTGTTTTGGCTGGAGCGACCATGGTCACACTGTAACCCATCACAAGTGAGAAGTCAAACACCAACTCTCTCTCTCTAACCGTTGAGGAGGAGACAGCTCTATCTGGGATTAGCTCTTCTGAGCAACAGTAACACTGGTAGTCTAACATTAAATTGACAGTAGCAAATTCACATTTTTTTCTTGCATTTCTCCCTATCTGTAAATGATGAAGAGAATAGAAAACAGTCATTCCATCATTTGAACCCAATGAAGTCAAATGTACCATGTTGTCGAATAAGCGCCGAAGCGCCTCTGATCTTACCGCTGCGTAGACTGCTGTGGGTGGATAACTGCAAAGCTCTCTCTGGGCAGTTCCAGCGATCCCAAGCAAACTGGTACTTGCACTCCTCGATGCCACTCTGGGCCCCTGCCGCAACGCTGCTGGAGTAGATTAGATAGGCCTGGGGAAGCAGACAGGAGAGGAATGCGTCACAACACCATCATGGTTAAACAAAAGCCCTGTGATACATGTACTAGGATACCCCCCCCCCCTCCAAATGTTGTTTGTCTGTTTATTTTATTTAAACATTCTAAGAGCATGATCGGTCGTAGCAATTTTGCAGAGATAAAAAATTGGTCAATAATCTACCCTAGCTTGAAAAGATGATGACATTCTTTTCTTTCTTTCGTTCTTTTTTTTTTTTTTTTTTTTACTATGAAACGAAACACAACAAAGAAAAAAGACAAAATTGTGCGTCAAATCCGATTAGACCAAACATTATCCTACTTTCTGAACCTGATTCCCAACCCTGAATTGAAGGTCCAAGCCCTCTTTACAAGTTCACCCTCTCCACTTGGCTTTCACTAGCCTCTCTGCTCCTTTTTCAGACTGCGTGAATGATACATACTAATATGTCTCAAGTGGTCTTTGGAGAAGGTGAGGTACCACCTCTCTCACAGGGGTCTGCCTCGTTAATGATGGCCACCCACCACATCTCTGCCCACCCTTGCCTTACATACACTCAACCCCAAGCTCGGGGACACACAGAGCCTCTGAAGGATGTCAAGTATGTGAGAGTTAGACAATCATTTCCCAAGTATCAAAAATAATTTGTGCATTTCTAGAATTGGGTCTTTTTCGTCATACCACAATAAATATGGAGAAGTATTACTTTGAGGAAACAATGATCTAAGATAAGCAAATTCATGTATATTTTAGTAGACATCTTCAGAAAAAAAGTTAACTTTTTATCTCATCAAAAGAATGTTGGCTTACCTTGGGTCCAGTCATCAAGAAATTATTCACTGACCTGGAAGAGAAGACAGCTTATTAACTCAGAGAAACTAAGTGTCTCTCACTAGGCAGAGAAATTCCGCCCTGCCTTCTGCTACTAAGCTAACACCTCTCATTAGAGCACAAGCTTTATAACCTGTCAAAAAACCTGAACAGACGCATAAAAAAACAAACACTTAAACCGTTGAATATTGTGTATTACTTCAAAAAAAAATTATAGATATTGCTACATTTTAAGTTAAATGTTTTTTTTCCAGAATTAGTTTAAAATTGTTGGAACCTTTCGATTGGCTGAAAACAATGTCTTTCTTTCCATTAATTCAAACTGATCATTCAATGACTGCGTAATTATATTTGTTAAGGTTGGGGCACATATCAGAACAGAAACAACCAACAAGTCCTAAGAAATATTCTCAGTGTACCCCAAATTATTCAATGGCCAATCCATTCACTATTTCCCCAAACAAATACATAAAGATTCATCTTAACATCAATTGAACGTTGATGGTCCGTTTTTGAAAAAACTCCTGCTCCTCTTTGAATGAAGCAAAATTGATCAAACTTACCAACAGCAGCAGGATCTCATGTGAGCCATCAAAATTAAAATATAATAGTAGGCCTCCAAATGCATGAACATCCTGACAGGTGACTGGCAGTAGTTCTGTAACTTTGAAAAGCCGACAGACAGTCAGACGTTAGAGAGGATACAGAGCTACCTACATACAGGACTCAGCTGAGGCTACCAAGGTTCTCATGTGGGAATCGAGGGGGCTCTGAAATGGAGCCACTCTCATCCCAACAAGAGATTATCTGCTTAATTAAAGATTTTCCCCTTCTTACTCCCTCAGCCAATCAGAACTTCTGCACCAAGGAGAGATTGAAATGATCAAAAGGGCGCCCTGGGCCTATAGCTAAGGAGAGCTCTCTGCTCCCGCTAAGCAATGGTTTGAGCCAACTAACTTAATATGAAATCAGAGCACATTGACTGATCTCTTGGGTTTGGAGCATTTAACAGTTAGTACTTCACGTAAAGAGTTTGATACAGTTAACTGATCTATGTTCATGGATTAGCCGACTGTTGTTACCTTTTGGAAACAAACATTTAATGGAATTTAATGATTCCAGTGTGTAGGCCTACTCTCGAGAAAACTATCAAAGGTTAATCAAAGAGACAGTTTGCGAGGATTGCATTCGATGTTTATGTTAAAGTTGAGCAGTAGTGGGCCTCCGACAGACATCGCTTACACTTTTTAACTTGTTTTGTTTGTTTGTTCAAAATCGTGTTAAATTGTATGTCATTTAATCCAACGAGAGACCGTATAGCCCTCCGTAATCTATAGAGTATCCCTAATGAAGATCCTGTCTATAACTGAGATTGTTTCGGGGAGAGTAATTGGAAAAATATCAGCTGAAATCTTGTCGACAAATAATAGAAATAATTCACAGGCCTTTAAATGTTTTAAAATCACTAGAGTGGGTATTAAGTTTTAGTCTGGGAATAAGCGACACGACATAGGCCCCTAACTGACGTGACAAATCTCAACTGGACAGAATGAGCACGAAGAGAAAAAATTGAGAGATCGAATTTACAATCAATGGCCAAATGATTGTGTGCCAAATATAGGGTATTGCCTTTACTTTACTACTCAAAAGTGGTAGGTCTAAAACTGATTGTAAGATTAAACGGATAATATTCATCAACCCATTTTGAGAAGCACATTTGTATCGACACATGTTTATGTAATTTAACTCAAAGCATTGGCCTCTTCTATTATAGGCAAATAGACAAACGTATCAAATAATTCATTTAATTTGGACTAAACACTATGAAGGAAAACCCTGTTTTAATTGCTCCGAATATATAGGCTATCTCTGTTAAATGAGGGGGTTCTTTAGAAAGGACCCAGAAAATAAACTATCCGGGGATCCCAGAAGATTAGCCGAGACATTGATACAATTTAGCATTTGCATTACTGATCCAGGTGGCTATATAGGCTATTTTTTTCGAGTTAGAGCCGCTATAAGCCTGTTCGAACCATTGCTAAAACCCTTTCCGTGTGTACCAATCTTCTTATGTGCAAATTAGTATCCGGAAATTGTGATTTCCGATGTTGGAGGGATGTTTTGGGATTAGGAGAGTTTGAATTAAAAAAATTCTAGATTCATGCGTATGACATGATTAGAATTTAACACACACGAAAAATGTGAGCTATATCTATATGCCTGTGCATTAACTAGGCCATACTGCCAAAAAATCAGCAAATCAACTGCGCAAGTGCTAAGGTCATCCTGTGCGGAGTTTACGTGTTCTCCCAGTTACTTCGTGGATTTCCTCAATCTCTTGACCATATCCCTGGCTGTCCAGGGCGTGAGTGATCTCTTAGACTTGGCTCCCGGTCGCCTTGAAATGGTTGATCACTGCTCCTGGTTGCCCGCAGAGGAAGGGTAACAGGGTGGGAGAATAGAAGTGAGGGAATTTCATCGGCCGATGGGTACACTGCCGATGGACACTCGACAGTGTGTGTGTGTGTGTGTGTGTGTGTGTGTGTGTGTGTGTGTGTGTGTGTGTGTCGCCGCTCCCTGCACGCGTGTATTTCAGTTCCCTTGATAAGGTTTCTTATTATTCGCCTGTCGTGATGATGACTGCTGACGTCGTCTAAACCTTTAGGTCATAAGGTTTTCTGTTGAATTTTGAATGATTGATACTGGTTCAAAACAGATTGCTACAGTTACTAATACTTTTGGAAAACTGTTACTTTAATTTAATGAATGACCAACGCTGTTATTCAAGCATGGTGGTTTAGCCCGACTCTACAGCTGTAGTCTACATATTCTAAATAGAACACAGAATACTTTCAAACGCAAGTGTAGAGGTAGCACTGTAGAGTTTGACCAAACAGAGCTAAAAGTAGCCTGCCAGTACGATCACACCAGAGTGTTACATGCAGTGGGGTGGATGGTCTGACGGAGATCAGCCAATGGATAGAGGGCTGATGTCATTGGAAAGATCTGGAGCTCGAATCGAACAGCTGTGGTGCAACCTGGGCTGCACACTGACACCCTTTAACACTGACCCCCGAGTTAATATGTCTTGCAGTCAAGGCAGGCCTGGGAGTCCAAATAGGGGAAAAATCACAAATCACAATATCCTTACACTTTAAAAAGAGAGATCATTGGAAGTGCTGGCATATCAATTCTTGTCCAGTAGATGGAGCTAGCAGACTACTTATTATATCACGGGTTGACTTGAAGCCTGAGCCGTTAGATTCGTGTTTGTGTAAGGAAATACCTTGAATATGGAATGATTATATTATGCAACCCTTGTGGTGTGTGTGACATGCAGGCCGGCATGGAGGGGGAAGGTCCGGTGAACTGACTGTATAATTTCACTCTAGAATACATTACAGCGACACCGGAAATAGTTCTACCTTTCAAAACTTTCAACCTCTATCCCTCACTCTGATTTAGGACCAAGGCTGAAGAAATTGATATCCATGTGCGGAGGACTGAGGAGGATTTGCACTCAACTAGTGGTCGTAAGGTGCACAAACAGAACATCATGGTACCTCCTGCATTAATGTTCCACCAAAGAAGTCAAGATGTTTGGACCAACCATTCCTAAAATTAATATGATTGTGTATTACCTTTACCTGTAACTACTACATAGCAGCTTTGACTTTGGGCCAAAATAGGGAAGCTTGTAGGTCAGAACCAACAAAAATTCAGAGCTATGCCCATAAATGCATGTGTAATATCAGAGTAACGCATTTACTTTGCCGGACCAGTTGAAGTACTTCACAACCAGCCGCGAGCAACACAGCGGTGGAGCGAGAGGATTTCTGTAGGTGACCCATACATGTTGTGCAAGAGAAAGAGCCTCAAGACCAAATTTGACCAATTACAACTCTCCTCCCCCTCCCCCAGAAAAAATGCTTTGATGAAGGCACTTCCAAAAGTAAATATCCCTGACAACAATAGACCTGAGGGCTAGTCTCACTTTAACAATTTGTGAGCAGGTCTTACATTGCTGAATGCCAGAGTGCACATAAACTCACACAAGCGATCCTTGTCTACGTATCCCCACAGTGTTCATGAAGGGAAATTAAACTAAACGCAACCGAACGAGCAGGCAGTTTCATTCACCTGACAAATCAAGTGACAAATTCTTTTAAATGGATTTGAGTTGGGAACCACTTCAGCAGTCGTAATCCCATCAGTAAATCTTAAGATTCACAAGCGTCTCCATTTCTGACCAAAGGCAAGTCAAAGCTTCCATGTAGGAGTTGCAGGTAAAAGGTAATAATCATATTCATTTTAAGAATAGGACAAGTTACAGGACTAGAATCAAGACGGTTAGACATGATTTCCAACACGTAGAAAATGTTGTTTATTTACGGTACATACAGTGGGTAAAACATTCCTTGAAAAAATGCGGCAGTTTTTTTAAGGCATTCAGACTTCAAGAAGTTAACACTGTATAAAATAATTGCACAGAAAAGGTAGAGCAAGTTTGACAAATATTATTACAATTTCATTAATGAGTTCATTACTAAATCTGAGTTTACTGTATTTCCAGAGCCCAAAAGGGACTGTTTTCAAAATGTAGATTCTGTTTTTTTTAGTCTTCATCACAAAAATATGACTTAAATATCATGAAAGACAATTCATAGTCTTCCTCTTGAGTTAAAGAGATTACAGTTATTCTAGCCATCTCCCTTCCACAAACAGAGACATCACGTAATTAAATAACACAGCCAAATGACATTTCCAAAGCATATTCTCCAATCCTCACACTTGGCTAATATGATCCTATTGAACAGACCCAATTCCTTCATAAATGTTGCATTATTCTTTTATTAGACATGTGTCTGGATGTGCAACAAGCATATATCACAACCTCCATAAGGCATTTGGGCGAGAATCCTGACCAATATTGTCAAGATAGAGAAACATATACAGTAAATGCTTTATAAGTCTGTTTTTTTACTAGAGGGAGGCTAGTTCAGCCACGGCTGTCTACTTTTGCAGTAAAGAGTATAAAATAAAGGACACAAGAAAAGAAAAAAAAAAACATATTGGAATAAGACTAAGAAATAATTTTCTATATTTCAGTGCAAAGGTGCGTAATTGAAGCAGATGGGAGAAAAAAAAAAGAAAGAAAAGAAAGAAAAAGATCGACCATCTCACTAAAGTCACCAACGCCTTTGCCACATATCTGCCAGTTACCAAACAAACCCATAAGCCCTAACCTCCTAAGCGCTTGTAGAGATGACAGGATAGAACAGGTAAAAGCAACGCAATTGAAATTCTAAAACGGCCAGCAGGAGGTAGTGACACGTTTTTTTCCTGTCAAATCCCATCATGTTTCTAAAAGTGCAGAGGGAGACCGGGCTTTAGGGGGGTTTCCTTTGGGACTAGCGAGATCTAGAGGTATACTTGGTGTTAGACACGGACACTCAACAAGTTTCAGAGAACTTCATCCACTACAAGGAGGAAGACCCCAGTTAAGAGCACCTTGGACAGGACACATCTTGTGGTTTATATGTATGAAAAATGTACTAGTACTTTACAATGTATATACACTGTATGATATTTGATCAAATGTAGACCGTTGAAGATTACGTGGACTCGTGATGTCGGCTGTTTGACACAGCCTCTGATGATAAAGAGGACCGAATAAGGTTGCTTGATAACAAATAAAATACAGTAAAGCAGGGTTTGGCCCCAAATTCAACTCTACCCTTTTGGAAAGACTGTCAGCAAATGTGCTACTGACAGAACTTTACATGCTAGAAAACATAGCTTGGCTTCTACTAAAGACACATGATCAAATTGAGCCTTGCTTCACCGAAATGGGAAGAAGAACTGTATCACTTAACAATAAATGCCAGCTAGAGATATTAATATCAAATAAATAATTAAGAGGTTAACATGCTCCTACTGATTTTGGTGCACAAATGGTTGGTAGATCATGTTTACTCTAAATGACCCTTCAAAACCGCACTTGCTGATATTCACAGTTATGTGCCTGTTTGGGACACAACAGGTGAAAGAAAACTGTGCTTACGTTTCCAGCCAAGTTATTTGCTACTGCAGATAGTTGACTAATGCATTTCAAAACATATAAAACACTACACTGAAAGGTCTAGGACCATTTAAAGCCAATATTAGTCTGAGGAACTCAGATATAGGTTGAACTCAAAAACAAGCAGAGACATGAACCGTGGTCATCACTACACACTACTGGTGTGATTACTGAAGCTACATTCTCTCCTGGTTTGGCCTGTTGTAGAGTATAGAACGCGCAAGACACCTAGCCACTTTTGTGGCTCCCGTCACCTGTTCGCTGGGCCCGAGCCATGGCCATGTCTTTGGTCACCTTCTTGCAGTCCCTGGCTAGTCCCAGGTAGCACATAAGGTCTATGAAGGCAGTGGTGAGGTTCAACTTCACGCCAAACTCGCTGGTGGCATAGTCGAAGGGGAACGTGTGATGGTAGTTGTGAAAGCCCTCCCCTGGAAAGTAAAATAAAATGATAAATCAAAAGGAAGTCATTATTTCCTTGAAAGCAGACCACCTACTATACCAATTACATACCACGGTACCTTAGAAATGATGGTCACATTATGCATTTTGATAGGAAATAGACCATGACATCAATATACGTAACCAAGTATAACCCATGCAATGAGACTGACAAAAGCTCTTTTTCCCCCCCCCATGCACAGAACTGGATCTTCTTCCACAATTAAAACATTAGCCATTACATTTGATTAGCTAGTTCCACCCTATGAATTCTAAACTGCTGGATTCCCAACAGCCTAGAGATTGCAACTGGATTTTGCATGACAGCCATTCACATGCAGAGCGATCGTGTCGTTAGTAAAAAGAGAATTTACATTTGACAAACATTCAAGAGAAGTAGGAAGCACTCAAATTATGCTTGTTCCTTACCTACAGCGCTGAAAGCCACAAACCGGTTCTCTCTTGGATTTATTCCCTGGTCATAGGGCCTGTTGCCCCACATATGAGCTGCACTGTTGACCAGCCATGTGGCGTTAAGAACCAGGGTGTACCTCAGGATGGCCGGCACAAAGTACGCCACCCACAAGGACTCTCCCCAAAAGTACCAGGGAACCAACATGGGCACCAGGAAACACAGCAGGAGCACGGACAGCTTGTAGTGCCTGAGGAGAACATGAAGCTCAGTTGGCTCATGTGACTCTGTGAGGTTGCATGCAAACATCTTCACTTTGGCTGCATGCCAGACTGTGACTCATGGTGAGGCTTTATGCAACTACGTGAAGACAGTCATGACTAAGGGTTGGCGCGCATGCTTATCTGGCTGCATGTAGCAGTGTGAGAAACACAGGTAAATCGTATGATCTGATGAGGAAAATAATTGGCCCGTTCTATTACAAAAAAGAAAAAAGAAAAAAAAGGGTAAAAAAGCAGAACCAATAGCACCTTGCGGTTCACAGCAGTCTTGTTCAGACTTGTGCTCTGATAGGTGTTTGCGAATGTTAATTCCTCTTTCTGAGTAGCTATGATGCCAGTTTAGGAACGCATCCAATAGAGCTAGCCTAGAGACAAATGGACAGTCCATTTGCTCCGAGTCTGCCAACGACCAGAAATGGCAGCCCCTTATCAGCAAATCTGCCCCCAAAGAGCTGTCATGATCACACTAACCCAGAGTGCTGTTTCCTATTGTGACCATGGTTTGAATGGGGCCATGGCTTTACTGTGATCAAGCCTGGGATGAAATCAAACCTAAAGTCTATTGAAGTGTACTGCACACCGTCCTATATGAACTTCACCAAGGAAGTGACTGGTCTGGACTGTTATGATTGATGATCAACCGTGCTACAGAATTATTTCTTATGCGGTATGACTGGTATGCCAATGCTATAAAATCAACAGAAGTACGATTGGTACTTTTCTGTTTTACGCTACAAGATATGAAATGACTTATTATTACTAACAATAATCCCCCCAAAAAAACAGAACCTGGAGATGAACCTGGTTCACATCAAATTTCACATGTCTACGGGTGAGGGGTAAACCGGGTCCTTACTGTCTCTGGAACATCACAACTTTATCTGCCTTGAGATCAGACAGCTCCAACTTCTTGCCCTTCTCGATGACGTCAGGGTGTTTCCGAACCAGAAGCCAGCCGATGTGAGCAAAGAAAAAGCCCCTCAGGGCATTGTGGGGGTCTGCATCAGTCTCCGAGTACTTGTGGTGAACCCGGTGGTCCCTTGCCCATTCGAAGATGTCATTCTGTTATGGCACAGATTGAGGATTCCATCAGGTCCACAAAGAGGCATGCACTTCAAAATAATGCCAAACAGTACAACTTGAGCTCAATATACATGGAATGGAATGGTTGGAACTGAAATTAGGGGAACTATCAGCAGGCAAGAGATCCTGGAGTGCACACTGCTCTGGTGACAAGCGTCTTTGTTAAAACCTGAGGTGAATGTTGCCAATTTGCTCATACATTCAGGGTTTAAACATGCTTATCATGTGTAAACATGATTTGCAACGGCCACCTTGCCATAAAACACTTTGCCCTTACCCTTGTGCTGCCTTTGGGTGTTTCACCTTTTGTACCACAACGGTGGGTCACAGTGACCAGAAAACAGCACCAGGGTTAAGCAACAAGAAGAATCGGATGGTTTGCTTATTAGACTGTGAATAACGCGCATTCAGACTCATTTTACCTGAAAAGCCATTGAGTTGGCCAGGCCGAGGAAGACTTTCAGTGGGAAAGAAGCCTTGTAGGATCTGTGACTCCATAGTCTGTGTGCTCCGGCAGTGACACCAAGGGCACTTATGATGAAGCACACGAAACCTGGCCAAAACATAAGAGAGGTTAGTTCATCCATTGGTTCAGCTTTGCATACAGTTGTGGTTGACATGGTAAAAGGACCACGGTCAGCGGTCTAAGGAGTTTAAACATCTGGCACGCACACATTCCTAGACAACCTCAACAATAACTGAGAAATGAAACTTTTGACCAACATAAGCAGGTGGCCATGTGTTGTCTATTCCCCATCCCAGTATCGCTGTTAGGGAGTTATTTATGTTGGAAGCTGCCAGTGGGAGTATGTACAGTATGCATATCTGCTTGCCATCTCACACTTGTTTTTTTCAAAACTGCTGAATGTTGCTCTATGTGAATCCAGACAAGGCTGCTAAGGATGTGAGAACCGGGGGCCTCCAACCAGGAAAGAAGGACATTCTGTTGTGGTGCTATGTAGCACACAATGGAATGTCTATTGCAATGGCGATTGTCCTTTGTCTCGCCCAGTGAAATAATATGCAGTTCAGCATTGCAAAGACAGAGCGAAAAAGGAATCATTGCCTGTGCAACTGTGGAAACAAAGTTTGGGCTGTTCAGTAATTTGAGTCATCCTTCACTGGTCTACCTTTAGCTCGAAAATTCGTCTGCCTCACCATAATGGTGCGACCGGGCAACAAAGTTATTCCATGAGGAAACGCATGAATAGGACTTCACGATATAGGCTATAGGCCTACATAAAGCCTATATTGTCGGTATAATTTTGGCAATAGTTTGAAGTCTAGGTCGTCACTTTACGTAAGAGAGTATTTTTCCTGAAGAGTGAAAAATACTCGGAACCCATAACAGACCCACCCACATTCAACACTTGGCTACGCATTTACAAACATCCTGTATATAACGCCACCATGTGACCTATTCACCAACATAGCCCACTAGCACATTCTGTTCTCTATGAATGTTCGGAGAATCTAGATTTTCGTGCGAGTGGGGAATTCAAAATTGTAATTATGGAATGTACTTACTCCAAACGAGAGTCAAACTTGATGCGGATGGGATGAGCGTCACTCCATACACCGCCCCAGTATGTAACAGTAGCATTGATATGATATTTCTCCATACCAATCTCCTCGGCGGTTTTGGACCATCCTTCTCTTTGTAGCTGTCATCAAAAACATCTTCCATTGCTGATGTTTCTGCCACAACCTTTCCGTTCTGATGCTTGCTTGCATTGGTGGTCATTGTCTCCGTTTCTGTCATTTTTGCGATCCAGTAGTGTGCAGAGACCTGGTACTGTACAAAGAATGAAGCATTCAATTGAAGACGTATGGCCTACGCAGTAAACTCAACCAATGCCATCCGTCCAGGAACTAGGCTATGTAACACTTTTTTTTGTAAGCGGTGTTGCGTGGGTCTTGGAACCCAAAGCGGACAAGCAAAGCGCATGCAACACAAGATCATAATTACACATATTTTCATTTAGTCTTCAGCTCACTTACCGTACAAACTTCAGTGACTTAGCCTATCGCTACCAAAGAAGAACAGTAGGAAAAGCTCAATTGATATTCTATTGCGAATGCCTCGTGATGTTGAACGCGCCCAGTAACCAACCTCCGCTTTGTGAATTTCAGCCGTCTTTTTAAAGCATGCAATTGGTCAGGGAGGATGCCACATTGGCCCGACTTTTTCATTGGTTCCCTGTCATCTGATGTTCGACATCCACGGGTGAAAGTCGTTCAGATGTCTGTTTTTTCTTTTTTTTCACAGTAAAGCTCATTGTTTAGCCATGATCGTGTATTTGTTTGGGGTTACATAACGTGTGTCAACAGATCTGGTTTGCTTCATAGGACGTGCAACCATCTTTAAATTTGTGTTACTGAAGTCAGTGACCAACTGTAACCTAGGGCTTAAAAGTAGGTCATTCCAAACAGGAAATTGAATAATTATATTTTTCATCCGGGGCTGTACCAGGTAGACACATAGCATTATATGTAGCTTTCGCAGAACACGAGGACATATAAACCATCTCGACGATGTTCAAACGTGGCATGGCATTTTAGTAATGTAACCTTTAAATGGGAATGACATCTTAAAGCACATTTAAAGTAATGTTACCTTAAACTGTATACATATTTGGTTTTGTTTGTTGAAACTGTTTCTTCTTAACACCACATTTAACCTCAATGAAGAATTATTGAAACTTGTTGGAACCTGTTGACTCGCCTTAGCCATAGTATGAACAGTCCATTCAGATATACATCTAATCTTTTTGTTGAGACATAACTAAGAATATAAGTACAGTTGTAAAAAACACACACATTGACAACCCTCTATAAAAGTTGAACATCAGAACAGTCACAGCTAGAAAAACAAAAGATTACTATAAATGTAATAGACATTTAATTTAGATGCACTAAAGGCACAGTTGATACTTAACATTGACTATATGTAAAACCGTAAGATTCTAATTTGTTTCAGAGGGTTCTAATGTATATATAGCACAGAAAATGTGGATCTCCAAAATATAGATATTTTTAAATTAAATGACTGGATTCTCTGATACAGAAAGACCCTTGAAGAATGATAGATGTGGTATTTAGGATGTCTTCCACTGAGTATAACACATAGGAGACTCAACCTAACATATACAGTAAAGGACAGGAAACCACAGTTGTAATTATGGCATCTTTAATCTGTTGTCCTTTGTAAAACACAAATTATGATGCAAACATGGTATGTTCTGACCAAACAATGTGTCGTGCAAGAAGGGTACGGAAGGCCAAATATGTGGCAAGATGCATTATCAGCCTCATCGCTTTCCCCATCATCAGTGTTGACATGCTGTCCGCTTTATCCAAAGGTACAAGCTCTGATATCTACCCTCGATCCTCTTATCAGACAAAACTCCCCTAACTTTTTGCAATAATGATGTAATACGTTAAGTCACAGTTCGTAGAGAGCGATCGAGATTGTGGGTTTGATTCTCGCTTCGAGTCTGTTGGTGCTCCTGTGGAGGTGTCTCCTGGGTTATTCTGGGTGGACTTGGTGTGTTCAATAAACATACAAACGTTGTATGTATGTATGTATGTATGTGCTAAAATGGGTTTCCACAAAGACCCACACTAAAAAACAAACAGTAGAAATGGCTCTTTTGCTCATGTCCCTGGCCAAGGAATAAGATGTGCAATTGGACTTCAGTCACCTTTTGAAACAAGTCAATATGACGGCTCACTGCTCCTGGCTGTCCTGTGAGGAAGGACAACAGAATGAGGTAATTCAGAGAACCTGATTTCATTGTGTGGCAACTCAAGCAAGCATTGGTGTCACGGCTACATACATGTGTAGGCGTTCATCTAGCATCACTTCTAAAGTCCTCTGATAAAAAACCGGTAACACTAATCATTTTGATACTTGATACTTGATCTTTGACTGCACTTTCTTTATGCGCTATGTTTGGGTCTTCCTACTGTAAAATCATAAAACACTTGAAGATGCTAAATACCTCTGCCAATGATAGAAAAGTGACACTTTTATTACCTTCAGAAGTATTCTTTAGCATAATTTTAATCTAACAAATACTCAGGTGATGACAAATGAGACATTTTTGGTTTTTGAAGCTGAGATGGGCAGGTTTCGCAAAATTGGTTATTTTCGCTTCTGTTTGACACGATAAAAACCAACATATCCCACCTCCTCCTTTCAAAGCCACTTCCAGTAAACTTCAACATACATTGAGTGCATGGGCAAAGGGGCAGCGCGCAGGTAAGTAGGTAGATAGACAGGAAGCCTATCCAATCATTAGTCATGGTATTGTTTAATGATTGGTTGTGTTAATAACAGTCTTGCAACGCCCACAGATGTCAGATTGACTCAACATTACCGTCAAACCTTTATATGTGTTTGTTGCTATCAAGACATGGTTCATTTCTTGGGGGAGTGAAGGGCAAAAAAGACAAAAAAGTACTTCTCAAACACTGCCTTTAATTCATAGTATTATAAGAATTTTAGGGTAAATTCCAGTTTGTATGAACTTTGGTGCACTGTGGACACTTGAATTTCTACCGATGTAAATTGGTAATAGAGAACTGGTTTGACAAACTTGAAATGGCTCCATCTAGTGTTGATAGTCTCAGTAGAAATCCAATGTGCTGTGATGAGGACATTTGTATTAAATCGCTATGATTGCATTCGATCCACTTCTCTCCAGCATCCCAGAAGCTCATCTTTCAAACAGCAGCACGAGTTCACAGTGTGGTGTATGTGGGAACATGTCTACAGGCACAGCCGCTCTTGGAGAAAACCCCTCTCCTACCAGCTTCTTTTGAGAGTCTGGACTGCAGCACAGCTCCTTGAAGTTCCTCATGGCCTCTCCCTCAGGTTTACAGGATATATAGACCAGCCTGCGGACGGAGGGAGTGTTCCGCAGGGCCCGAACCACACGGTAGTGCAGGCCAGAGCGGGCAGGGTTCACCACAACCGTCAGCTCCCTACTCGTAGAGCTCAGCTTGGGAATTAGTTGAGGCAGGACCACTTCTGCTTTTCCCTGAAGGAATTCACAGTTGGACACACCGTTGAGGGTCGCGTTGTGTCTGGCATCCTCCACAGCCTGCTCAATGAGCTCGATGCCAATGACTCGGTCCACTCGGGGGGACATGGCAATGCCAATGGCACCTGTTCCACAGCACAAATCCAGGAGGATTCCCCCTCTTTCTCTTCTTCCTCCATCGGGGAGGCACATTTCTCTCACAGTGTGAAAGAGCACATCCGCGGCTCCCTGGTTCACCTGGAAAAAGGCGTCCGCTGAGATGCGAAACTTAAAGCCCAACACCTGATGATAGAAATGGGAATAAGATTAGTGTTTCCATTCATTTTAGTAAGGGATTATCCCCCAAACTCATCAGCCTTATTACTCCGATGCTGGTATTTACCTCCTCGTATATGTGTGGGCAGCCATGTAAAAGTTGGTACGGAGATTCCTCATGACTACAGCGAGTCACAGAACTTTCCTGGAAGTACAGGGAGTTGAGCTGACAGACGGCTCCAGGTCCCCGTATGAAGTACTCCACTAGAGCAGATTTATGGAAGTCTATTTCCTCTGGAGACAGGTTCTGTGGATGGAAGTACACTATTGCCATTGTATGTCCTTTTGTATTGGTTCTTACTGTAATATCTCTCCAGTGACCCCCAGTATGGAAGAGGAGGCAGGGTTCCAGAGGAGAGAGGCGGATAAAGTTCTGGTAACATCTGGCCACCAGTAGATGTTTTTCTGGCATGTTAATGAGGTTATCCCCATTGACACAGACAATATTACCAGCTTTGCCAGTGCCAACATAAAAACCAACCGTCTTTGGGTTGCCATCAACTCCTCTGTTGACAGAGAAGTTGGATTTGTTGCGGTAGGCAACGCTAGAAGGTGATGCCTTTATAGGAAGTAAAGGAAAACTAAGTTTACTGTTATTTGTTGTAGAATGTCCTGCTGAAGGCAGTTGTAAAGAGTTTCTCATTGAAATGTGGTCTGAGAGCTGAAGCAGGATATCCTTCTGCTTCCTCTGTTTTAGTTCCAATTGTTCATTGTAATTCAGCCTCCACAAAGGGGTCACAGCATCCGCTAATCGCTCCTCCCAAGATAGATGGTCAGTGAAGCTAAGCTTTGGGTTCTTTTTCCTCGACTTTTTCTTTCGCGGCCAAGTCCCATGCTCAGAAATTGCATCGTTTGTTGCATAGTGGCAAAGATGTGCTTTCACCACAGTACGTGTAGTTTTGCGAATTGCTAATTTTAAAATTAAACTTGCTGCTAAGGACGCAACACTCAATGACATTATGATTTTTAATCTGTAATGATTTCGTTATAAAGTGTTCACTAACCACATTTGTAGCTGCCAGGTAACATGCACAAGGACACGATATATGAAGTGACGCATTATTTACGTTCCTACGTTTCAACGTCATCTTACGGCGTCCTGAGCCAAGTAAACATTTCCGCTGCTGTCGCGATGGAATCAAACAAGGACGAAGCGGAACGGTGCATAAAGATTGCTCTCAATGCACTCAGCAAAAACCAACCAGACAAATCTAGGAGGTTTCTTGAGAAAGCACAACGCTTGTTTCCAACTGACCAAGCTAAAAGTACGTCAGTGTTATATGTATTTTAGCTTGGATTTCATGTCATTTTCTGGGCCACTGGCATTGCTGTAGATACAAAATCTGCAATGGCTTGCGAATCCTAGCTAACTGGTTAGTGTGGTACTTGTAGTCCCGTTTCTCTCTAACGACACATAACCACTGTTAATTATTTTCGATTGACCTAGTTTCGTGTCTGCAATTGATTACATGCCTTTTCAGTTGCAACTGTGCCTTACTATTTAAGTAGCTCATCAACGTTACTACCGTGTAACATTACTAGCTAGCTCTAATAGCTAGCTCTAAGCTGTCTAATACTGAATGTGTCTCGTTTTACGGCTGTTCAAAACACTAGCTCTTTTAATATGTATCTTGCTTGTTAGCCAGTTGCCATGATGACGCTGTCCAGTAGTATCTGGTCCTCATATTTATTGCCTACATTTGGGCCTTGTGTTGTGTATGTATCTCCAACTATCTTGCGCAAGAGATCCAAATGTAGCCACCACAGACAGAGCTGTTGCTCACAGCATCTCCTTCTCTGTGTTAGATATATTGGAGTCCCTCACACAGAACGGTAAACCCCCGAAGGAGAATAGTACTCCTATGAACGGGGATAGCTCTGGAGTGAGGCACCGCAGCCATGGAAATGATTCTCATGCGTCGGAGGAGAATGCCACAGACGCAGCGAAACCATACACTGCAGATCAGCTGGATGCTGTGAAAAAGTGAGTTCACGATTTGTTTATCTTTTTAAGTAGGCCATTTATTAACCATAGGCTCTGGCCACGGACGGATTGACACTTTTTTCAGGCCCTGGGCACGGATGTGTTAAAACTCCCCCTACTATTCCCCAACTTTGATACACGATAACGGTCATGCAGGCATCACAACAGTACAAATATAATACGGGTAACGCGCTAGGCAACAAATCAGTCGTATTCAGCAATTCTGGAAATCCTCTGACATTAAAGTAAAAATATATGTGTCGTGCTAAATAAGTATACCTGTAGCCAACTGCTGGTTTTAAACTTTATCTCAGTACCAAATCAGCATCCATCATTCAAACAATACAAGTACAACATAATATTTAGTATGTATAATGCAGTCAGATGCCAATGAAAATGGTATTGCACATTTTATTTTTGAAGCACTTCCAATACATTCAATCTCAAAAAGCAACAAAAAAAAAAGTTTTCTGTCACATTAAGAAATATAGCACAGCTTGTGGAGGTGAATGCATGTTATTTCGATACCTAATCATAGTCTATAACTTTAAGACGAAGACAGTGACATGTAACGTCTATACAACAGACACTATCAGTCCCAGTTTTTAAATCTCCTGTGTGATCCAGGCTCAACACTTGAGCAGGTCAAAAGATTCAAGTTTCAGCCAGACGGTAGTTTAGGAATTAGATGACAGTAACAACTAGGTGGCCACAGTACTTGTGAAACTGTATCCATCCTACATCGCTGCTTAACAACCTTCATTTGCTGATTCTAATGATTTACTAGTTCAAACCAATCATATCAGTGTTTAATATTGGTTTGTCATTGGCCATTAAAATATCAGTTGAGTTTCATGTCTGACAAGTCACTGCTCTCTACAAATATTAACAACAGATAAATAAACACTATTTACTCCACCTTTACTTTACTCCACCTCCCAGCCCCCACTCCCCCACCCCACAGTCACCTGTGCGTAAATCCGTCCATGGCTTCACCCTGTCTATTGTCTAATGTTAGGAGTCAGTAATAATGGATTAATCAGAATCGTTTTCTATGGTTCACATCTGACATATATTTGCTCATCAACGCGACGGTTGCATTTGCAGGATCAAGAGTTGTAAAAATTACTATGAGATTCTGGGAGTTGAAAAGGATGCTGCAGAGGAGGATCTAAAAAAGGCCTACAGAAAACTGGCTCTGAAATTCCATCCAGATAAAAACCATGCGCCAGGAGCCACGGAAGCGTTTAAAGGTGAACACATCAGTCCCCTATAAGGCCAAATAGCCTTATTACTTAAGCCATTGCATCCCCTTTGTTATTGACAGTGCTGCGCATTGTAACATAGATTTTATGTTTCCCCAGCTATTGGTAATGCGTATGCTGTGCTGAGCAATACAGAAAAACGTAAGCAATACGACCAATATGGAGAAGAAAGAGCCCACCCCACCAGACAGAGGCAACAGCGCCATGACTTTGAAGCGGACATCTCACCTGAAGACCTCTTCAACATGTTCTTCGGAGGAGGCTTCCCATCAAGTGAGTTCAGCAAAAGCACAACATTCAGTCAGACGTACACCCGGGTGATGGCTTGGCTGCGTGCGTCGCTAAGCGATGTCCCTTTGTTTTGACGTTCGCAGGCAACGTACACGTTTACAGAAACGGACGGATGCATTTTGGCCATCAGCATCGGGGAGAGAGGAGGGAACAACCCCGGGAAGTAAGTGACATCTGCTCTGTTTGGTGCCACACGTTCCATCTGTGCTTCAGCTGAGTGCTCACTGACACTGTTCTCTGTCAGGGAGGCCTGGCGCTGTTTGTCCAGCTCATGCCCATCCTCATCCTCATCGTAGTGTCTGCTCTCAGCCAAATGATGGTGTCCCAGCCTCCATACAGCCTTAGCTACCGCCCGTAAGTAAACCTAGCTAGCTAAAACAACGTTTTTTTAATCATCTTATTCAGAAAGTAGGTTGCATGTTTTCAAATTCAATTTTTTTTCCTAACTTAATTTTGTCCGTTATGTTCCCTTTTCCAGGTCAGCCGGCCACATTCATAAGAAACACACGCCGCTCCTGAAGGTGCCTTATTATGTGGGCGAACGCTTCACAGACGAATACTCTGGAAACAACCTGAAGAATGTAGAGAGAAGCGTGGAGGAAGACTACATCTCCAACCTCAGAAACAACTGTTGGAAGGAGAAGCAACAGAGTTAGTCAACCCCCTTGTCTCCTATCCGAGCAGCCGATTGGACGTAAACACCAGCCTGAAATACCTGTTCATATTTTGATATCAAATATTGTCTTGTGTGTCCTTTCTTCTTCAGAGGAAGGCTTGCTGTATCGTGCCCGTTATTTTGGAGACTCTGACTTGTATCAAAGGGCTCAGCGGATGGGCACTCCCAGCTGTTCCAGACTGTCGGAGATCCAGGTCATGCTACACGGCTAGAAACACTTTGACACTGCGATGGGTGAGCGACCAGTCAACGATTCGTCCGCATGTGCATTTGTCTGTGTTTTTTTTTTAAAGTTTGTAGACAACTTGTTTTACATTTGTGATTTTTGTCCCTACAGATTTTTCGGTACTTGAATTGAATTTGAAGAAATGAATCAATGAAGCTCAATGGAAGCCCACCAACAAATTGAAGAGTTTTGATGCAGCTAAGGGAATCAGAAACGCCTTACGCCTTGTGGATACCTCCAGGGGACCCCCCTCTGCAGGATTCTGGGGACTGACTTACTGTTGAACTGTGAGATGGACTAGGCAACTGCTGATGATGTTACACCTGTGTCTTCAGGCTGGCGGAAACCTAGTTGGTATCGTGGTTGAAATTAAAAGCAAAGTTTGAATGGAATACAAAAGCTGCTAGCTTTCTCTATCCCTATTCTTATGTTTTGTGGAGAAACCTCAAGGCCTCATAGACATCTGAGCCACCAAGAGGTATGGATTTTTTTTATATAGTTCAACCACCTCTGTAAATATTTTACTTTTAACAATGCAGGGCTAAATTGATTTATCAAACTAATGTCATTCAGAATTTAATTTAATGTACCCTGTGGATTAGCTTGTAGCTTGTCAGGTTATGGAGATTAGAAAGTATTGAAAAGAGAACGTATTGCACAAATGAAAATAAAATTGTATTTATTAAAATTAATCCCTGAGTTACTCCTGTCTGAGGTGTTTCATTTCTCTCATTTAGAAAGGACGTTTCATTCTCATACTGGTAGTACAGACCCTGTTTTTATTAATAGAATGTGGGCCCTACTGTCATATGGAAGCTACTGCAAACCACCAAGTGTCTGCTTTGCTAGCTTGTATTTCAAGGTAACTTGTGACACTGGATAAACACCAAACATCAACAGTAGAAAGAAAAAAATGAGAAAAGAATAACTCAAACTTCACAAGTGCTGGAAAACAGTGCATTTTGTTATTAGACATCAGTGAAAGTACAAAAAGGAACCCTGCTTTTAAACATGGATATTTCAGCATCAAATCACAGTGTAGTCGAAGGCATCGTTTCAGATTCAGCAAGAGATGATCTTACTATTGATTGTACTCTGTACAATGGAAAAACATGTAGAATAGCTACCAAAACAAAGATATGCGCACCTTAAAACAAGCATTTGACAGAAAGAAAGTAACCTATAAGGTCTTTACACTGACCACACCCATTTATATCCCACAATGGAAGGAAATATTTCAAGTATTAAACTTGAATCCGTAAAGGATGCAACATTTGTAACTAACACACACAAATAATGCTCAATATATCGTTCCATCGGCAAAGAATGGCAGTTAGCACTCCTCCACAAGCATCTCTTCGGAACTGTACAGCTTTCTTTTGATCGCCATGAAGCTGGTACTGAGTCGCAGGGAGTGTCTATGGCTCACTGCCGTGCGGTGCTTGGCAGGGGAGTAGATCCCCCTGAAAAGTTTTTGAAACTTGGGCCACAGTCCCCCGGAATCTGGCCGGAGAACCAGAGTAAGATGGAAAGTAGGTACCAAGCTAGGCTCGACAGCTAACCGGTCTACACTACAAAGACTTTGCTGGTCCCCCTGTGCCAAACACAGGTCAATGAGCGCCCCCCGCAGGCCACAAGGCTCAACAGCAGCTAAGTGGAGAAGTTTCTGTCGTATATTTTGAAGTAGAAGGTCCGGTAAAATGATCTTGGAGCCTCTCAGGACATTGACGGAGGGGTTAGTTAGCTTCTGTGCTATGGTCTCCACTACCTGTGCACAAAGCGTCTCCTCTAGTGGCTCACAGAACATACTGCTGTCTGATGTCAGGGACATGTCTGACACCGATCCTGGAACGGACAAAAAGTTAAATGACATTAATAAGCATTCTGTAATAAATCTTATTATGACACCTTTGAATTATATTAGACAATTCCCCCAGAATAGTTGAGTAATGGCAAGTTAGCACATCCACTTTGGCTGCTTTCGGAGGCTTTCAAAATTGATCCTTGAAAAAATATTGCTGTTACTGAATTTGGTGAACTTTATCTAACTGGAAAAAAGGACACTGCTTGAGTAGCTAATAAACACTTACCATTTTCATTCATACTATATTGATCTGACGTTAGACTCTGATTAAGCTTGAGTTCAGTCAGTCTCGGATCCAAATTTCCCCATGACAGCCGTTTACAACCCCTCACATAATCCGCGGGGGAAGTAGGATAACTATCGTCCATTGAATTATTACACGGCATTTTTATACTCTACAATTGAATAAAAACTACTGAAGACGGTGGTCCTGATTCTAACTACCAGTTTAGCTACACGCAAGGCACAATTACAACAATGGAACATCACATTTATGTACCCTCGAAGTACATGCTCCTCCCACCGCCTGAACAAGCCAATCAACGTCTTGGACACGTACCAGAAAATTCTACCCTGCCTAGTAACTGTTTGGTTCTGATGAGCAGATTGAGATGATGTTCTCTTGTCCCCCAATAAATGGATGGAACACAAAGAGAATTGCATATATACAATTATATAACCGTTATATCATTAACATTTGCATCCTTCAAAATCTACTTCAACTGTTTAGATAAATGCCCTGTGCTGTTTTAATTATAAAACAGCAGGGATGTAAAATAACAGGGATATAAATCTTAGAAGCTGCCTTACAAACTTTAAATCATGTAAAAAAATATTTCACCAATATTTTTTTTTACATGTTTTGAGTGGGCAAAAAGGCTACATTCACCGATGCCAGCAAGTTTTACTACACGTTCCACACGTAGACTATCCTCCATAGAGTATGGGGGATGGGACAATTGGCATGTTGGCCTCAAGAAACAGGCCCGATGAAAACCTACATTTCCCAGTTGACGCATTTGTGCAGAGATTTACGTACAATTGCAAATTCTAAGTAGTCTTTCAAAAATTCCTAGCCGAAGGTGACTATTTTTACATCAGGACCTGCACCAAGAAAGGTTATCCCTGAAAATCCGTGCATGGGCAACATAAAAAAATGTGGCTACTCAGTTGAGGTCATGGCAGATAGCATTGGCTCTGTCTCATTCCAGTAGCCACAATACCCGAAATATAAGGGGCGATCAAACGGTGATTAACCTAGCCATCATAACATGATAAAACAAACGGCACCAGACAATTCAAGGCGGTTCAAATAACTTTAGAGGAAAAGAAAGTATTTCAGTTGAGATAGCCTAGCCAACAGATATGACAATTACACTGCCCATCAACTTGGAAGAGAGGATGCTGTAAATTAATACAACCTTTCAGAGGCAGGATATTCAACACATCGTCCAAAATTCGAGGCTGAACTGATCAGTGATGTGCAGCTCTCGGACGATTCGATGATATGAAAATGTTGTTGCTATTACTGTGGTTGAGTCGCACACTTCACTTGACTCTTCGTTTGTCCTTGTGGCTTCTGCTTCCGCTAAAGTGTAGCTACAGGACTAACACCCACTCATATGACCAGCATCTATGATTTAGGCACACTTTCTGTAGTAGCATTTCACTTTTTACGACTTGCTACACGGTGAACTAAGACGTATAATCCCAGTTAAACTCACACAATTTATGGCGCACACACACACGTGTGCATACTCATAAAGCCGGCGGAACACAAACGCACACACGAACGTCAGGCAAACAGTGACATTGCCATCCTGATACAATTAATGCAATTTGCCCTCCAAACCGACCCGTCCGGTCCGCCCCCTTAGCGAGTCGCTGGGGGTGTTTGGCATTTTTTCATGAATGGGAAGTGGGAATTCAACTTGACATCCAGGACACCTATCACTTTAGGACATATAAACTTCAAAATACATTGTTCAAAAAACACGTTGATTGACAAGCATACATGTAAAAACACGTAGACCTAAACCACAACTAGCCAAATACAACACAAACACGATAATACAATTTCTGAAATTCTGCTTCATATGTTAGGGTGCCACCCCAAGCTTGTCGAAAATGTTTTAGGGGTGCCACTGATGCCATAGCGGCCATCGAAGAAGTCGCCTGCGAATTTTTCTCATCCTGTTGTCCTTTCCCCTTTGAGTTTTCCTTTTGTGGAGAAAATCCATGTAGGCATGGGGAGGAAACGCAAACTCCACAGAAAGACTTGGGAGATAGCAGTCTGATTAATTGAATCCATATTGACCTACATGACATCATCATTGTTTTCTGAAAAAGATACAATGAAGTTGCCCAGTTAGCGACTCTGTCAGTAAAGGTTAGATCCCTCCTTGCTGAAGTGTCGCAAGTTCCTAGTTTGCCTTATTGTCAAAGTAGCTTAAAGCACTGAAACCAGCGTCTTATAAATGCGCAGTTGATGTAATGCATTAAATCTCCAGAAGATGGCCTCAGTTAACCACTTTGAAAAACGTTTCATAATTGCATCGCTTGCCTTGCAAAGAAGGTATCAAAAAGAGGCCTCGAAAATCAGGTAAACATCACGTGAAGAGTTTGTATTAAATTACGATATCTGACACTTCTGCCAAGAAACCAGAATATCTAGCATTAGACCTAGTTGGATTTCCCAGAGGTCCCTAGGCCATCTCTGAGCCTTTTTATCTGGATATGGATTTTTTCCCCCAGTTATTTTTAGCTGACTGTGGTGATCTTGACAGTTAACACACAGCCTTGGGTGCTTAATTGCATTAATTGTAATGTTGAGGAGGAATCGAAAAATAGTGCTCTTAATCCTATTTCTTCTTACATGACTACCAGAACTGTTTGTCTGGCCTGAGGTTGTGTGTCGATGAATAATAAATATAAACATGCAAATATATTGCGACATGTGTAGTTTTCAGAACTATTTAACATTTCAATCGCATGACAGACTGCCACTTTATCCCTGTTTACTCTGAAAGCTATTTGATCTTGAAAACCCTCCAGGTAATACTGTCAGTTAGCGATGAATGACCTGTTTTAGTTGCGGGTAGGAATCCTTGTTTGTGCATGATACTATATAGGTGTACTACATTACGACCAATTGTCCGGTGTTGACAAAGCTGCTCTGACGACATGCATCCCCTCAATACGTTGGGTAATTTGAGCCCTGCCTTTATTTGAGGACACTCTAGCCCTGGGTATAGAGCAGTGTCTATCTGGGCCTTAGTGTCTGTGCCTGAAGTTTGGAGCTGAAACAGTGCTCCATTTAGGTTTTGATTTATTGCTGGAGGAGGCAGAAACAGATCTCCATCCTCAGGGGGATAAGAAAACTGTGATGTTTGGCAAATCCTGCTGAGACGCACTGTTCTTTATCGTAGCACCAACACTATTACACAGCAACTTTAGATATAGACATGCATTTAGGCTTAATGTTGAGTAATTGGACACTGCGCCGTAGACAGGGGTTATTTCGGTGAATGCTCAAGTCAGTCATTGTCATGTTAAGTGCTGCATTCATATACAGTACAGAGTACATCACAGTCTTTGCAGATAAATCTCAAGGGCCCATGGCAAATGTTTACCGATGAAAGAGGAACAACCATGATCAGTCTGAACCTTGTTTGCGTGAGAGAGAAAAGGGAGTTGTCACATGATGAACTGTGTATGAAGCTGTTCGTGCAGTTACTTAAGTGACTACTTAGTTATTTAGTCTTCACAAAATTTGTGGTATATTCTTTGTTGATTAACACGTCAAGGCAAAAAAGTATTGTTTTTTTCCGAGGGATTAATGAGGATTAACAGCTGAATTGTTGTCTGTCAGTCAACACGTCTTAACAGTTTTACCTCATTGAGAACATTATCCCCTATGGCCCTTTGACATTTTATCTTTGCAAAGTCTGTGCAGTGATACCTGGTTTACCCTCATTTTGTAATGAGCTGTGTCATCCCAGTAATGAGTCATGTAGCAATAGCCTGGAGCCAAGTCTATGCTGCTGGTGTTAAAGTTCAAAACATGGCTGACAGGAAGTCCCAAAAAGTTAAGAAACATAACTACAAGAGCCATGGTTTCAGAAAGCATCAGTTTATATCCATGTGAATCTTGTCTTTTAAAAAGCACAGTATAGAACTCAACTGCAGCCTATCCTTTGAAGAAGATGGGACACAGTGATACAGGCTCTCAGACATGCTGAGAACCTGGTAAAAGCACTTCATTCTCTCCCTCATGTAATGTGCTTTAGCTTCACCTCAACCCAGTTCCCCTCCCTCCCTTTCAGTGATCAGGAAAGAAGAGAGCGAGCGCAGTACTCGCCATTGAATCAAAACCCTAAAGGATGAAACCTAGCAATGCTACAGAAAGATGGCAAAAGAGCTCTATCTGTTTGAAGGAGAATATGTACGATGTCAGGGGAAAAATACAGTGATCAATATTTATAAGCAGCCTTACCTTGACTTTGCTTTGTACGATATGATCTGTCCAATGAAGCCATCCTTCTCTTTTTAGCACCATATGCATTATTTAGCTACGTGATTTAACCATAAGAGCTTAAACTGACTAAAGTCTTTCTACGGTTACTGCTCTGACTGGTACTATGAAACGATCTTGATGAAGAAGCCACTAAAACCCATATTTCTTTGAAATGACAAAACAATACAGTGTATCCTGATCTATAAAACCTGAATCACAATGTGTTGCAGAAATCTATTGTCATTCAACTTCTTATTAAGAATGTCTTAATAGAATTCCCTTTTTGTGGTCAAAGTTAACTGTGCTTAAATGCATTAACTGTTATCTTTCAACCTTTGTTTATAGGACATGGTTTGCCATCTGACATGGCAACAGTTCAGTCATAAAGACAAGTCCCCGGTACTTCATTTAGAAAGCTATAAATTCACAGGCGTACAGAGTTGTTGCATCACCACTCAAATGTCAGCAATCAATGATGTGGATATATCTAGCAGTGGCTCCCAGGCCCGACACCATCAATTTCTAATGGCTATTGAGCATTAACTCATATCTTCAAGCATGCAAGACTCTTGTTCGTATGTGCAGAGCATGTTTTGTTAATGAGCTTCCCTTGCTCTCCCACTCAGCAGGTAGATCAGAGAGGGGGTGGGGTGGATTCCGAGCTGGCACATGAAATGAAATGAAACAATGAAATGGTCAGACGCTTCTGTGTCCTTCAGTGCCTCAATTCCCAGCATCTTCAGCTGTCACATTCAATCTGTCCTCAGTCTCCGTAGAACATGCCTCATTGCCCCTGCAGTGACTTTGCAGTCTTTTCCCTTCACATCTGTTCCCTGAATGCTATGCATCTCCACACTTTCTGCCCTCTTGACTGACTGGACTTTCTTACTGTTGAACCAATGGCACGGTGGAGAAGAGACTATGGATTCTCATCGCAGTAGCATAATTTGTATTGTGTATTTTTCAGCAATAGCAGAATGTAGTTCATCAATAATGGCTGAGCAAGCATTATTTTATAACCATATACTGTAAAAACGCTTGATTACAATTTGAGCAATACATAAAACCTTCCAAGATCTGTGTTCCTCAATCAGAATTCATTTTACCTCACTGTATTTGTGTGTGTGCTCGTGCGCGCCTGTTTGTGTGCGCGTTTGTTTGTGTATTTCAACCTAAGTGATTTTCTCTTTCTAAACTTGATTGCGTGCGCGCCTGTTTGTGTGCGCGTATGTTCATGTATTTCAACCTAAATGATTTTCTCTTTCTAAACTTGATTGCTTTCGGCTGAGAGATTAGATTTCCGCGTCCCCGCTCTACATTCGGGGAGAGAGAGAGAGAACAGTCTTTTCAGGAAGGAATAAAGATGCTATCAGTTAATCCAGCATTTCAATTACTGTCCGTCTTTCACTGTTTCCCCATGGCACCGGCTGTATCTGCACGGGGTGAAGAAATAAATACAAGGAAAAGATAGGCGGAGACCGATGTTGTGCTTCGCCGAAGACTCCCAAACTGTCATTTTGCTCTCTGAAATTCCATGATACTTTACATCACCCCATGCACCATAGTTACCCATCGTGAAGCTTCACCTAAATAGAAAATAATCGAAGCGACTCTTACAGATACATTGATCTGAAAAGAAAAACTGGGCAGCCAAAGAGAACGTCACTTAAAAACTCCTTGATGACTTTGTTATTATCTTGGTGAAAAAATATATATACATAGCTATTTTTATTGACCGATGAGATGGAGTTAGTTTATGAGTGCAATGTCACGAATCGCAGTAGCACAGTAAATAAACGAGCACATAAATATTTTCCGAATGGTAATGATAAATAGACTATGAGCAGATGTATGCATAGACCCACTATACTAGCCTGTATACTTACTGGGCAGGCGTGACAATCATTCTCTCTCTCTCTCTCTCTCTCTCTCTCTCTCTCTCTCTCCCAAACCGTTGAAAGAGCATCCTACAATCGGTTGACATATCGTCTCTCAGCATCCTCTTCTCGTGCAGGAGAGAAGTCAGTACGAGTGAGTGCGTCTTTTTCTATCCGCTACCATGGTCCGAATGACGAATATCGGGTGTCTTTTCGTCCCTCTGATGATGCTGGTGGTGTATACCTTTCGGGCGGATGCGAAGAGTGTAAAAGAACCAGAAAAAACTGGGAATTTCATGGAAGATGAGCAGTGGCTGTCCACCATTTCACAGTACAGCCGCAAGATCAAGCACTGGAATCACTTCAGAGATGTAAGTCCGCTGTGTTTATAGAGAGATCCGTGGTAATGCGGTAAGCTTTGAGCAGTGAAAGGATGCCCTTACAATAATCGTACCTTAAACCCGCCGAGATTTTAGATGAATCTTTGCCAACAGGGGTTGTCTGGGAAGTATCGTCGGCTCTGTTTGCGGCAATCTTTTCTGTTGCCTGTCCATTCATTATTTACTGTGACTGTTGGTCGGGTTGAAGGGACACGGTCCAGAGAATTATCGTCATTGAGTGGTAACCAGAAAATTAGCTCGTATACAGTATGTATACTCAGATGCTTTCTATATGGTAAATTGTTCACATGCTTTTAACAATAAAACATTATGTCAGGTTAAAGACCAACTAAACAATCGTCAGTGATAGGAAATCACTATGTTCCCAAGGAAAGGTTCGGTGATAGCCTCATTTCCAGTAATGCCTATGGATATCTTTTAACATTTCTGACGTGTTCCTCAATTTAAACCATTATAATGAGGTGCCAATATACAATTAAACTGCATTTGATCTGATTGTAGATTACTGGTCTAATGCATTTAGTTTCGGATTGAGCCACTTGCATAGATTGATTTGAGCCAAAAGGCTGTTTATTGCTGTTTCTGAGTGTCCATGAATATGTTATGTGAAACCCAGCCTCTGGCTCAGTGATATGATTACCAACGATCATGGCATGATTTGCAAAAGAGTGCTGTGGATCAAATTCTACTGGAATCCTGTTAAAGGGTTATTGATCTAATGCATCGGGAGGCAGCAAAAGTATGTTTTTGAGGAAATTGACAACTTTTCCCCCTCCGTTTACACGAAAATGATCGACAACATTATTTACGAGAAAAGAAATGGCTTCAGGCTGAACGTGAGTGACATACATTTAATAAAGCCACATATTTACTGTGTATTTGTCATGAATTTATTATATATGGCAGGGTGTCATCATATGAGCATCTCTGAGTAGCTGAATGAATTTAAATCCTGCTTGTCCGCTTCCAGCCCATCTCCCTCTGCTTGGGGCAGAATTAGTTGTCTGCCTCTGTGATTATGTAAGGAGAATGTCTTCGGGAACTTTCCTTAAGAAAGTAATGAAATTGTGGCCATGAAAAGATTGGGTATGAATTAGAGTTGGATTGTGAGTACATGGGAGCTTCATTTTTTTGCACGGATGGATCCTTGCTTCAGACTGCTCGCATGAGCGGCTTCCGTATTTTCTATCTATCGATTGGCTCACCCTCCCACACCTTGCACATCTGAGCAACATCTTAAAGAAGTGAACCGAATGATGTTGATACACGCGCACGCATGCGCACGCAAACATGCACTCGCAAACTGTACACAGATGTTCACGCTGTCAGGCTCGTACACGCGTCTCTCAACCTTCTCTCCCCCCTCCTCAATGAAGTAAAAAAATTCGGAGAAAAACAAGCTGAGCTTCTATCCCTGTCGCTGTGGGCTGGGCTGTCCAGTAGAGTTACTAAACTGTCAGATGGGTTTCCTTGAGCCCAATTTAAGATTAAGCAGTGACGAAATACACACAGTGACATCTACTATACCTTGAAAATAGGTAACCTAGCTACTGTTGCTGTAGCCTGTGTTAGGCCCTGTGCAGTGGTACATGCAAAGTTATCAGTGGCCGGGTGAGTTAGCGGTCGCCATGTCTACATAGGAGTAAGTGTGCCCCGATGTGTATCCTTGTTTATAGGCGCACGCATGTGTTTTTTGCGTGAGGGAAAGCGCTGGAGTGCTGGTGTCACTGATGATGTTGACAAGGGAAACATCAGAGGAGAAGCATCACAGAGCCTCCCAGGGGATCGCCAATAGCAACTGCTTTGATTTCAGCTTGCTGCCGTAGCAACAGATGGAACTTCGCAATGGGCCTGAAATGGAATGTGTCTCAGAGGGAGTTTGAGGACTTCGTTTCACCCGCTCTGCTCCTTGAGAAAGGGAAGAGAAAATAGGAAAGATCAACTGACACTGTCAGTGTCATTTACATAGAAAAGTGCAAAGTCGTTTAGTGTGGTCGATGTCATGTATGACTAATACATTGCAATATTAAGGGTTACTCTTAGTTGGTTTACTTCAAATTTAATATGACAAAGCACCTTGAAAATACATGTATTTTTGAGGCTTCGTGGTCGTTCGTATTGTGGATTGCGGATTACTCCAGTTTACATAGTATTTTTCAGATATTCAATTTCAATCGGTCGTGACTCACACTTGTCATTGAACTGAAATCGAGAACAAATCACAAGTGGAAAGAAGATTAAATGGGCCTCTGTCCGGAATTATTCAGTTCATCGATGCAGAATTGCACTTGACACAGTTAAATCACTTGAAACGAGGTTGGTTTACATAGTAATTTGAGTGCCGATGTTAAATATGAATGTAACTCTGGAAAACAATAATGAAAAGCAAAACAGAGGCGCTTGACAGAAGTCCTTTTTTCGCTCTCTCTGTCATGCACATATGTGTCATATACAAACACTATATATGCGTGCCGTGCACACACTGTACATCTTAACATGCATGAGACAAAAAACAGAGTTAAATATCTCGTTTACTTGCTTGAGTAAGCAACTGAAAATGGCAGTCGTGGTGTTTACAATGTAGAATGGTACTGTTATCTCATAAAATAATGAAACACCAGAAATTACACACAAAGAAGATTAGTGATGAGACGTAACAGTTACAGTCATCAAATGAATAGAATATCTCAAATGATTTTAACCTGACAGGTGCGAAAGACATTTCATTTCAGTAATGCACCTGATCTCATGAACAACAGAAAGCCAGTAATGGAGATTGGTTGGAAGAAGGGGCAGTTGGACACCATGCTCAGAGTTGTTGAAAATCCCAGCCGCTATGTAAAACTGAGACATGCATTTGGTGGTCCTGTATTGTGTGTTCTTGTCATGCATTTTACAGGCCTGTCAATTCATTTTTACACATTTATTTACCAGGCACTTTTATCTATTGTGAGTTAAAAATAGTGCATATAGCAAATCCCTTCAAATGATGCATAGACTGTATTAGGTGGACCAGAAGATCACAGGTTGTAATAATAAGTGAGTATAAGCATTGTTATTTGCACTAAACGCAGTTCAGCAATAACGTAATTGCAACTACAACGGTGAATAATTTTAACAGTTGAGTATCCATCCCTTTTATGTGATATTAGTACATTGGCAGTTTGAAGGGACATGTTGGGTCATAGCTAGATAGACCTGCAGGTCTAGGTATAATGATAATGACAAGCTGAGTTAACATGCAAGGCAGGCCGATATAACGTCTCAACCGTAGAGGTATCAATTGAGTCACGTCGTTAGAGGTGTTTGCAAGCATCCCTTTGTACTTTGGGCGTCAGAGATATAAACGATTACCATCATCTCAGCGAAGGTGCCTTCCAAAGGAATCCTCCATGACAACGTCACGTGTTGGCGGAGCGAGTTCTGGCACGACGCTTTGGCTGCTCTCCCTGCCTTGTAATTGTTTGCTCTTGTGCTATGCTAGCTAAGCAGGGAGTTTCCCCTTTGGTAAAAAACCACATCGCCAAAGACGAACCTATTACCATGGTAAAGAATGGTTGATCGATATGTGAGTGTCTTTCCAGGAACCATTTTTAGCAGCCTAAGGGAAGTTGTGTGTTTTAAAATGCGGTAATGGTTAAAAGTGCATTTGGAGCCATTCAGAAGTGAAATGCACCCTGCATTATCACAAATAAAACCAGTAACTTTTAATCCAGCGAAACGCTGTCTGGTTTATTCCGCTGTGGTTTTATGCAAACGTGTCAAAATATTGCCTATTAGCAGTCATCCTGAATTACAAGAGCAGTGAACTGTTATTGCTAGCCTCAGCGTGAAATGGATGGAACAATCTTTGAAACCGAACAGGATAAAAGAGGGGACATGTTTGGCTCCTGTCTATCCATGTAGCTCAATTCTCTACTCAAAAGAACAACTGTGGCTCTGTATTCTAAAAATGGAGGTTGTCATGTGTGATATGTTTCTGATTTAGTTAACTAAGACCAAATCTGCGGGATATTTTCTTTTTGCTTTAATGGAAGCTTTTGAGCATGAAGAGACAGTATAATAATGGCCGGATGGTACATTCCTTTCATAGACAAGATGAACACAACATGATCCCTTACAGGGATTCAGAGGATTTGAAAAAGTTTGCTCTGAACAGTTTGTGCACAATGCAACACACACACACACACACACCGACATATACACACACACACACACACACACACACACACCGACCTACACATCTGTACATTGCTATTCGGTCTCCATCTCTCTCTTCCTCTGCGTCTCTGTCTCTTTCAATCTCTATGTCACTCTCTCCCCCTGTCGTTCTGTCCCACTGGAAGCTTATTAAGCAGGTGGACCAAAGCTGTGCCATGCCGTTTCTGCCCACAGCTGTTATTCCACCATTTCCTTTCATTAAGGACCAGAAGACGTTCTGTACCTTCACGGGTGCTGCTCCTCAGCTTTCCCCAGTCAACACGAGCAGATTGGATGTGCAGGATAACATAGGCCAAAATGGATGGGGTGTATAGGTGCCAGGTGTCAGACTCTGAATCAATGATTTAAGGGAACATGAGGAATTGAACATTTGATGGTAACATTGAGGCCATCTCTAGAATGTACACTGTATTCTCTGTACAGCATGTTCACGGTCCTGGTGTCCCGGAAACGAGGAATGTATAAAGCAGTCACAATAGCGCAGCCTGCACAGCATCACTGAATCCCTTGGAGTCTCTGTTCCTCTTCATCCTTTTCTTGGACCCAGGCCTAGTGTACTTCTCAGTATGGCTCTGGTCCAATAGGATTTGAGTTGGAAGTCGATGTGGGTGGACCCTACCTCGCCCCTCTCTGTCATCGCTTGTGGAACAGCATATGGAACGTAATTATGGATAATGGCGCTTGTGAAAGCGCGGCCAAATATTCCATTAAACGCAATCCTATTCAGACATATTCGGCGATGCCAGACAATGATTATCACCAGAAACTGCCCTTGCCCTGGTTGCCCCACAGCCATCAGACTTTGTCCTCTGACTGCACCATGCACAGTCCCACCACTGTATTCAACGTACGCTTGACACGGATCATTCTAAAGTCACAATAACAAGGTTAATGGAAGGTGCCACATTGCAAAGTTGACAGCTTGACAGTGTTTTGTTATCAGTGGAAATGGTAACAGCAGCATACCACCGTTACTCTGGTAAGCCTTCAGTGGGTCCTTTTTTCCCACAGGAGCCTGTTTGTGCTGAAGAGGAGACCAGGAGCCACGATAGGTATCATGTCTTAATCAGGTCTGACCAGTGGGGCCGTGTTGGGGAGGGGTGTCGGTTGGGGTGCCTTGGCTGGTTGTCAGAACACTAGAAGGTGTGTATTCGAGAACGAGCCTTTGGTCGCTGTCTGGTGGTTGTTTACAGCAGCTTCAATACACTGCGAAAGAGTAGAGACTGGAGAAGAGATGCTGTTCACACAGCTGGGAAGATCAGGAAGATTAGCTGATTTAGAATTTGTGTTTGTGCTGATTAGTTTTCCGTGTGAATCTGAATGGGTGGATATTAGATGGGTATACCTGTAACTGTCCAGCTCTGCATGACAGCACAGTATTTTAAACCCAAGGTTTTGGGGGCTAATTGGTGAAAAGCGACTAAGTAGAAAAAGCCCATGGAGCCACTGTAATTGGATTCACTTGTAGGGCTCACCCTCTGTCACAGATACTCTCTGGTTTTTTAAGAACAGGGATGTGTCCAATCCTGGTCCTCGAGGGCCACTATCCTGACAGTTTTAGATGTTTTTCTGCTCCAGCACATCTGATTCTAATGAATGGTCATTATCAAGCTACCATGGAGCTTGATAACAACCCATTCTTTAGAATCAGGTGTGCTGGAGCAGGGAAACATCTAAAACTGTCAGGACAGTGGCCCTCGAGGACCAGGATTAGACACCCCTAGAATCTCTGGTGAATTGCCAGACCATTCCTCTACCCTGCATGCGTTTTAAAGATACAAGGGTGGAGAAGTTGAGTTTTTCTGTAGAATAATGAGACTGTGAGACACACAGCCATGTGTTTGAACACTTGTGCAGTATTATGTTGCCATTGTTTTGGCAGCTGAAACACAGATGCAAGGAAAGAGCAATTAGGACTAGATAAATAATGATCTGTTACCCTGGTTACCTGCTCTGCCACTGCTTTAAGTTGTCTCCTGCAGAGACAATCTAGGCAGCGTTGTCTTGAATCAGAATCTTTCCAGCAACATGCCTACATACATGTCCTTTCACTTTGAGAGAAAAAGAGCTAAAACGTGGAATGAAAAACAAAAAACATTTTTAATTCGTGTTAGAATCCAATCGAGCTGATTTGACATCATTTCAAAAGAAATCTGAGAATGATGGAAATCTCCGTGAGTTCTCCTCAATTCGCCCAGCCTACCTATGGAATATTGAAAAAAGAACAGAGCAAGTAATTGAGTTGTTGAGTTCCTGAGAGTGTTTAAGTTTTCATCCATGCCCCATATTAATCTTTGCGTCTGGCAGGTGCCGTTACAGTATTCCCAGTGTAATTGATCGTAGATTGTGTGACATGCTCGCGCTCAGGGGCCAATGTCAATAAAACTAAGCAAAGCGCTGAATAGTGAGGCTGTCACCGAGGAAGCAAATCAGATTAATATCGAGCCTGCAAAATGAACACACAGAACGCACTTCATACATAGGAAGGATAGAGGGCTGGGTTTTACTGTGTGATCAAAGGTCTCCCTCTCTGACTTTTGAGGCCTCTCTCTCCATCTCTGTTCCTTTCCGGCCGTTTCCTCCATCAATCTTCATCTCTCTGTGAGTCCCGTCCCCCCCCTTCCACACACACACCCCAGGTTCCATCCAGAGGAACAGGCCAGTCCAGCGCTGCCAGTCTGTGTTTGATCTGCCTCTACACGCCCACTGTGCATCGCTCCTGGCCAGCTACATGCGTGCTTCAATTAGCTGCTCCCCCCCACCACCCCTCCTCCCCTCCCTCCCTCCCCCTCATGTCTTCATGCCTCCAAGCCCAGCGTAGCAGCGAGCTAGGGAAACATGACGGAGATAAAGAGGAACAGTGGGCCGAACGATCCTCTGGGCTTCTCATGTTTGTCCCCCAGCAAGAGTGATTGGATCCATAATCAAAGGGAGAGCTTGGCGGACTCCTGTTCTGGCTCAGTATAAGTGAACAAGATGGAGGGAAAGCGCGAGGAAACGGCGGTGGGCAGCGCGGGGGGGATGTGAGATGGAGACGGAAAAAAGAGGGCAAAAAACGAACGATGGAAAGGATGGAAAAAAAAGAATTTGAGTCAAAGAAAAGGGACGTAGGGATGGAAAAGAGAGAGGGAGAGAAAGAAAGAAAGAAAGCAAAAGGTTGAGTGAAACTGACAGAAAACACAGGAGAGAGAGAAAAGGTTAGAGGTTGAAAAGAAATGCATATATTACATGGTCTGAAGCCATTTCTCGGAGCTGTTGGATGCCAGACAAAATGAGAGAGGTCTCTGCAGTCAGTGAGTAACAGCAGGGGCTCGCTGAGTAAACTCGGCAAGGGGGAAAACCATTTTTTTCCGGCTTTTTCTCTTTTTCCAGGAGGCAATAGCTTCCTAAATGCTCACTCCATTCTCACCTCAACGATAAGAGGTTTCCAGACTAAAAGCGGTCGCACTAGCTTTCTCAAGTTACATTACAGTGGAAGGCTTTTTTAGTTGAGCTGGCTTTAGAGAGATTGCTGTTGCGTGAAGCTCGCGATGTGGCCCTTCTCTCCTGAACTCCGCTTTTGTCGTCCCAGACTTGACTGTTGACATGGATTCCTCAACAGTAAGCCCTTAAGATAAAAGGTATCTAACATGGCAGGATGTCACGTCAGTCATTCTGGTGTATTCTTAGATGTCCATACTTTCGCTCTCGGTGATCTCCACTGCCACCAGCAGAACTGCAACCGTAGGCAACAAACAAACAGATTGTTGAGCGCCTTTGACAGCTGACGTGGACGAAGGAACACCTGTCAGTCACACACGCGCTCAAACACGAATGCAAATGCGAGCCTGTTCGTTCTCTCCACTTCCCCCCGTGTACCTTGTTGCCCGCTCGAAAAACACATCAACTCCCAAGACAAGGTGACAGTTCCTCCCGAGCGAAAAACCCCATTTAAAAGCGTGGCGGGTGTTGACCCAGCGAAGACAGGTTTCCAAGACTTGGGGTTGAGTGGATGATATCTGAAACATGGCAGATGCAGTCTGGATGCGCTGCAGTGCTTCTTGCAACCAAGCCAGCATTTCTTAGTCATTGCTGAGCACGGGCTTGAATGTGCTTCATGACTGGTGATCGAAGAACTGAATACCGTGTTCTTCAAATGTGGATGCAAAGGCTAGGATGACGAGCACTATATAAGATGGACATTGACAAAATCTCCTCTCGTAGCTCCGTGCAGAAAATTTATCTATATCCTCCCGTGGCCCCAAAGTTAATTTTCAAACACATCCAGAAAAGTAAATTTCTTCATAAGTGCATTTCCTCTGACCTTTCCTCCGTAGAGCCATCAATTTAACTCCAGGCTCAGCAGCAGGACACCTTCCCCAATGGTCTTGGCAGGAACACAAATACAGATAACCTGCTAAATAATTCAGGAGCCGCAGCATCAATAAGTGGACATGGGAGGTGTCAGATGAATGGCCTGGTCATAAACTCTGAGTTCTTGGCCTGCTAATGTGTGACTCCATCAGGTTCGACAAGGTTAAACTACATTAAAGACCGTAACTCACACAGCCAAACTGGAGAGCGTTTGATTTAGGCCCCTGTCCCTCCCTGTCATAGACACCATCTTGTTTACTGTAAGTGCTTTTGGCCTAGAAGAGAGAGGCTGAAACTGAAAGTGGGGTGAGAGAGAGGATGGGGGGTGGGGGGGGGGGGGGGGGGGGGTGCTGGGCTGCACTGAAGTAAAGTTTAAATGCCCACGCTGAGCCCTTGATGATGAAAACATTACCTATATTAAAATGGCCAGGAAGTTGAAAAGAGAACGGACCCCTGTGGATGCCTTTACGAGGGAAGCTTATTTCCGATGTCACGTTTTACTGCTTTCCTGAGAATTCTTCGACGCAGCTTTCCAACGCACTAAACGTTTACGGTGATGCACTGTATATCTTACCCAGCTGAAGAGGTGGGCGGTAAATTCTGGGAAGTGTCCCATTTTTATTCTTTTGGGAAGAGTAACCCGACTGTCCTGCTTTGTAGTTCACGAGAGCCCATTGAGAAGGTACCTACAACACAACGTTTTTTTTAAGAACTTCTGGATTGCGCCCTTTTCATTTTATGAGCTTGTGAAGACAGGAACCGCCTGAATCGATTAGGGGTTTTCAGAGGTCGGTCAAGGTTCTCGGACGTCATCCGAAAACCTTCTTCCTGGCATCGGTCAATGTTAATGAATGCATGTTAAACGTATGCTGGTCTGTTGTCTTCCTCCTCTCCTTCTGTAACAATGTCTTTTTTTCTTTCTTTCCTTTTGCCTGTCGTTTCACCAGGAAGTAGAGGTCAGTCATTCGTATTATACCATCCCCTTCACAATCTTCTTCTCTCTCTCCCTGTCCCTCCCTCTACCTCTCTCTCTCTCTTTCTCTCTCTCTCTCTCTCTCACTCTCTCTCTCTATCATCTTGTCCATTTTAATGAAGGTGATGATTGTCATATTTAGCAAGAGGGAGAAGTGACATGCACTTAAAACATCGCTCCCACTCCTGCCGTATGTTCCTCAACCACCATGAGTGGAGGTACAGGAGGACACATTCATACCATCCCCCCAAAATCCTTATGAATCCTACATGACTTCACAGTAATTCACTAACTCCATTAATCATGAATGCACGTGATATAAAATGTTTATACGGCATTTCAAATGGATCCATTGAATTCCTAAGTGTAGAAAGCAAACCGCAAACACAGAAAATGTTAGATTCCGTTTAAATATTTTAGCAGGAATCTAAGCTGAGTTATTATATTGACTTAGTAACCCTACACAACCTTGACAGGACATGGTACTAAACGAACGAACGAGCGCACAGTCCCCATTAATGTCTTTGCTTCTGTCTTTGTAGGATGATTATGTCCGCACCTGGGATGAGAATCAAGGCTCGAATGAAAGTAAGTGCTGAGTAACTCGATTTACGCTTACGCTTTTTGTCCTGTCATTTGTCACATTAACCAGAGAACAAAGGCGCAAGCTCTATACTTCATCAATTTGAATGCCGCTTGATGTCTTTGTTAAGGGTTCTCTGCCGTCACTATAAGAGCCGGTCCACAGACTTATGTCTGGTATCTTCCTCCGCAAAGGAAAAGGCAGGCTGTAGAGTAGCTGGAGACCATCAGAACCACAGCGTAGCCTGAAATGTGGTAGCGGCCAAGCCGTGCTACCGGTTTCACCAACTACGCCGTCCTCCGTTCTTATCGTAGTCGTACGGCGACTGCTCACGCTCTGCTGTAGACGACGCTGCTGCTAAGTAGAAGGGAGATGTGGGTCGGCGTCAGTCCGCAGATGAGGTGGACCAATGCTAACAAAAAAAGATCTGTCGTTCTTAGATTAGCAGCACGGCTGCCTGACGTTCCCACTGCCACCTTCGGTCTGATTAACAGCCGCAGCCACAGTATGAGGTTCCACCCTCCCCCCCCCCCCCCCCACGGTCTTTGGTGGAGCGACAGCCACCTACATGCCTACCGACCTGGCCCCACGGTGACTCAGGTCAACGAGCCAGCAGAGTCATACAAATCTGTCATCGCAAAATGTTGATTCGCACTCAAAAATCGGAAAGAGGGTAGTCCATTAGCCGCCAGTACCCGAGCTGATTAACGGCTAATTATTACTTAGTGATTAGCACATCACATAAAAAAAAAAAAAATAGGGACAATAAAGTTATGAGGAGGAGTCGAAAAGAACTAACATAGTGAGAGAAGATGGAAAAAAGCGAGTAGAATTAAGATTGGGAGGTATTAAGAAAGACAACCCCTAATGCGCCTCAGTATAGCCTAAGGAGACTGACATTGGCTTTGTCCCTGCCACATCTGAATCCATTTAAAAATCTTGAAAGGCAAAGGTTGAACGGAAAGTGGACTAGGGACGCTTCATTTACATTTAGTTTTATAGAGTCTCCCTTAAATCTCACACGCACGCACGCACAGACACGCACACACAGACACGCACACACAGACACGCACACACAGACACGCACACACTGGACTCTGACGTTACTCAGCCGTCCATGTCCAGTTCCACAAAACCAGCTCTATCACCAGACTAGAAGATCATCTTGTTTCCATAGAATCGATCCCTCCCTCCCCCCCTCACCAACACCACTGCAACCCCCCTCTCCCCTGCTTCTGTCTATCCCTCAAACTCTCTACCTCCAATTTACCCCCTCCCCCTCTGCACTGTGCCTCTACATTGATCGCCTTGCATCTATGACTGGTTTAATGGAGCAGCGGAAGAAGAGAAGGGTGGAAAGGGAGGAGAGAATGGCCGATTTGTCCCTCCCGCAGACATCACTAAATCAGAGTGATGTCTTCACCGTAGAGCCTAGCCGACAGAGCCGTCTCATTCATCCCCTGCAGGCCTCGTTAGCCACCCAGATTTACTTTGGAGAGCCAACCGCAAAGGAACCTCCAGCAAAGGACTTTTTGTCAACCTCACCCAACCCCCCCCCCCCTCCCCCCCGGCAGTACCAGAGGAAGGTCAGGGTTACTTGCACGTTGGCAATTTCACAGCTGCTTAGTCAGACGACCGGCCGGCGCAAACCCCCTGATTGGACGATCGGCGTCGGTGTTGTCAATGGCAGACAAACACAGCTGCGATTCGGGGCCGCGTATCATTGCCAAGATCAGGATGGGATGTGTTCTCTCAGCGGCTTTCCTGCGAGCTAGGTTAGAACCGTCACCGAAACACCGCACCAACCCGCTCACCTTTAATTCATCAACATCTGGTTTGAACCAGAAGGTCTGGTCAGCAGACTTTGTGCGCTCGCAAATCATTGGCCCTTAATCAATGCTCCGCTCTAATGAGATATGAAAACAAGCTGAAACGGCAGTCTCCAGTCCAGAGTTTAATACCCTTGCTGCAGGGTATTGATAGCCTGCTGTACCGTGTGCGGGGAGTGCATGTGCGAGCAAGCGAACCCCGAGCGTCAGTAACACTACGTTTGCAGTTATACAGTAAACAGTGGACGCAGAGATTGCACCCTGGTTTCAGAGGACCCCCGCTGCTGCAGGGAGATAGCCGTGATGATATCAGAGGCTTGAGACTTTGTCAACAGCGTAGGTGAGCTGATGATGATGGGGCTCTGGGCTGAGCTCGCAAATCTCCCGCCTGGGATCAATCTGACAGGATTAGCGGCGTGCTAATCTGGATCGGACCACATCAGAACACAGGGAGGCCAATTAGTTTGGTTTATCAGAGCTTTAACGGCCGCACCGAGCAAACTGCGCACCCGACCAAACTTAGTCTGGGCCGCAACCGTGGCGACGAACAGAGGGGGGGGGGACACGGAAGGTACCGCTGAATGGGGAAGGTGAGAGAAAGAGAAGGAGAGAACCGTGGCAGATGACGCACGCGTGTGGGCAATGGAGGGAATCACAGAGTCAAGGACAAGGAATCAGAGAGATAAAGGGTTGCCTGTGTCAACGGAGTCATCGGACAGAAGGAGGAAGCTCGTGATCAAAAGGAAACATGCGAGGAAGAGGGTGGCAGCGACGCAAGGGTTCTCTAGAAAAAACGGCAGATTGAGCTCGCAAACCATTGCCAGGCCAGAAAACCATCCCTAAACCATCGAGAGCCTGTTGCCATGGAAACGTCATCATGGCAGACTCTGCCTTAATCCGTGGAAGCCTGTTAAGTTAACATGGAGCTCAAGCAGCGGCCGTATGTTTTTATTACACACAGGACAAACCTACGCCAGCATTGTGGCTTCTACTCGAGATGTTTATTTCTCAATTCTCAAATGTTCCTATAAGCGTAGAGGATTAAGTCCTTTCAGTTCTTATTACTTTTTTTCATTTTCTTTTGATTAAGTATTACGGCATAATCTTCAGAGGGAGGCACAACATAAGGATTTTTGCCATCCATGGTACAGCTGGAAGGGCAAAATAAACACACATAACTCAGTTTCTCTTTTTCCTAATCGCCTTCTTTTTTTCCCTCTCCTTAATATTCCGTCTCGATTTGTCCCAGTTTCTCTTCTATCTTTTCCGTCTCTCTTTCCTCTGTAAAATGACATCCTGGTACCTAAATCGGCAGCTAGCTTCTCACCCTTCTCGATTCTGCTGAAGCTTTAGTGTCAATTAGCTGGGTGTCGAATCATCGAGCTTGTCAAGGCGAGAGCTGAGCGAGGGGAGGGATGGATGGGAACCACGAGTGTAGGGAGACCATCAGAGTAGGAGTGGAAGTTGTGACTCCTGGTCGTAAGTCTCGGAGGTTGGTAAAGTAAAAAAGAAAGAAAGAAAGAAAGCTCGATCAGTGATAGGTAGAAACACACACACACACACACACACGCACACCACCACCTCTGCCTCATACTAATGGTGGAACATGGCACACAAGGACTGCATTGTTTGGATTTCTGCTTCTTGAAAATAGCTGTTTGTCCCAGAAAGCCAGCATTGCCTTCAGCCTTCCCCGGTTGTGCTTTGGTCTTCAAAAAGAAATATGGCACGAGAGGAAAAGCACGAGCAGAACTGTATCTGAACGTCTCCACAGGCGCTGCCGTGGCGTTTTGTCAAGCGGAGAGAAAGGGTCGAGGATCGTAGTTGCTCTTATTTAGTTTTATCTCTTTGATAAAGCCCACCGGTGTTCTACAGCGGTCTAGTGTGCCACACTGATGGATGGCTTAGATGAACATACAGTGGGGGAAGGGGGTCGGCTGGTGAGGCGCTTCGGGGGAGGGCGGGTGGGTGGGTGGGTGGGTGGAGGCGGGGGGGTGGAGGAAGAGGAGTACTCGCTGGGAAAAAGACAGCGGTGACATATGAGTGTGTGTGCGGGGCTGACACGCTGTTTAGTCATTAGCCGTCTGCAGCGTGCGTGATGGATGAGGTTGGCCAGAGTGGCTGCACAGACTTTAGCCCGTGGCGCTGGTGATTGCACCACTCCGGACCCTGGTGAATCGCTCCCATTAAGATGTGCAGGAGAGAGAGAGAGAGAGAGAGAGAGAGAGAGAGAGAGAGAGAGAGAGAGAGATAGAGTGACATGTCTCATGAGTTTTGTGGGCTGGCAGGGGTAAGCAAAAGAACAGAAGAAAAAGTTCAACTCATCGTCTTCTTTGTGTTTCTTCTCTCCCTCCATCTCTCATCTCAGATGTAGACACCACCAAGGACCCATGCCAGAAGGTTAAATGCAGCCGGCACAAGGTGTGCATCGCCCAGGGCTACCAGAGAGCCGTGTGTGTCAATCGCAAGAAGCTGGAGCACAGGTGAGAGGGTGTGCTTTGTGTAGCCCAGTGTTGATGGGAGCCCCATACACTCATAGTGTGCACTCATAGTACTCCATCACTAGCAGGTGGAAACACGCACACAGACACATCTGTGCAGGTACATCATCTTGGGCAAAGTAACCCTCAAAACCGCCCATGAAACAGAGGACGTATAGCTTCCATATGTCCCTTCTGCAGTCGAGCGCTTTAGCAGACTGATCAAAGGCCAGCTCTCGTCATCGCATGAGCCGTTCGTGTCTGATGTTGAGTGATGCACTTCTGAGACGAGACTATTAAAAACCTCCAGTAGCAGTTTTTCCACAGTGTCCCCAGTGAGCACACACACACACACACACACACACACACACACACACACACACACACACACACGGTAAGTAGCCTCTATGAGATAGGAGACTGTAGCACGCCAGAGGGCAACCCTCTGGCTATGCTTCTGAGTTAACGCTAAACAACTCTGACAACGCATCGCTACTGTGGACTACCAGGAGATAATACCTTTAACATTGTAATAGATGTTACTGTACATTACAGTGAAATGTCATGTAATTCCCATATGATAATCCATTTCTCATAAAGAAAATAAATGTACGTACTATTTAAATGTATTGCTCATGGAGTCTATTCTTGTGTTGTTTAACTTGTATGGGAAGGATATAATCAAGTGTCTTTATAATGTGCCATGTATAGTTTAAAAGCCATTTAGTTAAAACTATCTCATACATTCTGAAATATCAGACACATATGGATATATTGTCAGTGCCATCCATGATATTTGGACCAAATAAATGTACCACTCTCCACTGTTTTAGATTTGTAATTAAACTATCCACAAGTCATTTTCATCACAAATCGCAAACTTTATTAAAAGGCATTTTCACTCCTTTTGTTGTGAACACGTAGAAAACACGTAGAAAAACAATACGGCCAAAAGTAAATGGACACCAGCCAATCACTCCGTGAGCGTGTTGGTTCCGGCAGCTTCTTTGTCGTCTCACCAGTTTTGTCCTCCTTTATTTTGTCTTCTTCTGGGGTTTTGTTCTTGTCTGCCAGGCTGAAGCAGCCATCTCTGAGGTCTCCTGATGGCACCTGCCAGCCCTGTCCCATCTCTTCATCAGGTCCCGTGTGTGGATCCGACGGCCACAACTATGCCTCGCAGGTAAACCCAACGAACACAACACCAACCCCCGCTTCGCTTAGCTTAAAACCTACACCCGCCCGCGCGCGCACAGACCAGAGTCCATCTGTCTTCTCGTTGTTTTCCAAAATGAGACTTGGCGGGAGGGGATTTTTGGCTCCAAACTTGGTGTGCACATATCCATGACTGCTCTCTGCGTGCACGGCCGAGAGTACGGTTCGAGAGCAGACGTTTGGAGGGGAGAGACTCTCCAGAGATGCACAAAGACAAAGGGGCGTGATAAATGGCCCCTCGGGGGGGACGAAGGAGCGGAGGGTCGCAGTGCCTCTCTCCCATGGGGTCATTGATTTATCCTTTGTCTTCAAAGTGAGGACTTGTGACCTTGTTGAGAGGTACAGTAGAACAATAAAACACCATCATTTCTGTTCATTCTAGGCATGAGGCTTGTATCAAGGAAAGCCGGTAATCAGAATGAGGGTATATTTGGTCATCATTGATCTGTATCTAGGACATTACTCATTTCCCATCTCTTCCTCATTGTCCCTGTCTGTGTGTGTGTGTGTGTGTGTGTGTGTGTGTATGTGTTTGCTGCAGTGCAAACTGGAGCAGCAGGCATGTCTGACAGGGAAGGAGCTGACCATGAAATGTTCAGGCCTGTGTCCCTGTTCAACCACCTCTCCTGCCATGGTCACAGAGAGCAAGCATGGTGAGGACAACACGCGCTGGCACGCACGCATGAGTGCACGCACACACCGTTAGTGTCTGTACAGTGTTGTACAACCTCTTCCCTTTTCTGCACCCTCCTTCAGTAGAGAGCTGTACTGGACAGGATCTGGCGGATCTGGGTGACCGACTGAGGGACTGGTTCCAGCTACTGCAGGGCAACGCCAAGCAGAACAATAACACCAAGATTGGGGGCAGCACCACTGCAGCAGCAGCCAGCACATCAGGTGAGAATTAGTATAGATCTGCACTGTACCAGGTGAGAGTTAGTATAGATCTGCACTGTACCAGGTGAGAGTTAGTATAGATCTGCTCTGAACCAAGTGAGAATTAGTATAGATCTGCACTGTCCCAGGTGAGAATTAGTATAGATCTGCACTGTACCAGGTGAAAGTTAGTATAAATCTGCACTGTGCCAGGTGAAAGTTAGTATTCATCTGCACTGTACCAGATGAGTTGTTATATACATACAGTATACCAGGTGGGTTGGTACAGACCTATTGTGTATCAAGTGAGTTAGTATACACCTACAGTGTACCATGTGAGTTATTATATACATATTGTGTACCAGGGGAGTTACTATGGACAGTCTTACACTCAGTCCTGCCTGTCCTTACCCAGTGAAATGTCTGTGAGTCAGTAAGTGACGACGGTCCCCGTATGCGTGTGTGCGTCTCCTCAGTCCTGGACAGGAGTCTGGTGGCCAGCTGTAAGGACTCCATAGGCTGGATGTTCTCTAAGCTGGACACCAACGGTGACCTGTACCTGGACCAGGCCGAGCTGGGAGCCATCAACCTGGACAAGTACGAGGTGTGCATCCGGCCCTTCTTCAACTCCTGCGACTCCTACAAGGACGGGAAGGTGTCCACCGCTGAGTGGTGCCTCTGCTTTTGGAGAGAGAGTGAGTACACAGAGTACTGTCCATGTTAAAGTGTTCTATTGCTCCATGTCACAGTGTAACACAAGGCTTACTCTGAAACAAGAGCATTGTTGAATATGACAAGCAATAGCTGCATTGTAGACGTAGACATTTCCTTGTTAAAATAGTAACAAAAAGGGCAAAGAATTGTAAAGAATAGTAATAAAACACTAGCAGCAGTTTCAGCATCAGTAAAGACATGCTCGCTTGTTTACCAAACCAGGAAACAAACTGTACATTTGTGTGGAGCCCTGCAATTGGTTCACCACCCCCTCCTTAAAAAAACTATGGGCCGATCAATGGGCCCCATACACTCTCCTTGTTTAGGGCCCCCAAAACCCTAGCACCGGCCCTGAGTTAAGACGTGGAAACCAGACAGTAACAACAGTATTACATATCAAAGATAATAGAAGTGCCTACGGATGTGTGCATTCTATTGTGGTGATGTCATGGTGAATGCACATGGAAAGTGACCCGAGAAAGAGGCAATCATGTGATCACGCGGTCACTGACATTAATATTGCTGATTGAGAATCCTGACCGCCTGGGCAGAAAAAAACTGTGTGTGAGTCTGGCAGTCTGGGCCCAGATGTTCCGGTAACTTCCTTTAGGAGGAGCGGTGAGAACAATCTACGACCATTGGTGGCTGTAGAGGTTTCTGTGCTTTCCTGGAGCGTTCTGCGCGGTAGACACCTTGCACAAAGGGGACTTGGCAGCCAATGATGCGCTTGCCTGTTTTGAAGACCCCCTGGAACGCCTAGTAATCAACAGCAAAGCAGCTGCCGTGCCGCGTGTAACCGGCGAGGACCCGCTCAACGGCGCGCCTGTAAACATTGCTGGGAGTTTTGGCAGGCATCTCAAACGTCTTCAATCTCCTCAAGCAGTATCGGTGCTTCTGGGCAAGTTTTGAACCCGTTGGAGCTTGCTGATGCCTGGACCAGAAAATGTAATCGTTGGTAAACACACCGAGGACGTTGAAGCAGGTGACTGTACCCGCTTCAGCTCCGTCCATGTGAACAGAAGAGTGGAGGTTGTCATCCTGGAACCGTGCGGCCAAAGACGTCAGCCTCCTCTCTTTAGGCATCCTCTTACCCAGGGTGGTGATGTCATCAGCAAATTTGGGAAAGATCTTAGACTATCCACGTGGGCCAGGATGGTGTGTACTACAGGGCCACGGCATCTTCTTGAGGACTATTGGGTCACGGGGGCAGTATGCAAATCTGTCTTTTGTTGTACAAAAGGGAGGGTGTAGAGTTCATCAGGGAGAGGGGTAACAAGCTGGTTACCATTGCTACTTCTCCCTCCGTAGCCTGTGATGGAGCGTGAGTGAGTTTTTCGAGAGAGAGAGAGAGAGAGAGAGAGAGAGACAGAGAGAGACAGAGAGAGACAGAGAGAGACAGAGAGAGACAGAGAGAGAGAGAGACAGAGAGAGACAGAGAGAGACAGAGAGAGAGAGTTACACAGTAGCCAAATCCCAGTAGCAGATGCAGATCAGGAAATGAAGAAGACTTGTTTGCTTCCTGTTGTTCATGACCTCGTGACCAGACACTTTCACCTTCTTATAGTGCTTCTCTCCTTTTAGGCGTTGGGTTATTTCATGTTTTGAGATGCCCCACGTACTTCTCTGTGTGCCTATCATCTAGCCATCTTTGAGTCTGAAAGATCACAGGGTTGGTTTGAGGGGTGCACCATGTTTTAGCGCTGACTGTTGTGTTCTCCTCAGAGCCTCCCTGTCTGTCTGAGCTCGAACGGATCCAAGTACAAGAGGGAGGCAAGAGAAAGTTTGGTATGTATGGCGATACATGTGGGTATATTCAATTCCATTACTCAAAAGAGCTTCATCAAACTGATGACAAGAGGCAGGCCGGGATAATCCTTGATCAGACTTGGATTATAACTTGATACTGACAGACGGAAATGAAGGACAGCAGCCAGTGTGTGTGTGTGTCTGTGTGCGTGTGTGTGTGTGTTGCAGACTTGGCAGGGTGATAGGGTTCTGAATCAGGATTCTCCAAGGACACAGGAAGAATCAGGGCTGAGCTGACCGTAGATAAAGACTAACGGCCCGTTGCGAGTTTCCCTTGAAACCCTGTCTCCAGGCAACATCAACGTCCTTCCCTGTTGTCATTCTTTTCCCTGTTAACGTCTGATAATATTCATTTGAAGAATACGTGCAACTTATGAAACAATCCATGTGCAAGGACTCTAGAGTTTTTTCGCAATTAGACTCACGCATTTCAAATTTTTCTCACGCTCTCTCGCGACGCATTGTGTTTCTCACGCTAGAAAGTAATTGATAACTTGTCTGGCTGATGGATGAGATGCAGGCATACTGAGGGAAGATTTCTGCCTGTTTCTGTTGATAGTTGTCAAGTTGACAAGTAATTCTTTACGACTCAGGGTAAGAAATAAAAGGTATTGCACAATGGGGGATACGAAACGTTTTCTACGCCACTCTATGGACAAAGCTTTATCGTCGTTTAATAAAAGTGAAAATGCATCGCATCTTGCCTAGCTTGATATGAATACTAAGTCGAAGTTATTTAATATGCCTGTGTCCTTCCTTGTCCCATAATAATTTCCAACTCCATGTTTTTTGTTTTGTGCTGAATTATTTACAACTAGCCTCAACAAATTGATTTGAATGCGTGGTATCTGATATTAAAGGCAACACATGCTGCATGCATACATTCTCAGTCTAACTACAGACATTTCATACATACTTTAGAAACATGCACAGCTCCACATTATGGCAGTAAATATTATACAGTTGGATACACTTATAATGTATGCATTCTGCATTATCCAAAGTAACATGGTGTGTGCATTTGTGTGTGTTAGGTCTGTTCATTCCCAGCTGCGATGAGGATGGCTTCTACAGGAAGTTACAATGCGACAGAGGGGAGTGCTGGTGTGTTGACCAGAATGGCGGCGAGCTAGCAAGTTCTAGAATCCGTGGAAAGCCTGATTGTGGTGAGACTCTAATCTTGAATTCACACACTCCGTACAGACATCTGTGCACATGCACACGGGAACAGGGAGGTGATACCTATACACGCTTCACATCAGAACGCACCCCCCCCCCCCATCCCACTCCTGTGCACATACAGTCGGTACAAAGTGTCCCTTATGTGATCCCATACACTGGCATCGCTCACTGAATGGGCCAGTGGCACATTCATGTGTCAGGGGGATCATTTGCATTCTAAAAGACTGCTTGTCGCTGTGAGAATAGCCTTTTAAGATAAATGGAGGCCGGTTGGACTGAACCCGCGCCTGATAAGAATGGCTCCCCTGGCAAGGCTTAGAAATGGCCATTAACTCCAGACAAAGTCAAACACATGCCCTTTCTTGGTTGTTTCGGTCGACGTTTCTGTATTCATTTCAACATTTCTCATTACATTACAATTGGCTTTTTCATCGTCAAACGGTACACAGAGCAGACGTCGGACCACAATGCAATGCAATACCGGACGGACACTGTGAGCAATTTATTCCGTCTCATTCCCTTTCTCTTCCAGACGAAGAAGTGGCCTATTCAGGTGACTTTGGCAGTGGCGTTGGATGGGAGGACGAGGAAGAGAAGGAGACGGAGGAGAACACGGAGGAGGCCGAAGAGGATGAGGGCGAGGTGGGGGAGGTGGACGACGGCGGGTATATTTGGTGAAGCGCCGGCGGTCCCTGCTGCAGCATAACTACAGGATGATCTCTCTCCATCTCTATCTCGGACACACTCACACACACACGTACGCACGCACGCACACACACACACACACAGGGATTTGGGACACCCAACTGAAGATATGGACATTAAACTGCACTCAGAACAATGCTGAAAGAAGAAGGTGGTGGATGCAAGAGAAGGAGAAACGGCGAGGGGAGGGGGGAGATGATCCGGTGTCCATGTTGGGGGGGGGGTTGTATCAATAGCTAGAACGTGGGATACCCAGAGGACATACGTCCTTACTTGTAAATCGTTCTTTTTTTTCTGTTGTACGCGCAGGAACTTTCTCCTTGAGCAGCTTTAAGACTGGAAGCCAGCCCCAGGTGCTTGTAATGTGCTTGCGTTAGGAACCAGACATGCTTAGGTTTCGCGTCCACTGTCCATCGAAGCTCCCTTTTTTCTTTGGTTCTCCCTTCGATCTGTCCCGACGAGAAAGAGACGAGGCCAGGTGTCCGCCGTGTTGGTTTCACCAGTCTGGTGGATGAGGAAAAGGCACAGCCAGGAAAGCCACCTCTTGCCCTTATCGTTTCATTTCAAATGCTTTCGCTCGTGAGACAATAGCGCTCTGTTCAAATTCAAGTATACGAAGTAGTGTGTCTCACGCCTCACTCTTAAACGTGTATATACTGTGTGTATCAGGTTGCCACATATTAGTCCTCTAACACCAATGCTTTGAACGACTAGACATGAGTTTGGCTTGAATTGACCCGTGTCCATTGTACCATCTGTGGATCCAAAATGTGTTTAATAATAAAAATAAACAGATCTACGTGGCCTCACCGGGCCGCGAAACATTTCTTCCTTTACTTTCTCGCCTCATCAAACTACCTCTCCTTCCCTTCCAGCTGGCCACCTGTGACCCCTCCTCCTAAAGTGGGCGTAAGAAAAGAAACTGCTTGGTTTCGTCGGCTTCCAAAAGCGGCGGTTCCCCTCGTTGACCCGCGGAAATATTTGCTCGACTCCGCGTTAAAATCCGCTAACGATGCTTTCTGTTGGTTTGCGTTGTAGCCTACCCTAACCTAGCCTAGCCCTAACCTAACCTAGGCCTTAACCTAGCCCTAACCCTAGCCTAACCCTCCCTCACCATCTGCAGATGAAGAAGCTGCTTGGGAGATTCCAACAGGTCCAAAGGGCCTCTTGACTCTCCGCCATATCTTACGTACATCAGACGTCGGGGTTGTCGGCTCAATTCCTTGCCTCATTCCGCCCCCCCTCTGTGGCTCTCAGGAGCCCGTACGAAACGCAAGCTGGCCTCTATCCTGCACGTTCCAATTAGAATAAAGCAACAGCTTGTTTCCCAGGCTCCTAAAGGCAGCTTTCTGTCCCCTCGAACCTGTAAACCAGCGATTCCAGAAACAGTGAAGCATTATGTTATCGTGTACGCACATAAGCTCCCCAGTGCCCTCAAGCCTTGTGTATTGTTCTCATTCAAAGAGACAGTAACCAATCCTTTGAAATACATATTTTTTTCTCTCTCTTGTATTTCTGGGATAATAAAAGACAGAACCAGTAATATCCTGGAGGACCAGGCGTTAAATTTATCGCAATAGTCCATACGCCAGGCTTTATGACAGTCCCACTGTGCAGAGGCAGGGAGAAGGAATACCAGATGTCTGAAAGCAGATCCTGACAGCATCTCTCCTGGCTACCCAAAGGGACCAATCAGTCTCTGTAACATGTCAAGCGAGTCTTATTTTACTCCGTCGCTCTGCTCTGCAACAAAAAAAACCCCCCACTAAAAAACAAGGCATGTGTAATGTTACGAGGTGTAAATTCTACATGGGAATGTAAGGCTCATCACCTTGACATTGATATGTTGCATAGAGACAAACATTCCCTCTGATCTGATACCGCAGTGATCACAGAAGTAGTAAATGTTATAGGCATCCCTACACGGGTAGGGTCGTACAACATCTAGTACTCTCGGTAGATCAATTTCATACGACAAAAAAACATGAATCATTCGGGTTTTTATCGTGCGATATCTATTCGGCTGTCGAGTGTCTAAGCGTTCGGGACAAGACAAAAAAGACCATCTGTATTCAATCACGTGATTTTTTTAATGTTAGGTGTTGTAAGGCTAGTACCTTTGGAACATTTGATTCATTTGTGCCGGACCATTTCCTGGCAGTGTTGACAGGCTTGATAACGTGAACTGTTTTCTTCCCAAATCACGTCTGAGGGAACATCCCACCCACCTTAGAAAATCTGGATGAAACATTACATTAACGTTAAGATTACATTCCTCTACTTCCTGGTGAAATATGTGTGTAAACAGACATTTGCTTTTTTACCAGTAGCAAAAACAAAAACCTAAAAATATTTGTATGACACTTATCACAAATTACTTATTCATTTATTGAGGACACCACATACACCTATCAACCCTTTATTCCTCCTTCAGAAATGTTTTAGTGGGTCACGTTTCACACTGCGTTTAATTTTGACAGGCACTTGGATAAGAGAAACATAATGGGTTCTCCTAATCAGACCATCTGAAGTGCTAATTAGCTGTAAACACACTTCTTGTTTTGCCGTGCAGGTTCTCTGTGAAGTGAAGGCACTTGGTATCCAGGTTGAGCAAAGTGCTTTTGCCTAACGCTGACAATCCTGCTTGCTTGGCAGGGTGTCTCTTAGTCATTATTCAGTCATAGTTTGCTCTGAGGAGCTTGTAGTCTCCACACCCTCTTGACACCCTCCTCTGCCTCGTCCAAGGCTCCGAACAGGCCAACGTCACCCGTCTGGGCGAATCGCCACAGCAACGGCTGGAGCACAGTCACTGGGATGCTGAAGTTCAAATGTGGGTAGGTCACCTTAGCAGCAAAGTCCCTGGTATTACTGGACACCAGACCTGAAATGCAGTTGCGGCAATGAACCAGCCCCTAACATACACAAGATGACAGGTCCTTATTTGCAACGACATACTGCAGTGAATGAGTGCCCCCTACTGTTTGAATCAGTACTGCGTAAATCATTCATGAAAATAAAATCTAAATAGAGTGTTCAATCCACATCTTCCACATGTGTAAATGAGTAATACTAATTAAAATAGTATAAAGCAAAAATTAGGAATGCACCCAATTGGGCAATCCTTACCGAGCAGCTCCCCAGAGCTCACGCGCACCACAGCGCCCCCACTTGTTCCTGCCTGTACTGCAGAGGTGGTTTGCAGCATGACAGGCTGGGAACGCCAGCTAACGGCCCTGGAGAGAATGCCGCGAGTCAAGGAGGGGCCACCGCACTTTTGACCCAGCGCACCGTAACCAACCACCACAACATCTTCACCTGAGGGGGGCGGGGGGGGGGGGGGCAGGACATGCCCAGAGAAGCTCACAGTGAGTATATATTGTAGCCTTCCGTTACCAGCACTTATGTCCTGACACAGTAATGGTAGAATACGCTTAAACGTTTAAAACAATCACGCAGAAACTCATTTTTGCACGACCTGGCTGAAACGATGTGGCCAAACGTGGCACCGCCGCCTCGGGGGTGGGGCCCCTCAGTTGGACGATGGCGACGTCGTAGGGTGAGGAGTCCTTGGTGGAGTAGATCACATCGCCCGTCACATCACTGGACCTGTGGTGCAAAGTCAAAAGATGAAGTCACTGGGGGAAGCCATTCCATCAGATTAGGGATCTAAAGGGATCTAAAGGGATCTAAGGTTCCAAAAGGAGTCCTTTCTATTCTTCAGTTAAGGCTAATAGTCCCTTCTTCTACTGTAAGGGTTAGACAATGTAGGTCAACGGTTTACCTGTCATTGCCGTCAAATTTCAAGGTGACGACAGATTTTCCATTGACAACATGCCTGCAGGTCAGAATCAACAGAGAGCTGACGAGGATCCCAGAGCCCCAGAACTGCCCGCTGTCTACCAAGGCCACAGTGGGGTGTCTCTGGATGGCCCAACTTTCTGCTCTACTCTCAAAATCCGTGGGTTCCTGTTGAAGGCGGAGGTCTCCCATGGGATCGTGAATCTTCATGCAACGCACTATGTTCTTCAGGATCAGCTGGAGCGAGCACACCAGCGTCAGTCCAATCAACTCGTTGGCTTTCCAGCACAATGGAGCGGCAATTATGCCAGCGAGGTACGCCTGGTCTCCGTCGCAGAGGAAGAGCCCCCCGCCTTCGGTGCCAGGTAGGCACCGGGCATCTGTCAGGATGACGGCATTCTCCTCCCCTGCCAAGTTACTGATGATGCCTTTGCTCAGGGTGCTCATGAAGAGATCAGGGCACAGAGCGCCAAACGGAGAGCCACACGCCAATACCGGCCAGCCCTTTTGGAGAGAAGAGCTGTTGACCATGGGTGTAGGTCCCGAGTTGGACGCGCCTGCCGTCCAACCTGGTGCCTTCAGCACAGCGAACCAGCTCAGGAATTCAGAGTCTTTGACCATCTTGGCTTCCTCTTCGCCCGCATAGAAACCCCACTTCTCTGATTCTTTGAATATTTGGAGAAATGCTTTTCTGAACTCCACGCAGTTGATTAAAAAAAGCAGCTCTGCTCTAGCCTGGAGCGGGCGTGCGGAGGGGCTGTCGGCCACCGCGTACGTCTCATAAGAGCACTGATTTGTTTCCAGTTCACGGTGTTCCGAGTAGTTTATACGTATTTTTAGATTGTCATGAAAACGGTCGGGTAGCATAAATCTAAGGTCTGATGAGATAGATTCTTTGGCGTTCGTAAATCCAGAGAATAACAGACCGCTACAGAGGACGATTCCTGCGTGTGGGTTCAGAATGACACCACTACAACTCAGAGGCCTCTGGACAGAGAAAGACCCGGACACTGAAACAATGCAACAAGCCCTTTCTGTCGATTCCATTTCATTACTCTGCAGTTGAGAATGTCAACGCTAACTCGTTGTAGACGAGTTCACACAGAGCCTGTACAATTATGGCGGAAGCTAGCTAGCTAGCTAAAAGTTAGTTATTCACAGTCAGTATGTACCCCGACAATAAGACCAATCTTTGACAACATTACAGATATCTCTACTGATTATAATTTCAGTGATAAGATAATTATGGGCAGCTAAAAAGTCGGTGAAAAATGAAGAGAAACGTGCAGAACATTATCGGTAGCTTTAGCTGCGCTGCGGATCCGTGCAACCAGTTATTTACAAAGTCTACTTCCTCGATTTCATTGGTGAAAGCGAGGGGATTGGCTGACGTGTCTTCTAAACAAAACCCATTGGCTCTGTTCTGAACGTTCTCGCAAGTGAGACAAGGCGCCCTCTTAGACCGTTTTGACTGCTTTAAAGCGTGAACGAGCATACTGATCTTTTAGACAGGTGCTCATCAGAACCATATAACATAATTTATGAATAAATTAAGCAGGGATAATATCATTAATTACCCTGTAAAGAAACCAATGACTCAGATAACTGTCCAACATATTTATTCAGATTTTGATCAAAACCAAATACTATGAAATCCAGCGATAACTCATTTTTCCTGCCCCTTGTGCTGGCAGTGACATCGTTTCAGATAAACTGAAAGGCATGCCAAGTGATTATTTACAAAGTGTATAATTGCACCCAACACGTAGCGTCACGTACTCCACTCCTCAGTAAAACATAAGACCTCTCATATCACGTCTGCATTGCGGGAACAGCAGATACTCACCGAGTTCAAATGTTGACAGTAAATTAACCATAAAAAATACGTAGGTAGGTTGAGCACTGAAGATAATATGGAATCACTTACATGGCTTGTCATAACGTCTGCCACTGTTATGAAATCCTGACACTGTACAAAACAGTACTAGTAGACAAACAAATAAATAAAACGAATTCACTTCAAAATAGGAGAAATAATGCACTTGTGGTCACATTCATTAATTTGGCTGGTGGTATTAAAATAGAGATTAAGCAAAAAGGTTTAATAGTCAAACTACTAATACTGGTATGGATAAAACTTGTTTAGTGTTTACTTTTTAATAATACTCTTGTGGTCTGTAACTCTCATATGGCACACTTAACATGACTAAAATCCTACAAAGTGCCAAATAAGGGAGGATTTTGAAAATGTTATTCGGCCATTCAATTTCTTAGTCAATCTGCCCAAGTACACCCGCAATCAGATCATTCCTCACCCGTATGATCGTGTCATGGAATCCAGGACACATTTTTAGATAAGAGAATGCCTACATGTCTGCTTAGCGTTCATATGCTGAAGATGCTCGCTGCTAAAAAGAAACAAACTTGAAACTCTTAAACTAATCCCCTTCTCTGTAATTCAATACCGTGGACTAAAAATACACCATGGTTAGAAACAGGTTGAGAAGGATGTTCGAATCTGCTAGCGCGAAGGGGGTTACTTACTGCTCGGTTAAAACAGGGGGGATTCCCCAAGTTTTGTACATCTATGTGATTGTAGTTAGTGCAACAAGGTAACACAGGCTATCAAGGTGCACTGAGTCTAAAAAACAAGGAAATCACAGGTGAAATGTACCTGGCTTTGGCATGGAACATTATCACAAGGCTTCTGGTATTTCAATTCACTTCACACAATAATGGCTTGTAACATTTGTTCAGATATCAATGGAATTAATTTTTTCGTGACCTATGATACCAAGCGAATGAGTGTAAAGAATACCGAGACAAATTATTTAGGGGCACACAAACTCGAAATAAATATAGCACGCTGGTAGCTATAACGACAGACATCCAGCAGGTAGATTTGTGCAACTTGTCGTCTTCTGTATATACAAAATCCTGGATAAACTAGATAGATCTAAACAGAAGTCATTCAGTCAATGTACTGTGAGAGCCAGCGGAACCCGTCCCCATAACCTTGTCTCTTCAGGACGCTGCACATGAAAACCTCGATCGGCCTCAAATTTAGCTCCTTCAGAGATCCTTTGCCCTGTGGGAGAAGCGCAAACACAACTTCAGCTTAATCTGAATTCAGGAAATCGCCCGCAGAGAGTAAGATCAACCAAGGCCTTTTTACCTTTCCGGTTGTGTGACCGTACAGACCAAACATTCCCACAAGGGCCTCTTCGCTAATGGCCTCTGGACGGTCGATCTTGTTGCCCAGGATGAGGACCGGCACATTGGAGATGGTCTCGTCTGTTAACAGGGCCTGGAACGGTCCAATAAAAATACGGTGAGTCTTTTCTGGCTCTTAATCTGAAATGTATATATGTTCGAGTCCTAGAGAGGGAGACTTACATCTAGTTCAACTTTGGCCTCTCCTAGTCGTTCATGATCAGCACAATCCACCATGTAAACAATGCCATTTATGGCTGGGAGGTAATTCTTCCAAATTCTCCTTGCTGGGAAAATCAAACCAATATCTTTAAAGTAAACTACCTACTTTGGGCGTACTGTCTCTCTTTCTAAGAAAATCACATAAAAAATACAATGTGATCACTGTCGTAACACAACCTTCTCACGTGATTGAATGCAATAATATCCCACCTTGAGTGTGCCCACCAAGGTCAAATGTTGTAAAGGTCATTCCTGCGATAGTCAACTCCTCAGATGCTGAGTTCAAAAAGAGCAGGACAAGGAGTCACAATAGGACAGACGGATGCAAACGAGCAAGTTCGCTCGTCCCGCTACCTTACATACGCAGCTTCGAAACAAGGGCATGGAAATTGGAATGACGTTAAGGACGTATCATAGACACACACAAGACAGAATGGCACATTTGCCATCATCTTACTCGGATGTAGTGTTGGCACATGTTGTCCAAGTCTGTCATCTCTGAGCATATGTAACAGTGTTGTTTTCCCAGCATTATCTAATCCAAGGAACACTAACTTTCCAGTCTTCTTGTATAAACCTAGGTGGAAACATAATAGAATACTTCAGATTGTTGGGCAACCATTACAGCTTTGAATAATAATCATATCAACATACTAACAATGTATGTCTTAACATAAACATAAATAGAATAGTAGAATGTGTTTGAGAGTAATGCACACTTAATACACTGATCAACAATATGTAATAGGTAAACCACTCTAACCTAATAACTGTAGAACACCACTGAAGCCCCTGTAGATCCAATCAAATATAAAAGACATGTCTGTTTCCTTTACCTGGAGAAAGAATTCATCACATTCATGAAAACACAATGCTTTCATCAACTCAACAACGTCATCATTACTTAATAAGCAGCAACAATTCAGTCCTTTTTGTTGCAGTGATTAAACAAGATTGGTTGGCTATTTAACAAAATATTTGTTCAGCAAAAGAAGTGTTCAGACTCACTACTACACAGTATGCTACCTCGTACTGAAAACTCTTTGTTCAAACTTGTTTCATGATTTGGGATTATCTAGTTGGTATGTGTAAGCCTTAGAGCAATAGGCTACTATGAAGCCATTCACGAAAGTATAAATACATTACAAGCCAGCTTTATTACATACGTTGAGTATTCCGGCTGATGATGCTGGACTAACAGTGCTTCAAACTATTTTCACGGACGTTGCGTGAGCAGATGACACTTGATACCGGGCACTTGAAACACACATGCGCGCACAAACACGCACGCACACAAACAGCTGTTACTCTCAGTGATTGCTGTGGATATCTTGACAGTGACCTCGAAGGAATGCAAAAAAATACTTGAATATATTTGTATATGGACTAGGGCGAATTTAATTCTAAGAAAACAATTCGAATTTACTCAAACGTTAATAAGTTAACTTGTAATTACATTGAAAATGTAACACAGACGCTATTTAATAGCATGGTCTTTCCAGTTAGGTAGCTGCCAGTCAACAGTCGATTGCTGACAATTCCCCTTACTACTAGTGCTCGATCAGGAGTAAACAACATCGTAAACACGCTGAGTAAGCACAAAACATAGTTAAGTTAGAAACCTCTTTAATATACCTCAACCATGCAGTGATGAATGTGTCACCTCGCGAAAGCTTAACTGTGCACTGACCGCATTGGAGAGATATGGAAGCAGGAAATGCAGTGTAATCGTTTACCTTGATTTGCCGGTTAATCCACTCCTCGAACGTTACTTTTAAGTCCTAGATACCACGGTCAATGACAGGTCCAAATTTGACAGTTCACCGGAACTGCGTAACCACTGTTTTTGGCGAGGTGGGTCACGTGGGAAAATATGATCCGTCCAGCTGACACGCTTTTGTCAATGTATAATCGTTAAAAGAAATACTGGGACAAACGATGGAGGAGCAGGGATTCATCCTTTGACACACTTTTCCCCAAATCTAAATAAACTATTACATCCGTGATGTCCACTGTCAAAGAAAAATGATTATCTGATAAACGAACGAGGCCACAATGTGGGTAAACAGTCCAGCAGAAGGCAGTAAAACCCGCATTTGTATAGCCCTATTCATCGGAAACCTATACATTTAATAATTGGTTTGAGATTGTTTTCAAGTAAATTAGAACAATAGAAAGTGAAATAAAACAATGTTTACATGAATAAAAAATCAATAGTCTTCAATGACTATTTCAACTGAGGCTTTATTAAAGCAATTTAGATTACCCTATACAGTACAGAAGTAGCTATGCAGGTCAAAGCCCAAAATTGACATTATTCCATGTTAAATAACAGCAAAAAACAAATTTGACATGATTTAGCAGTTTTGCCTTTCCTTCTACAGGACCTACTCAGCATCTATAGTCTGTGGTCTCTTCAAGTGCATGTCTCTTCAAGTATGCTTTGTTACGTTCATCTCGTGAAGATGTCACTTCTCATAGTAGAACCATTTATCAACTGGGGGGAAAAGAAAAACAGTGATTAGATGCATGGAGCAATTATACCTTCCCTCAATCCCAGTGAGCCAGAATCTTTAACCCTCGTGCTCTCTTCTGGGGTCAGAATGACCCAAAACTATGTTAACTGCACACATGCACACCGACAGGAAGACATTTAGATTGTATCTGCTTGATTGAACTCAGACAAAACACGATGCTTCTGATTCATGTGCAACAAGGTTGCACATTTCAGTGCCTAAAAGGACACATGGTAAAAATGGAATCAACCTGCGTTATTTCAAAGCTGAAAGTGGGGCCTTTTTGACCCTTAGGGCAGGGTCAGTTGCAGACTACGGAGAACAAGAGGGTTCATCAAACGTTACAGCTCACCTGAAGAGGGCATAGGATCCTCTGCTCCACAAGGGCATGTCTGAAAGCAGACATAAAAAAAACATGTTATAAAAGTGACTTATTTCTCTTGAGTGGAACATGCCATCATTATAGCAGTGAGAAACCGATGATACCAACCCCATCAACAACAGCCTTAGCCTCGTCTCCTGAGCAGCAGAATGGACTGCCACTGGTCGACACGCTTGTGTTTTTACTGCAGAACGGGAGAACAATCAAAACTGTCTATTTTATTTCCGTGAATGAGAAATTCATTTACTACCAACGTGTGCTGTAACTACCTTCTCTTCAGGAGAACTATATTCAAGTCTTATAATCAACTTCCTTCTCACCAGTTCAGTTCCCCAGCCTTGGTTTGTTGGGAGATGAGGGCCCTCCAAAAGGCATTGGTGCTCTTGATTGTTTCAATAGCAAAGTCCTGAGAGAGGAAATACACACGGGTCATCTGAGATGTCCTAATAAAACGTAGCCACTGGAATATCCCTCAAACTGTTGCAACGTAATTTGTACAATGGCCACAAGAGAGACATTATCATTTATTAGGCAATCATTCCCAGATGATTAGTCGGACAAGGGGCAAGCCCCCCCCCCCCCCCCCCTCACACACACACACACACACACACACAAACACACGGTCAGGGTACAGTACACACCTTGTCTTTGAACTCGCCATTGAAGGCAAATTGGTTTTCTGGTTTCCCATCTGGGACTTTGTACCTCCTGAACCATTCAACAGTGGCATCCAAATAGCCTGGCTTCAGTCGCTGCACATCACTAATATCTAAAACACACACGTTTGTTGAGTTAGGAAACAATGGATACATGGGAGCAGTCCGGAAATGGTCGGCATTTACCAGGAACAGCGTACAATCACTGTTCTCTTAAATCACAGCTACCAAACATGGTGCAAGAGTGATATTTCTCAACAGTAGTATTACACAGTACAATGCAAAAAGCTCAAATGTGATCTTGAAAGTGACGCATCAATAAGTTACTGCTTGTTAAAAATCGTCTCAAATACAGCAGCCAAAGAAAAGACACATTAGCAGGTATTTAGAGATGCTATGTACACAAACGTGTTGCTTTTGATGCCCTTAAGAGTTTTACTAACTCTTTAGAAACTCACTGTTCATCTCCTTGGCTTCAGGGTCCTCCACATTAATTGCAATGACTTTCCAATCAGTCTCCCCTTCATCAATCATCGCCAAAACACCGAGTACCTTTATTTTGATAACCTCCCCACGCGAGCACACCTAAACAGAAGATGTCATATGTTACCTCAGCAAATCATTTGCAGGACATTATCACAGTATTGGGGGAAGAAAGAAAAAATATATATATATATATATTTGTAAGAAACTATTTTGCTATATTGTGTGTCTGTCAATTTGCATAGAAAGATAAATAAGTATATAAGTAAGTTTAAGAATATTATTTTTTAAGTATTTGAGGTTATTACTTTAGAGTATGTGAACTGGATGATGACAGCATGTACTGAATAGCTATCTGAACAGCACGTATTCAATCTTCAATGCATCAGCACTGTATTGTCCAGCCTTAACATGATGGGTGATATTGTCCGATTTACCTTGGTACCAATTTCACAAACATCAATAGGATCATTGTCACCACAGCATCCAGTGTCCCCATCTTTGTGTCCAGGGTCTTCCCAGGTCTACAACAAACAGTGTGTCAGCTCAATACAGTGACACCCATAACATTTCATTTCAAGTTATGATTTGCATTAGATGTTATAGGATGAAAGAATTACTTGGGGTATTGCTCCATAGTTCCAGATATAACCTTTGTGTGGGAAGACGTTGGCGACGTATCGCAAGTTGCCCTTCTTTACGTCCTGCTTGATGGGATTTAGAGGGTCTTTTGTTGCTATCTATAAAAGAAAAAGGGAAAAACATGTACTTCAATGTTTCAGTGTGTTAACACAAACCTTTTGACATCATATAAAAGGTTGTTTTTCTGTGAAATAATGGTACCTAGAACATTATCGTTGTTATTTTAGTTTATGTTTAAAAACAGGAGGCCAACCTCAGCGCCACAAGTATTGAATAGCAAAAAGTACAACTTCATTTGAACTGATTTTTCAAGTCAGCGCGGCCAATAGTAATAGTCCATTAAAATATTTTAACAATACCTCCATCTTTGCATTTGTCCATCTTGGTACTTCAACAACCATGTGGTAGATATTCTGTAGCAAAAAAAGACCAACAAGATCATGTCATATTCAATGTCGTATTCAGGTCATATTCCAAGGGATGCATTCACAACATTTGAATCGAAACATGCCTCGCATGAAGTTCCAGACACATAAATGAACACCAATAGTAAAGTTGCTTTATGGCAACATGATTATGTTAGACAAGATGAGCAGTGGAAGAGATGAATGCCATCAAAATAACACAGCCTAAGTCATTCCTAAGAGATAAGATAACAGGTATCAATGATTAAACGTTAACCCAGTGTAGATGGACTAAAGATCTGTTGGCTTGGCAAACAGACAACAATTCACCCATATTAACGACTTCTAAACCCAGCAATGCCAAATATCCCAACCCCATTTTCTACTGCCTACGGTTCCTTATAACATTCACAATTCGAATCCATTACATCATTTGATTAAATGTTAAAAGATGGCAGGCATTACCTGGCTTTCGTCAGCATACATTGGTATATCATGGAATGGGGAGATGTACTTTCCTTCAGCATTTTCTGAGAGGATGCAATGTCATGAGAACAAGAAAACAATGGTGACGTTACTACACTCCTTACACCGTCCTTAGCACGCCACGGTGGCACCCTCCCCTAACTGATATTACCTGGTGACAGATGGGCGTAACACCAAGAATTTGGCAAGGAAATAAAACTGAAATGCAGCCCTAAACTTTGTCCTTAACGTTGCGTACATAGTTCCATATGAATATAATCTCCTATATATAATCTTCAATAAACGATTTAAATTCCATCTTGTCGGATTTTAGACACCGGCAAACCCAGTTGGTGTCACTTCAGCAGAAAACAGAGAAGCGTAGTTTCTAGACACTAGTATATCTCGCGATCAATTGCATTCATTTACCTACGCCCAGAAACACAACAATTTAAACTGTGGTAACTTTGGTTAGGCCAAAATATCACAATACAAGTGACACGTGGGATGCTAGCTGGTATAGATTAGCCATTTGGAGCTGCCCAACCTGGCTAGTACTAGATTAAGACACGTCTACTCATAGTAGGCTACGTTACTAATTTCACTTTCCACTTGCCAAAAAGTGAAGATAACTTACTGAAAAACAAACGATAGCTTAATGTGTTTGGGTTTCCTCTCTCTTCGACAGTGAAGCTCATAATTCAGCTGGATTGTTCTTGACTTGCTGTACTGCAGGGGTAGACCAGAGTGGTTACACACACTACTAGATGGCGCTCTGGCAGGTCCATCAGAAGAATCAGGGAATCGGATGCGCATGCGCGTAAAAGATTAAACCAATATACATACACATAAAATTAAGAAATGTTTATATGTATGTTTATATGCTATTTTTTTCATTTAAAAAGAAAATCCAGAATAATAATAAGGTTTCTTCAGACAATTCCAATATTTGTCTATGATCTTGAACTTGAACATGTACTAGACGGGCTCTGGCTTTATACACGTGCTTTTGCGTCATTTTCTAACTTCCCTTGCGTCATATCCTCCCGGTGATTGTTGTTCTTCCTGCCTGGCGGAGGGAACGGACGGTGCTGAGCTTGACGGCTGGGAGGACGAGCGGATCTACAAGAAAGCATTAGGAAGAGAAAAAGAGGGAAAGGCCCAGGGTTCCACCGTCCATAGGGAAAAACCACACATAGTTTGGCAATTGTTTCATTTGTTCTCAAATTTGGTTAAAATGTCGACCAGTCGTCAGCTTAGCGAGAGCAGGGCCATTCCTACTAGGACGGTGTTGATTAACGATACAACGCAGCTACCTCATGACTATTGCACCACTCCTGGCGGCACTTTATTTTCAACCACTCCGGGAGGTAATGGGGACACTGTTGTATATTATAGGATTTAATGGAATGGCCATTTCGGTTTCACTGTAGTTTGCAAAGAATTGCAGTAACCGATTGCTATGGGTGTTCAAACATGGCCTACTCTGCTGCCAAAGCACCAAAACAAAAACAATGCTTTGCCCCGCCCCCGTCGTCTCATGCGGTTAAATGATTGGTGTGGTTTTAGCGCAATAATCTTTCTTCCTTACATTTTAGCGTCATTATAATAGATTTTCAGATTAGGTTTTTGAGTTAGTTATCTGTTGCATCCTGGTCTTTTTTCACTGTCAATAACGCTACGTGAATGTGGTTGCGTGTGATCTTGTCTTGACGTTCTCGGTTGATGTCAGCAGCAAGTTGGGCAGGTTTTCGCTTTTATGCTTGTGTCCTTTCGGTTGATCATCATCCAAAACAGAGGGCCTAATCTGTGCTGGCAATCGATATCCGATCCGTCGAGTCACAGGAATAAAATGTATATGTTTTCACAACACTAGAGCTAGACAATCAGTACATGTCATGTTATTTTGTGTTTCACAGGCACTCGAATAATCTACGACCGTAAATTCCTACTGGACCGTCGTAATTCCCCCATTGCCCAAACTCCCCCGGTCCATCTGCCTGTAATCCCGGGGGTAACCAGCCAAAATGTCCTGAGTGAGAACAGAAAGAATGAAGCAAATAACCATATCAACAACCATGATGGCAAGCCAGCCAATGGTGAACCCCCTCAGTTTTCTTGTTGAGCTATAAGGGAACTACACATCTCATCTTCTCAGAACTGCTATATATATTGTCAGACACATAATGCATCACTTTGAGGTTCTTATGTTGGATTGATATGTGTTTTTTTTTTAAAGGTCATTATTGCCCTGAAATGTGTTTGTTTTCTTGAAGGTGAAGACTCTCAGTTCGAGATGGACATCTGAAGCTGGAGGAAGCAGATCAGAACAAGATAAATGACCTGGCACTTGTGCCAGTGGCTTGGCTTTTAGAAACTCTTGTTGTGAGCCCCCTCACAGCAGCCTTCATCTTTAGCTCTCTGTCTTGCTGCTGGTTGTGATCCGTGTAAACAATAAGCATATAGTACAGTGTGCTGTACATTAGGGCCAAGTGTGGAAACGGTTATTGGTTAAGTTTCTGGGTTTCGATAAGATGTGTTTATCAACAAAACTATAAGGGTCTGAATTTGAAGTCGCCCTCTACTGTCCTTTTTGTTGTTGCCCAAGTTCAAACGTATTGTCATAACCACCATTACGTCTTTACCAGAACACACTGTAAAACTGACCACTTAAGATATGGAATAACCCTATGGACCCATACAAAACTATACTTTGGATAACAAAGTATTTGCCTTAGAATCAGGATTAGTATGTACAACAATCTTTATAGTCACTGATGATCTTCTTTAACACATATTGTTTGGTTGTAATCTTTTGCCATACGAGTACTTGAATTGCTCCAATATCACTTAGTTACTTCAAGCCATTCAGTCTAAGTTACCAGTGAAGCTTACAGTATAAAAAGGGATGCTGTGATTGAAATTTAGTTTTTTTCAAATAAAATGAAAATTCTATAGTCATTCCAACCTTCAGTAGATGCTGAGGCTGATGTAAAGCAGTATATTTTATATTTTGATCATGATCTGCAAATGGCCTTCCATTTAGATTTTGTTATGTTAATGATTGGTTATTGAGAAAGTTACGTTTGATCAGGCACTTAGCCATTTATCATCTCTTGTAGCATATGGAAGGATGCTAACACTGACTTTACAGCAGGAAATTAAACCATATTTGAAACCTGCTGACATCCTTAAAATTTTCATTGAGAGGCAGAGATTTCTTTTGATAATCCATTTTGCAACCATGTGACAGATACAAGATAACATTTTTAAAATATCAGATGTTTTGGAATACTTTACATTATTGATTGGAATGTTTGAGTTCAATTCCCATCTGAGAACCATGGACAGGAAACCACAAATGACTGCAGATATGGTTTAGATCCTGACAATATTTTTGAATGAGATTCCATGATGATGTTTTGAAAAGTTGAAATTTACAAAGTATTTTCTATGCATTTTATTTTGGAATAACTTTACTTTCAGACCAGTTTCTCAACACAACAAAAGATGAACGAGGATATGATAAGCACTGTTTGTTCCCCCACAACCTGTGAAACTGCCTCCTAGTGCATTACAGAAAACCAAGTGCAGAAGTGCATTTGTAGACAAGAATAAGTCTGTTTGAGGGAAATTCTGTCCTGTCTGGATTTACCTCTAATCCCTGCTCACACTTACTATAAAAGATCAAATAATCTGCTGTCATTTACATTCTATAGGCATAGCCGATTAAATCTGAAATGTAATACTGGATAACTATACATATAACCCCACTGTGCTATAACCATTCTGTTTAATACCTTACTAAGTCATTAGTGTCAAGTTTCTACCCCTGCCTTACACACAGTAAACAGAAAGTTGGAGTGGACATTTCTTTCATTTTTTTGTCAATTCTCTTCAACACAAATATTTATTTTTAAATGACTTTAAGTCGATACTATATTATGAAATTTGAGAAGATTTATTTTTTTGAAAACAATGTATTGTTTTAGATTTTTCTCTTTTAACAGCTGGATGACGTCCACTTACCACCATGCAAGGGTTTAATGTTAGCGTTATTTTACAACCGGTTTCAAGTTGGGTGAAAGACGAGCTCACTCTTGAAGTGTCCATCAAGTGCTCGATACTGATTGTGAAGACACATTTCCTAACCGTAATCTTAGTTCTCTTTGCTGATTGTATTTTGTCATTTAAACAGCTCAATTGTTGACAAGCAATCCATGGATGCAAAATACCTTTCATCTATTGTTTTATGAGTTACATTGTGTGTCATGAAAGCCTCCTGACTTACAATTGGAATGGACAATGTAATGCTAAGCATCTGCAAATACTTAGCATTGCACTTTTATACGTTTGATTGTTTTATTCTCAAAGTATCAAAGGTTGAATTGGAAATCCACTTTAGGCCAGCGGTTTGCATAGAGGGCTAACATTTCATGTTGCACAATAAGATATGAAGCAAACTTGACTTCAGTTCTGAATCAAATTCATGCATTAATGTTCAGTGAAACGCCAATGCCAGAGGACACTGTTTCAGATAAATAAAGTTCCTTAATGTGGAGGACTTCATAATGGCTTGTTTTTACCATTGTTCCTGCTTTCCGGCCATTTCAAAAATTTCTCCATGGTGCAATGTAAGACAGATGAAAAGTTGAAATAACTCGAAACCACTACGTGTAGTGGCATTCAATTGGACAGTGCAGTATGAGTGCCCTATTTAAAGCAATCAAGTTCACACATACAGATCAACAAACAGACGAACAGACTGATTCCTGCAAGTAAATACTCCAGTGGGCTATTTCGTTCCAACAGCCCTCCACGATCTGTTATGAGCTCGTTGTAAATATAGAATTTGATTGAATTGATTAAAGTTTAAGTCACAGAACCACAAAACAAGCATGTAAACATGTAAAATATAGGTCCCATGTTTCAGATCCCTGGGCTAATCTCAAGAATTTGCCGTGAACTTCAAGCATTTCAGCTATTTCTCACATAACACCTCGTATTTCTCACACAGAAAAACAGTGATAACTTGCCTCATTGTATACAGTGGACGAGCCGCAGGTATACTGAGATCGAGATGATAGTTGCCTAAACTTATACAGATCATAACTGTAGCCCCCTCCCTTCTTCTCCATCAAACTTGTTTCAATTTCCCGTTGATATATTCTCTACTTTGTTAATGGTCTTCTTGCATTTAAATGACGACCATAGAACCGTAGAAAACTGAGTTACGTGTGACATGGATTTTGTTCATCTGTTGCTGAGTTTTCGAACAACTATCTCTCAAGGTGTGTTCACAGGGTATCACAGCCAGGTGTATGGGTTCCTCACTGCACTTCGGTATAAACACAATTTCTTCTCGTTAATTGTGTAAGGTAATTTCTGTTCTATGGATAGTCCTTCATTTTTAAAGAAATTCGTAGGTTACAAGATACAACAACTTTAGCGCCATTTAATATATTTTTTATCAGGCAAAGTACAGAGGCGCATTCGAAATTTCAGGCATTTCATTGGCCTCCAACGGGTCCTTCTTTCTTTTCTACGTCCCTGAGAGAGGCTAACGCCAAGATGGTGAGTGTTGTGGCATAATTTGAGATTAAATCCCTATTTATCTTCGCCATCGCTTACCATACTATGCATTTACTAGTCGCTTATGTTAGTGTAAGATCTCACTTGCAAAAGTATTTGATTATTAAGATGATGAGCTTGCTTGTTGTCGGTTTATCAAATTGGATGAAACCTGTGGCCTAGCATACTGGTTTCGCTACTGGGGCACACTTTCCAGCTTCAGTTGTCTAAGGCAGGTTTCTATGGTTGTAGAGAAGTCGTCCGAATTGTAATATTAGTGTGAGTTTATACATATAAATATGTACAGTTGCCTGTCGAACGGCTAGATAGTCTGCAATTGTTCACGCAATTGTTCAACTACAGCTACATTTACATCAGTTGGTACCACTTCGTAGGCTTGCCAACCTTAGTGTCAAGCTGCTGAATAGATGGCTAATTTGATAGCTATTTAAGTAGCTAGTGTTCATTAACGTTACGGTTTGTCTATGTATTTGATTACATTGTAGGAAGATAATCAGCATGCTATCTAGGTAGAGCTAGGCTAGCATCTAAGGAAGTTTCACAAACGATGCAGCTACCATGTTAAGCCTAATAAACTGCCTATATATATATGAGAACGTTTGTTCTTATTTGTTTTCTTATTTTGAGGAGTTGGCTATTAAATTGAACGTGTTACTCTTGCTGAGCCAGACATCTTTAATCAAATCGCCATTTATGTACTACATTTGGATTGAATTGTAGCCAGATTTGAAACGTGTTGACATGCTGATGCTAAATGGGACTTTGATTGAAGACGGTTGTGTTGTTGCAGAACGACACCGTGACGGTCAGGACCCGGAAGTTTATGACAAACCGGCTGCTTCAGAGAAAGCAGATGGTAAGTCTAAACACACTCACCTGCTCGTACATCCTCCGAACGGAGCAGTGCCCTCAACAAGATACTTCCTGTCTCCCGTCAGGTTGTCGACGTCTTGCATCCAGGCAAGGCTACAGTCCCCAAGACTGAGATCAGGGAGAAGCTCGCCAAAATGTACAAGACCACCCCCGATGTGGTGTTTGTCTTTGGCTTCAGGACCCAGTTTGGTGGCGGGAAAACGACAGGCTTCGCCATGGTCTACGACTCTCTAGACTACGCCAAGAAGAACGAGCCCAAGCACAGACTCGCCAGGGTGAGGAAATGTCGATATGCGTCTCATCGCTCTACCGAAATGTCACCAATATCTTATCCTGTCAAGTCGGAACTGGGAGTTTGAGACCTGCATCGACAGGCTCTTCCCCCGAGCAGTACGGGTCTTTTACAGCACAATAGAGCTGTCCAAGCAGAGCTTTGTCTCCTTGTCCAGAAAGTTGATTTGATCATGCAACCAAGTTCTTCCCAAGCAGAACCATGCAGATGTTACACATCGAGTTATGCTTTTACATTTGCGGCCAAGCCATCAGAAGTAGTGACCTGTCTCTGTTCCAACAGCACGGCCTCTATGAGAAAAAGAAGTCCTCCAGGAAACAGCGCAAGGAACGCAAGAACAGAATGAAGAAGGTCCGAGGCACCAAGAAAGCCAGCGTTGGCGCAGCTGGCAAGAAGGTAACGCACTCCCTCTCTGTGGCACATCCATCACTTGAACTACTGGCCATTACAGCTGGGCTCCTTCATGCACTCGATCACATGTGTGGAGCTCTTCCACCTCTTAACATGGGGCTCAGTGCATCTAAAGGAGATCATCCAGTAAGCCCAGGACAGACGTGGAATTGGCTGGTTCCTTTCCTCCCATTTGTCAGTTTAGCATCTCTCATCATTTTCTGTTTATCTCCCTCCATTTCTCCCCCCCCCTCATTGTTCTACGGGACTGTAGAAGGTAAAGTTGTTTATGAAGTAGACTAACTGCAGTGTGCATAAGTGCTCTTATGAGTGGTGACCCTAGCTAACTAAGACACCCCCTTATCCTCCTATATACGCTATCATCCTGTACTATATTTGCTAAATATAGTTGTGCCTTCTGGTAGTTTTAATAGTTACTCCCTTAAATAAAATCTCATTGTTTTTACAGAACTAATTTTGTGTTGAAACTGGGCACTAATGGGGTTCTAGATTAACGTTAACTGACATTGATCAGATAGAATCTTAAAGGACACAATAGGCTCTGATGGCACGGTAGCAACCATATGATTTCAGAGTAACGGCCATTTTTCTTGAGCAGCTCAACAGTCTAATGTTTCCTTCTTCATGTTTGCCTTTTTTATTTGGCCTTCCATGGATTTCTTTTGCAGAAATAAGGTGTCACTTTCAGGTATAGAAGCAGAATGGGCATGGTGTTCTATTCTCTCCTGGGACATGAAACCCCATGTCCCCATTACACCTGTGTACCTGCATGTTTCACCCTAGTCTCCCACAGCCTTCCCCCTTGATCTCTCCAAACATTCAAATGACCCTTCTCTTTATTCTCCTTACCTCATTGTACCCTCCCCAGAAAATGCCCCCCCCCCTTAAAATCAGCTGGCTTGTGCTAATACTTAATTGTGTTTTTACCCACTTATGAAGTCTATACCACTGGCAAACACTTCAAAAGAAGTTTGTCACGTTTGACCATTTGGTTTGCTAACATCGTTAAAGATTGTATCATAACATTCACAAATGTTAAATGAAGCAAACATTGAATGCATGTCAAACCAGTTGACAACGGCAACATTTTTGAAAAAGTGAATAACAGTGAATAAGACTAAAATATTTTGTTTAAAGGTGTGAATGAGATGTCCGGGCATAATATCCTTAGCCTGGCATCGTCAGACCAATTCCCAAATGCGTATTAGTCTGAAATGTCTCTTTTTGATTTCCATGGGTGCAGACCAAAGTGCCTTTGGATGCAATCGGATAGAATCCGATACAACCAATAAGAGAAGCGGAAACTCATCTTAGTTTTCGGGAGAATTCCCAACAGTGCTCCTGTACAGTATCATATCACACATGCCCAATGAACAGTTGTGATTGGCTCGGCACTATCCAGTCCCTATGGAAATCTCCTGAGGGTGGCCAGGCCCCATCTGCCAGAGATATAAAACATAATCTGTCAGATTCATCTCTCCCAGGCTACACATCCAGCCAAGTCGAAGCTATTCGGCCATTGCTACATTTCAACATGCTGCTCTGTAGCATTAGCTTCTTCTAGATGCCCCAAGTCAACTCCCCATTCCTGTAGGAACACCTTTTAGCTCCCTGGTGTCATGTGGTCCCTGAGCAATCCAGCCTCTTCAATCTCAGCCCTAGGAAATGGCAGTAGCCTGCAGACGCTTCCTTGATGTTCCCTGACGTTTTGTCTTCCTGTGTCCCAACAGTGAGATCGGCGAACCAGGAAAGGTCTTCGTGCTCAAGATGTTCTTGTATATTGTCATCAAATTAAAAAAAAGTTTGGAAAAAAATTGAACATTCTTGTTGTGTATTCTTTGTTTCAACGTGACCATTTTATTTGACTTGAATTCAGTGCTTTGTAAAATGCAGATACCGTCAAGGGATATCTGATCTCTGAAGTACTAATGTCTTTCGTGTTGTGTGCATCATTTTTCATCTTAATATTGATGCTATGTGTGGCCAGTAAACAAGTCATTTCTAGTTGCTGAAGACCGTTTCCTGTTAAATTAGTAACTTAACACATCAGTGTGTTCATAAACCTGAAGAGTCCATCGATAAGCACATGCCACATGGGTGTCTTAGTCTTGGTGGAATATCTTAAGGTTGATAAGTATTTTGTCAGTGTCCTAAGGTTGATAAAGCAACTTCCCACCAGGGGGCGCTCTTTCCTTTATGATGGACTGCCATGCCCGGAACTAACATCTGTGTGTCTCATTTAGTACCTGGGTTCTTGCTGATATATGGAAGGCACATGCATAAGTAGCAAGTAGTTGCAACTAACACTACCAAGTAGTTGGAGATGCAACCTAATACTACCAAGTAGTTGGAGACCCAACACCTACCTAGTCAAAAGAGAAGTATTTACAAATCCACTTGCATCCAGACCTCAGTTTCCTTTGTTTATTAATAGTATTGAAATGAGATTGTGATCATTTAAGTTTATATGTGTATATATATATATATGTGTCTTTTTAAAAACTCTGTACAACGTCAAAATCCACTCCCAAGAATAAGACATACTTACCTTGGCAGCAGTCCTTCACCTTGGATTATGTTTCACGTCTTTGATTGAATTCAAACTGTCCGTTGGACTTGACTGCAACGGTGTCTTTCATTTTTCATGTAGGTAGCATCCCCAAAGAGCTTTCTCACTCCACACTGTGCCTAGAGTCTAGACTCTACAAGTTGAACATCTTTGAGACTGCACTCAAACACACGGTTGTATTTTTGTTCTTGAACCCAGGGATGTGACACACTTTAACACTCTAAAATGTAGGCCAGACCTCTCTGTGTATAGTTTGCCCATAGAGCAGAATAAAATTCCCCAGCACATTTTCAGATCTATATCATTTTTCGACAAAGGCTTAACCGTTGCTTTAGTAACATAATGATCGTAATGATTGTCTCCTCTTCAGCAATTACCGCACGACTGAACGAACTCCATCCGTTCCAAGGAAAAGTGAACACGAGTAATTAAAAACACCCAACGACTGATGCTGTTCAAAAGAGCACAAGCAAGCTATTTGTAGAGCCGACAACTTGAAGATGCACATGAATTACGCAGAACAAAGAACAGATGTACGGCAAAACCCAATGCTGGAACCTGCATGCATACGTTTCTGCATCGCTACGACAGAGACTGTGGTCCGCCTTGACCTACAAACGGGCAGGCGGCCTCATTTATCTCAGCTTGTACCGTTAACGTGCAGGTTATGGCCACCGTTGGATTGCCGGCCCAGGATGACACGGAGTGGGTGGGTAGAGGCTGTGCTGCTTTTGCTGGGAGGGCAGATGACAGTGGGGAGAGCCAGACTCATTAGGTATACTGGGGGTCTCTAGCACCTCTGTGTGTGTGGCGGTGGAAGGGTTTGACGTAAGTGGAGCTTTCAACTCGGGGACTGGTAACAGATGGCGTCGGAAAATGAGGCTCCTCCGATGCAGCCCTGTCGCGCCGTCCCAGGAGTCCCCCCCCCTCCCTCCCCCCACCCCCTGCCTCCCTCCTCTCTCTTTCGATCTCTCTCTCCCTGTGGCCCTCCCCCTTCCTTTCTCATTGGATCTCTCGCTGTCCTCGCTTGTATCTCTTTCCTTGCCCGTCTCCTACCCCTTCTTCCTTTGCCACATAACTCACAGGACACGAGCTGTCGGTGTCTCTCCTCCTCCCTGCCTCCCTCCTTTAGCTCCCTCAACTTCAGAGAGCCGACTGGTTGAGCAACGCTGAATGATACTTAACCCGGGGCTCTAATCAGGTACAGGAGGACACTGCGGTTGAAAGACAGATGAGAGGAGAGACCAGGTACGGAGGAAGGGACCAAGTACGAGACAGAAGGATGTTTAATATGCAGCACTAGAGAGGGAGGAAAAATGGGGGATTTGGCCAGGAAGGCTGGGCTGGAGGACGGTGTCTGTCACCTGGGTACTGACAGCCTGAGCTCTGGGCCTCGCAGCACCAGATGGTGGGGCCGAGCCCGGGGCCTCCAGGGGCCTCACACATGCGGAATGAAAGGAGAGACGGAGTGGTGGAGGGTTTACCTCTCTTTTCCTTCCTAACAGCATGTGACAGGAAACAACAGTGAAAACAGACGAAACCGAGAGGACAGAACAGGCATTTATCAGTGTCATCGTGTCTACATTCACTCAGACGTGGTTGTACGCGAGCAGAATTGGCAGCTGTCTTCGAGTCATTTTCTTCTTCCAGTTCCCAGTAGGTAATTGGGTAACAAGCCCGATATTTCCAAATGCTATGCCTCCTGTCCTTGCCCTCTTAAGTATTAGAATAATCCGCCCGACCTAAACTTTAACCACAACAGTTTGGCCAGCGGTGAGCTTTTGTACATCTGCTGGTTGCTAGGTGCTGATATGTAAAGTGGTCTGTCCCTCCGTTGCACTGGAGCACCGGGGAAGCGAATGGTGCTTTTGAAGAAAAAAAATGAAATGCTGTGATTTCTAATCCACACAGCATTTGCCCGCCTGGCGTGGTTTACACGCCCATCCACGCACGCTGGAATCCGAGAAGACGACCTGCGGAGACGAAGCTGAACTCCCTCTGGCAGCGGTCGATTCGTCTGACGCAGGCTCTACATGCATGCTTCTCCATTTTCTCACTGTGTAACCGACACAGGACGACAGACACTACCGTGTGACATCGTACGGTGTCGGTCAGAAGAACGAGGAGTCCGGCCAGATAGCTTCAGCAGATGGCGAGTCGAGACAGGCATTGTCTGCAAACCGACACAACCCCGCCGTTCGGGCGGAGAGGATTTGTAAATTGAGGATGTAGTGGGAGAAATGGAGGGGAAAGGGCCGCTCTGCAGAAGAGGTAGAGAAAGCGTTGAAGGGAGGGAGGGAGGCAGAGGGTGGGGGGAGAAAGTGAGAGAGAGAGAGAGAGAGAGAGAGAGAGAGAGAGAGAGAGAGAGAGCGAGCGTTTGGGACGGAACGGTAATGAGAGAGGCCAGCAGATGTGAGTGACAGTATGATGGAGTGCCCCTATGTGACGGCGGTGCTGTACACTCCAGACTGGGTGGTGTGTGTCGACAGTGACAGGGGGAATCATGTGTGTGCGATAGCACTTTCTTCTGGCGGCCCTCCGATGTAGTCTTATCTGAGCGGCAGGCAGTACGACGACAGACGACGCCCTTTCCCTCTCCAACATCAATCCCCGAATCCGTCAGAGAGTTGCCTAACAGGGGCTCGAAGGGATCATTAGATCAAATGAGCGAACAGGAGAGTCTTTCAGTCTGCTTCACGTCAAATGTTGAGCCATGCGATGGACGGCAGCACGCTACAGTGTTAGCACGACAGGTAACGTCCTTTGCTGTAAGGCCTCGGACAGCTAGCTGCGGCCGCTCTGTGCGCATGTACTCCGCTATCAACATAGAGCGGCCTATGTTCCTCACTTAATGTGTTTTAAACCTGTTCACTTTTCTCCAGTAGTTATACCATTGCCCCCCCCCCCCCCCCGCCTCGTTCCTATAGGTACTGTTGGGACCTCGACATCCTGTTCCTGCGTTGCAGGTTCCTGTTATTCCAGTCACCTATGTAGGCTCCAGGCTGAGTATATGACCCACCAGATGGGGGAGAGTACAGACATTGAAATATACCCCGCCAGCCTGAGCCCAGTATGAAAAAAACCACTCTGGTTCTGTGGACAAACCTTCCCCCTGAAGCACACGAATAGCCTAATGCTATTTAGATTCCAGCGTAATTAGGGAAACCGCATCGTGTTTGGGGCTTTGCAGGGCATTAATTATGTACTAAATGTAAATGCGATCAACGGATTCTGACTTGCAATTATTTTAGCAACAGTGGCTGTTTGAATGACCCCCCCCCCCACACACACACACACAGACACACAATGGCAAAAATCGTAATACCTGGAATTCAAGGTCCGCAAATTTAAAACTGATTTTAGACATTGTACCGTACAGGTTTGGTGGTTGAGGTGGGGATATCAGAAGGCATCATCGGGGTATTTTTTCACCTTGTTTTTTGCACATCTCTCTCTCGACTCATTGGTATTCCTGTTCATATTACCCTCTTCAATCACCAGCAGAAAAGCTCTGATTAATGGCAACAGTGAAAGCAATCTCATAGTGATTCGTTAAACCAGGGCTGGCATGAATAAAAAGGAAGATTCGCTTATATTGCCTCTTACATCCCATAATGTGTTCTGTCTCGGGAGAAATGTATAATTCATAATGTTGTCGTGGCAGCGGTCATGTCCACACAAGCGCCATACTGAAAGGGCCGCCTTCCGACGGAGAACTCTAATCATACATCATTTTATTAGGTTATGAGAGCAATAATGGACATGGTTGTCCGTGTACTCGTGTTAATGCTGTTTCGCTAAGACTTTTTTTTAAACATAAGGCCTACTGCACGTAATTAAACGACAATGGGCGGTGTTATTGCAGTAGGTGTCTAAATGATTAATCTCATCAGTGATGTGTTCTGGGCCGGTGAGGGATGGCTTATCACGTGGAGCTTCAGGTTCAGACACGGCTCATGCTACATCACCTCTGACGGCATTCACACTGCATCCACTGTAGGCTATTAACCCAGTTCTGACAAATGTGTAGCCTACTTCTGGTCCTATCCACTCAGAATGGGTCCTATTCCACCACTCATATACATCCCTGACTTTCTGACCTCTTGGAATTCGATTTCAATAGAATGTTGGGCTTGCAGATACCCCGTGCATGTGACTGTGAAAAAAAGGAAAGCCATTTGCATTTATTTGCACACATCATTAAAAGGTTTTAGCCGTTTGAGTTGGACATTTTGACAGTCGTAGCATATAGACAGAGACAATGGATGAAAGCCACCCCCTTGAAAATTACCTTGCCATTGCTCTCTTGCATATTACTGCGGATTGATTTCTATCAGGCATTACCCTCCGCAAATGTGTCTGAACGCGGGCCATCAGGCGAGTGTCATTACCGCAGCTCATTTGCGGGGTAACTGACGATCGGATGTGACAGCGGCGGAATTAGCTTTTGTGCCGGCTCTCAGTCACTCCCTGCTTGCACGATTGAGAGGGAGAGAGAGAGAGAGAGAGAGAGAGAGAGAGAGAGAGAGAGAGAGAGAGCGAGAGAGAGAGAGAGAGAAAGAAAGACAGGGCCGATGTCCTAACATTTTTTTGCCACCCATCATAAAAACGCAACCAGAAGGTAAGAAGCAAGGTAATTGGTTAATCCAGAGGGGGCTATGTTGGCGCTATGGTAGCACAATGGCAGAAGAGCCTATTAACGTACCTATAACCTACATATAGCCTGCCTCAACCCCTTTGCCAATACACAAGCCCATCTCATACACGACAACCCCTTTGTCCCGCAGACCTTGACCAAGGGCTATGTGGTTTAGAGGACAGAGTGTATTTGGAATGACCCTGAAGTAGGCTACATGCTTTTTTTTCAATTTCCCCTTTTATCCTTACTTCTCCGATTATGGATCTGGCACGAGGGAGATATATGCAGGCATCCAAGCGGAACCCCCATCACACCGGAGGGCAAATATATACGGCTCAGTCCCGGCCAGCCAGCGGCACATGATAGGGGGTAATCCAACTGCTGCTTCTCACCTCCCTCCCTCCCTCCCGTCCGCCATCACCTCCACCACGCGCGCGCACAAAGGCTTCGAGTGCAAAGCTCTGCATTCACTTGAGTCTGCGGGGCTGGAAATCAATACGCTTTGACCTCACGCTTGTCCGAGCTTTTGTCGCCCGCCACGTCAGGATACGGCAGCGTGTTCCCCCGACTGGCCCTGCACTCGATCGGGAACAACCCCAGCCTGACCTGAGTCCAGACAGAGAGGCAACCTTGTTCTTCGATAGCTACGCGTTAGCTCCCCTTTAGCCACGCGTTAGGAGACTGAAAGTGAAACTGTAGGCTTACTGTATGTTTCACAAAGCCTCAATAAAGGATCTGTAATATTCGATATTTCACACACAGGAGTAGGAGTGTGTGTGTGGCTGGACCTAAATCTTCATCTCGGTAGGTCTAAAGAAATTCAACTTCAAACCTTTGGTTCAGTGTGTGGAAGGGCACATCAATTACTAAGTAGCTTACGTAGTATTAAGATGCACTCAGGCATCTTCACAGAAAACAACCCCCCAAAAAAAAGATTTGGAAGAGAGGAGCAGGAACGAAACGAGATGTTATAAAAAAGAAATATCTTGGAACACCAGAAAGAGGTCTGAGAACGTTTCTTTCCCCATCCGTCGACAGTGAACCTTCAAATTAACTGCCAAGTCTGCCAAGAATCTCTTGGCAGATTTGGCCACGTTTGTCGCAACACTTCTGAACGTAAAAGCCCAGCTTTCACAGTTATCATGGCTGGTGACTCTCATCTTAACTTGTCAAGATTGAGAAGCCTTAGTGGAAGACAACCTTTTCATTTGAGAAACCCACCATGTGCTGGCATCAATCGTGAATACCCAATGACTCATCCAGGATATTATTCCGATGTCCAGCTGCGATTCGAGTCCAGGGCTGGTGTTTATGGGCCGGCCAGATTCGAATCCAAGATATAACCGACGGAGTGACGACCCCGGTCGAGGGGACGAGATAGGCTACGCCACGCCGACGCGGATGCATGTGGTGACGAATCACGTGGAACCTTTAGAATATCTAGTAGGAAGAAGGTTTACTTGGCTGTGTTCAGAATCATCAGATGCAAAACATTATTTGAAACAACTTAACTACCAAGGCCAGATTCGCTTCAGAACCGAGTACACTCTCATGGAAGGGCCAGTACAAAACAAATATTAATAACATTGCGAAATGGAAGCGAACAGTCCTAAAAGACCGTGCTGGCAATCCGTGCACTCATCAGCCAGAGTTGACAGGGCTTTGGAGGGGAAAAGTTGTTTTGTATTTCCAGCTGAAGACCAGCATTGTCAGTGTAAATGGTGAGAGTAGCACGCTATCAATTGGCTAGCTGGCTGTGGCTGGCGTTCAGCTTCAAAGAACCGCCCGCAGGCTTGGTTTCTAATATTGTCTTAGACTCCGTGTTTTTCACCGAAGCACTGATGCATGAGTGGCCTGGAAAAACAGAGGGGAAACATCAAAAGTGCTTTTGAAGCGTGGGATTGTCAGAGCACAACTAAACGTTTCCACCTGAATCCTGATTGGGTCAACCAGCCAGTCTCCTCTTGAGTTGAAGTGACGCAATCGCTCGTCTTCATCTTCGTTCTTTGTGTTTGGAACTGAACGAGGATGGTTTCAACAACAACAAAAAAAGAATCCCTATTTGAAATATGAAAGTGACACTTCACTGGTGTTTTAATTTCCTTGTAGGATCGGGGTTGTGTTGCGAGGGAGTAAGAGACGAGCATTAAGTCTTTTACTGTTGTGACTAACAGCTGTGAAAACTTGTTTGTAGAAGCGCGTTTCATGTCTGCCATGTTAATCCGCAACCAGTACAGCATCAAAGCAGAGGATATGTCTTATTGTATCACCATTCAGTTAACAGACAGACCTGAAACACAGCTGAAGTACTGTACGCACTCTCTCTCACACACACTCTCTCTCGCGCTCTCTCTCTCCCCCTCACTCCCTCCATCATTCTTTCTCTGGGTTTCTTTTTTTGTCTCTAACTCATAATGTCGCTCTCTCTCAGCCCCTTTTCTCCTTCACACTCCCCTCTCCATATGAATTACACACACACACACACACACACACACACACACACACAGATGGTGTTACGTAAGTGTGCAGGGTCCTGCCTGGGTGTTGCAATGTGAGTGTCTCTCCAGAGAGGGATGTGTAAACAGTTGCCATGTCAGAACAGGGCGTGACGCCATGGGGCAAACGACCCGTGCATATATCATCATATCATCCTTTGCACGACGACAACCAAGGACCTCCACTTTCCTCCATGGTGAACTTTCCCTTTTCATTTCATTAGACACAGAAAATGCTGTGCAAAACGATCCATTCCAAATGATTGTTCATGTTAGATTGAATACTGACAGCCCTGACACACTAGGTCTTTTTTCCCCCCCCTCCATCCCTCAAAAGGATAAGCCGCGGCACGCTGTCACCAGCGCGTCAACATCAAAGAGAATATCAATAACGGGTGGTTCATGCTTCACGTGGACACAGTCTATGTGGTGTTTTATTTCCAGCGCCTCCTTCCTAGGGGGAGGTGGGAGGAGGGGGGGGGGAAGGTGGGAGGAGGGGGCAAGTGGTCCATCTACTGTAAGATAATGACAGGGCTGTCACGCTCTGCTTGACTCATCCAATGCTCTTCATGTTGTTTTCAGAGTGTCACTTCAGATTTGCCTCGCTCAACAGTAAGCCTCGGCTCTCGTCTAATTGGAAGGGGAGACACTCTTGAGCCAAATGGAGTTTCCAAATTGGACTCCTCCAAGTGCTCAGGAACTCATCTCATCCTCAACATCGAGTGCTTTGGCTTTGTTGAAGGACTCGCTCCGACGGGTTTTAAAGACGAACGTTTCCAAACGCGCGCCGCGCAATTAGACGGGGTGGTTTTAGCGTTCTCATTATGATGATAAATGTTCTCATCGACGCGGACGGGTTTTGTTCTCTCTGGTGTCGACCTTTTTCTGCAATTGGATGGGTGAGGATTCGGAGGGAATGCTTTGCGGCCATTTTCCGGTGCTCGTATTTACGTGTCAGGACTGTACTCAAGGTAGCTAACTCCGAAGGAGCGAGTCCAAGACCGCGATGGTACTCCTTTGCGACCTCCGGCCTGGCTGGTGGAAAGACGGCGGGATGCTGTTGGAGGCGGGTCAAGGCGGTGCAATGCGGTTGACAGGTGACAAAAGCTTTTCGGAAGTATTTCGAGGTTGTGCGAGGCAGACCGAGGCTTCTGAGAGGCTGGGCCGAGGTTCGTCTGAGGCTGGTTCGGTCAATGTCTCGCGCCGCCGCACCTCTCTGCCGAGGTTCACAGCCTTGTCGCAACGCTCGAATACGTCTCCAACTGCCCTTTGTACCTGGCCAGGCGTGAGGGGAAGAGGTCGGACCCAGCCACCAGTCACGCCGATGTGGCCGACCGCTGCTCCTGCTCTTCATCGCGGCCGCTCGCGTCCCACAACTGTCTCGCCTTCTGTTTTCCCCTGGATGCTGTTGTTCGCATGGAAACGGGGGCGTGCGTAGAGAGATGTCAAGGCTTTGTTTTCAGCCTTAAAGCACCTCGTCCATTTCCCCCCCCCCCGTCTTGTCACGCAGGGAAACGCGACAGGCGCACTCGCATAAATACATACGCAAACGGACAGACACACACATACGACGCACACACCGGAGGAGGCGGTTAGAGGCAGCTCTGGACACATTTGTCACTGTGGCAGGCAGGCACAGGCCTCCCTGCTCTCTGGGTTGGTGGCCTGGTTTCGGCACGGGGGCTGGCCGTGTCCCCGCTCAGGCTGCCTAGTAACTGTCCGATTTAGAGTGTGATTTATGCAAATGGGTAAAAAAAGGGGCTTGCGGGTCAGCAGCGATATGTGGCGCGAGCGTGGCCAGGATGCAAGGGAGGGTTCTCCAAGACAGCTGTAGAAACAGAGCCTTATTCAGTGACACCCTGTGGATTATTGGCTTCACAATGCGGGGAAGAAAACATATTAATGGACATTGAGTTAACAGATTACAGCGGTGGCAAGCGTGAGTTATTGTTGAAAGCTGTCAAGATACTGGAGATGAATGCGGTAACAAAAATTCGCTTTCTTCTCCGTTTCGTTCCTCGATCCGGTGCCAGACGTTACCGAACGAGCCGCGCTTTCCACGGAGAGTTTGGGCTTACCTCACTTAGTGAACCCTTGCTGTTCGTTGTCGCTTGCTCACCTCTCTCCGTGCAGCCGTGAAAACCCTTTTTCGCAGCTCGCCATCCAAGACGTGTAGCAAAGGCCTTCCCCTGCCTTTTACCAGAGCTTGTTCTTAACCTGCCCTTCGGGTGCCGTTTAATTAGCGGGAGCGCATTAGGTCTCGGTGAGGAAGCGGCACCATCGCTGTGTGCCAGAGTTCGGCGCCAAGCTGGGACTAAAGTGTGAGAGAGGACACCCCTTCACACACGCACACACGCACACACTCACAAACACACACACTCGCACCACACACACTCACACCACACACACGCTGCCTCTCTCTCTGCCTCTCGTCCTGTAATGATGACCTAGCAGTCCGGCAGACAGACACCAGAGACGCTACCTGGAGGGTTTTGGGGGGTGGAGGGGGGGTGTGTGTTACCTGCTGTGTGAGGGAGGACAGTGTGTGTGTGTGGGGGTGGGGGGGGGTGTTGTGGTGGCTGGATACTGCTGCTTCCCAATGACAGATGGAGGGCTGTTGAGAAGGACAGCTCACTAGGCTAGAACGTTTCGTTAGCCTGGAAGCTAGCCCAGTTTGATACCGGTCGGGCCAACCACGGTTTATGTTGGCCCTACACTGGTGTTTGGCAACGCAGAACGCTGTGGTGTATGGTGTTGACGGTCCAAACAGTCTGGCATTCTTTCCGTCTAACTGTAACTGTCACTGAATCACGACTATGACTCACGCACGTTCTTTTCTGTTCTGCCAGCGGTATAAAACTTGGAGTATGTTAATGCTTACTATTAACTTTAATGGTACACAAATTGTCAGCTTTTTGACAAGGCTGCCAGTCTCATTTCAGTTTGTGGCGTAAACAAGAATTGTGGCCTGTGAGTTTTTCTTTTTCAAATATCAGATCTCCACCATATGGAGCTAATGCTGTTGCATTTTATGCCTTGGACTATTATTCTAGTCAGCAGAGCGAGAGAGAGAGAAAAAAGCCCTCTTTGGTCTGGCTTGTGTTAGGGATATAATTGTTAAAAAATGAAAGCTCTTACATCATATGCCCTCAGGCAGAGGCGGGCACCAACAGCCACGACACCAAAGAGAGGGTGATGGCTCTCGTGAGAGAGGGAGAGAGAGAAGAGAAGGGAGCGGCGGAGGGAGGGAGAGAGGGAGGAAGTGGAGATGGCAAGGGAGGGAGAGGGACAGGGTGGGACAGACCTCCCACACACGGGCTGCTCAGAACTGCTTACGCCGCCTCTAATGGCGGACAAGCGAGTGTGACCTCCAGAAGGTTGTACAACTAATTATGCCACTTAGGGGCTTTTGACAAGCAAGGTTGTATTGGCAAACAGACACGAGGGGCATTATAATATAATGTTCTGTATTCCATTAGACTCTCACCCCTGTCAGCCAAGACAGTATCAATCTCCTCAGCCGCTTGTTCACTGCGAGACCCTGTACCACTGACAGCTAGTCATTGCTGTAGATAAAGGTTGAACAAAAGTAAGAGAAAGTAAAGGCTAATTAACTCACAGGAGAATTTCAATCGCCAAATGTTGGGAGAAAATGTATACGATCCCCCCATACCAACACAGAATAGCTCGCCGACACTCACAACCTGTACCTGGGGAAGGTACGTTTCATCAGTTGATCGCAAAGTAATCGATCAGCGTTTGAGTTGCGCTAAAGTAGTAAATGTCTGTAAGGCGGTCGTGCGGTTTTGCGTCGCGTAACTGTCAACGTTCCTGTAGATGAGTGAGAAAGCTGGAGCGAAAGACAGAAATGAGGGAGAGGGGAGACCGCTGGAGCAGAGGAGCGAAGGACGGTGAGTAATGGAAGCGGGGAAGATAAGAAGCGAGGTCGGAGATGGTTTTTCAGCCCCCTAACAGCAGGACTCTCTCAAAGTCTAATAACAGAAGCAGATGTGATGTAGGGGACTCGGCCAGATCTGGCTGATGTAACAGTTTGCTGGGGGAAGGTGATCCTGGTGTTCGTTTCATTCGCTCCGTGCAAGCTGTGCACTATTGTCGGGGGATCCGTTAACTAAGCTGTGTGAACGAGTGTGTGTGTGTGTGTGAATGAGTGTGTGTGTGTGTGTGAATGTGTGTGTGTGGAGGAGGTTTGATCAACTCTCTCATGCCAAAAGACCTATGGTTGCTATGGAAACCCCTGTTCATAATAGGACAACGCCGAACGATTGCAACATGCCAAATGTTGGGACGTTGGTCCAGAAAAAAAAAAAGTTTGCGCTCAACATTTCCAAAACGCCACGGCCCCACAAACGTTGTTGCGCTGCCCTGCCAAAGGAGGGTGCTGTCTGATTGGCACGAAGGGAACGGAGGTCAGCGTTGTGGTTGGTCAAGAAGGAGAAGGTTGATTATGTCCAATTAAGTTCACTGTCACGTTTAACTAATACCTCTTCCACACTCCAGCAAAGACAGACGAACACAAACCTCAGCTCATGAATGCAAAACAAAGACGACACTGAGCAGACAAATAAGCAAAAGAACTGGCTAGCATGAGGAGAGTAATCATCATTTTAAAGTGACTTGTTATTTCCCTTTTCTTTCCCTGAGTCCTGTCCTGAGGAGGCCCGAGCAGACTGTGAGGCGGCACTAACTCCTCCACACCTTCCTCTCCATCCTCCCTCATTTTTCTTTTTCTCTTTTCCTTTCCAACCTCCTCTCTGTCACTCCACTCAATCAAAGTCCTGTACTCCCTCCTCACCTTCTGCTCTCCCTCTCCCCCCCTCCATCCGTCTCTCCTCCCCAACCCTCTGTCCTCATCCCTCTTTCATCCCTGACTTTTAGTCCTCCTCTCTCGCCATCGCTCCGCTCGCCTCGCCCTCTCCTTTTCCCGCAGCCTCTCCGCCCTCGCTCTCTCTTTCTCTCTTTCTCTCCTTTTCCTTCTTCCCATCACTCGTTCTCTCTCTTTCTCTGACTCTCAGTGAATCGTGTGTTGGTGTTGGATTAGAGCTGTGTCTATTCCCCTACGGGAGACCTCTTGAATCAATACCTGTCAGAGACCGACCCCCAACTTGCACACGCAAACACACCGTCCTCCCCTTCCCTCCTTCCCTTTCCCACGTTTCCTCGTCTGTCTTTGCCCTCCTCCCCCTCCGCTACTTCTCTACCTCTCTGCACACTTCCACCACCTCCTCGTTGTCACAGGCAGTTGATTTCGGACACCACAGGACACTAAAACACACACGCGCGCACGCAGGCTCACGGTCCTTTTCTCTCTCCGCCGAGACAGCTCAGGGTAGCTGCTTGCCGACGGCAGGGAGACGCATCCAGCCTGAATGTGTGTTTTCTCCCTGGAGTCTGCTGTGAGAACACAGGTCTGTTTGTCTGTTTGCAGTTGAACTCTCCAGTCTCATCCCATTCCTGTGTTACGTTTACGCTGCGTCCTACACCAGCAGGGGTCTCTAAAGAGTGTTTTCACTGCGACTGGGTGTAAAAAGAAAGTGCTGTGTCAATCTACATCATTATTGTGTCTTGAATACCGGCTTTGTACCAGCCTTGTACTAGCCAGCAAGGTAAATAAAACCTTTTTTCAACCTGTAAAAAAACGGCGTTGTACCGTTTTTCCTTGTCGATGGTCTTTTTTTAAGACCCCTCATCTAGGATTCTGACCATGGAGACGGTATCTAACGTGTCTCCCCCTGCCCTCGAGACGTCCTTGCGTGCCGGAGCGTGTGCGTGCCAATATGTAATCCTGGTGATACATGGTAAACTCCTGACCTGTCTGGGCTCTGAGCTCTCTGTCCAATGCTACTACTTAGGCCTCTAATTGCAGCGAACATTCATTTACCTGCTGAGGCTGCCACCTCAATCATTAGAGAAGGCCCAGTTTCAGGACCTGTACCTCTGCTGTCATCTGGGTCCAAACTGTGTGTGGCTGAGTGTGTGCGTGTGTGTGCCTGCCTGCACTGAAGTCAATGGACGTGCATGCGCTTGTATGTTTGTGCATGCTTGTAGGTATGTGTGTGTGTGTGTGTATTCCTACCCATTAACCAATATAATGGGCATTTACCAAATGTTACACCATTACGCAGCACCCCGCAGCACCCCGCAGCACCCCCACCCACTGCCAGATGCAAGATAGGGACCTAGACAGTAGCGAAGCCTGCTCCTCCTTATCAGCAATCAGTCGGAACACAACGTATGCATCTGCACCCGGGCCAGATTAGACTGGCCCTTATCAACCCCGATAGCTCAAGCGTAGCCCAATTCTTCCCTCCGCTAAGAAAGCAAATTGATTTCTTATTTCCAGGGAAACGCCGTTTCTGTCAAAAGCGAGAGAGGGCCCAGGCAGAGCGGCTGCGTCCGACCACGGCTTCCGAGCGAGCAGAGCGACAGGCTCTCGGACTGGGTTGGATTGTATTCAATGTTTTTAATGTACTCCATCTCGGCTTGGGGATTCTGTGAATCCCCATGGGAGGGCTTGCTGCTATTGCACATGACTCTTAGATCCTGACAGGAGACCAGTACATGATGGTGCCAGTGACTTATTCCAGCACTCTGTAAGGGGTTCCTAGTTAGGGATGACATATGGCTGTCTGTTAGGGAATTAAATATGAAATACTAGGCTTCTGGAGCACAATGTCAGCCAGTGCTTATAGCTTTAAACAACGTCCTGAATGCCGTGATGAAGCAACGTGAGAGCAGGCAGGCTGGTACAGTAGCTGGACAGACAGATGTACAGAGACAAGCAGGCAGATTGGTACAGTAGCTGGACAGACCATATGTACAGAACCAGCAAGGTTTAGCAGTAAGCTGGACAGACAGGATGTACAGACGCAAGCGAGATTGGTACAGTAGCTGGACAGACAGATGTACAGAGACAAGCAGACAGATTGGTACAGTAGCTGGACAGACAGATGTACAGAGACAAGCAGGCAGATTGGTACAGTAGCTGGACAGACAGATGTACAGAGACAAGCAGACAGATTGGTACAGTAGCTGGACAGACAGATGTACAGAAACAAGCAGACAGACTGGTACAGTAGCTGGACAGACAGATGTACAGAGACAAGCAGGCAGATTGGTACAGTAGCTGGACAGACAGATGTACAGAGACAAGCAGGCAGATTGGTACAGTAGCTGGACAGACAGATGTACAGAGACCAGCAAGCAGGTTGGTACAGTAGCTGGACAGACAGATGTACAGAGACAAGCAGGCAGATTGGTACAGTAGCTGGACAGACAGATGTACAGAGACAAGCAGACAGATTGGTACAGTAGCTGGACAGACAGATGTACAGAAACAAGCAGACAGACTGGTACAGGGGGGTTTAAGCTTGGGGGGGAAAAAAGGGGACAGACAGATGTACAGAGACAAGCAGGCAGATTGGTACAGTAGCTGGACAGACAGATGTACAGAGACAAGCAGGCAGGCAGATCAGACCAGCCTGATCGCCAGCTGGACGAGCTCTTTCAAGAACTCCCCGCTGTTCTTTCCCTCATTCTCCGGTTCTCTGTCTTGATCCGCGTGTCTTCTCACGCGTACGACAGAGGTTGTGAACAAGAGAGATGGCGGACGTGTTTGGATAGAAGCAGTCGTGGGGAGTGCTCCAGTCAGATCTCTATTCTGAGTGAGTGGATTTCCATAGCATGAAGCCAAAGTCTCTCTGACACGTTCCTCTGTGTTGTCCCAGCTGCAGTTATCTGTCCAACAACAGTGTCACCTAGGTCTCCCCCACCACACAACACATACACTCACTCCCCCCCCGCTTTTCTCTCATTCTCTCTCTCCTCCTTTCTTTCTCCCTCTTTCTCTCTTGCTCACCCTCTCTTAGTTTCACAGGTTCAATGGCAGAAAATCTATAGCCCTTTCTAGGAGGAGGAATTCCATTAGATAATAGATATGGAATCCATCTCGATTCCCCACCTTATCTTTTCCCGGAGTGACGGATCAATACTGGGGCTTCAGCTCAACTGCCAACAATAACAGAAAATTGATGAGACAGAGAGGCAGTGTGGGGTGGTCGGTAATGGCATGTACTGCCCCCCCCCCACACACACCTCCCACCTGCCCACCCTTCTGTTGTAAATCAGAGGAGAAGTTGATTGGTTTGAGACTGCTCTTTGTGGGGGTGGGAGGTTGACGGGACTGTGTAGGATTCCAAAAATGGAAACAGACAGAATCTGTAGGTTAGCGCAGTCCCCCCCCCCCTTTACACACACACACGCGCACACAAACACACACACATCACCCGCACCGCCACCAACCCTCCACCCTTGTTCCTCCAGAGACGAATCACTGTTTCCTGTAGTAGTTGCCAGGTGCAGCGTTTACAGAGAACGTTGCCAGGCAACATGTTCCAAACAGGGGTCTGCGTCTGCAGGAGCACTGCTGGGTGACAGGGAGTTGAACTGGTCACATGGTACCGGGCTGTGGTCCCTGTTACCGCCCGCATGGGAGGTGGCAGGAGCTGCTGGGGGATCACGGAAGATCATGTCACGATTCAGGAGGGCTGTTGTCTCAAAAGATGACTCACTGTTTACAGTAGATAGGCGGTAGTGAGGGGGCTACAAAGGAAGTTTACAGTTCCCTGAAAAAAAAGGTGGAGAGTTCAGAGTCCACTCTTGCCTCTTTGTTTATTCTGCTGGGGCTTTTACTGCAGTGAATTTACAGTCACAGCCCCAGGGGATATGAAGACATGGATGAGGAAATTAATTTCTAATGCTTCGAAAACAATGTACCAGTACTCCCTAGTCCCAAGTCCAAGTTTACTCACTGTGCAAAAGCCCATTTTTAGAGCGTAGGTTAAGCGCTTTCGCTGTGTGTGAAGCTATTGCAATCCCACAGGTCATATCAGTGTTATGAATGTGACCGGCTTCAGTAACCAAGTGTTATTTAACGCTCTGTACACCCACCTCTGTGGCACCTGACCCCCCCCAACCCACCCCAAAACCACTTCCCCAGCCCAAACAGTAGGTGGCAGTGTCCTCTGTTGTTTCAGGGGGAATTTCAAACACGTTAGGATGAAACTTTGGTCGGTGCTAAGTTCCATGTCGCCTCACCTCTCCGTTGCCCGCAAGTCATTTCGGTTGCGGAAAGTCGAACAAAAAAACGGAGCAGCAAGGATTCCAGGTCAGGTGGGCCATCTTGTACACTTGCCCCAGCGATGTCTCCTCTGACCGGGCCAAACCAAGGACAAGACGCAGGGAGAAGAAAGCCTTTTGTACATAATTGAGATGCTGCCTGTAGCAACTGGTGAGCGACCAGCTTTTGTCAGGCATGAACTCTGCGGCTGTCTGGGAAGAATTATCTCCTGTAATAGAGTCAAATCTTCACGGGCAAATCCCTTTAATGTCACCCGGAGCGCCCAAGGGAGACCATCCTTGTTGGAAATAGAGTGGGAGTTCATTTCAGAAATCGACTCGGAGGTAGTACTACTGCAACCCAGTTTCTCACCGAGCGGCCTCTTATGTGACTGCGTGTGTGTGTGTGTGTTTACGTGCGTGTGTGCGTGTGTGTGTGTGTGTATGTGTGCAGACTCCGGCTTTCGCACATTACAGTCCCAGGCTTGACGTTCCTTATTCCATTCTGAAGGACTTCCTCCACGTTTTGACTTGAGCCCTCAATACAATCAGAAAATGAGATCTGGGTGCGATTTGGAGAAAAAAGAACGACATGTTCTCAACGTTCGAACAATATTAGAAAATAGCCAGGAGAAGAGGTCATAACAGGAAGCTTCGGACGGAGCGTTGCCTTCTGGGAGCGAACCCTGCCTTGGGTTTGTCCCCTGGAGCTGTCCTACAGGCAGAGTGATGTCATGCATGGGAAGGTATTTCTTTCAGACACAACCTGTCTGCTCCTGTCAGGGCCCTCGGTAACTCGATCTGCCTTGAAAGTCTGGGAGAAAACGCTGGTCACTCGCAGACAAGGGCGTTATTTATTTTCTCTGGAGGAGATTCAATACCTGCTCCTGCTGCTCTGCGACTGCAAAGCTCCAAGACACATCCTGCACTTAAACACAGAAAATACTCAAGCCGAAGAGACACCGACGGAAGGCTTTTAAACGTGCGATACTTTCCTGTTTTCTAAGTAGGGTGGTTGAGTGGTGCATTTAGTTGGCTGTTCATTGGCATTTGTTTGTTGAGTGGCATCATCTCATTTTGTTTAGTCTCTCCAGTGGTCTCAAACAACATAGGCTGCCTGGTTTGCATCCCAGCGATTTTTGTTCCAACTACACTTGGCTCATGTTGCTGTCTCTAATTCAGGCTCCAACTCAAGATGGAGAGACAGGCTTTCTGTAATGGCCTCAAAATGTGCTTTGAGCTATGAGTCACAGCAGCTAGTTGGTTTTAAACATGATGGAATCATGCAAACGCAATGCTCGCGCTTCTATCTCGTCTGCAGCTGCGGTTCACCATGAGAAGTACAAAACGCGCACGCGCACGCAGACGTACATTTTTTTATTTAAATGTGTGATTCTGCAACTAAACTCTACTTCAAAACATGCCAACACTGAGGCATCCTACTGAGTTGGAGTGCAGCGATCGACTGGCTTAAAAGGTTATGCCGATCAATACAAAGTTGTTTTGTGCACCAGAGCTATTATATGAATGTCATCGTGAGGAATTGGCTGTACCCTGGGTGGCTTGTCTGCTAGGTGTCTCTCTTAAGCTCCTGTTTTAGAAAGGGTTAGCTTCTGAGAAAATGAATTTGTTTCTTTTTTCTTTTCTTTTTTTTGGTCGGGCCCCCTCATGGCAACATCTTTCCCCCTTCTTCTAAAATATCCAAACATCCATTGTACAGAGGTTCTTGTCTAGAATAACACGCGTAACCCTACTTTTCCCCTTTTGGTTGTATGGGTGGCTGTGTGGTAATGCTACATCTGAAACAATGAACAAACAAGCCCTGACCAGGGTTTCCTAGCTCTGTCTTCCAGAAGGGAGCTCTGGGACTGAGGTGGTCCACGGTGCAGTCAAGGATGACAAAGAGGTTGAAGAGAACACTTACTCAACTCACTCACTCCCTCTGGTTTGCGTTGCCTCCAAGGTCAGATACCACGTTGCATTAGGAAGGGGAAAAAATGGCTTCGAACAAGGCTTTCACGTACGCATGCATGCACACATGGGCAAACATGCAACAGAGCCACAATGAGGTTGAAGGAGCCTATAAATAGCATCATCGCTGCATCATCGCTGCAACCGTCACCCCCAAGCCCTGGGCCCGCCATTCCTTTCGACCCCAATATTTGAATCTGAGAAATATCTCTCAACGTAAAGTGACTGCTTCCGTTCGAGTCACGCGCGACCGGAATCGACGAGAATCAGAAGCGTGACACGGTTCGGGCTCTCTCGCGGTTCCACGCGTTCCACAATAAACAACGAGATGTTACCACCCGTCAACATTTGAAACCTGTAAGCTACAAACCCTTCCTTCCTCCCTCCACCCACCCCCCCCTCTCTCTCCACCTTCCTTTCCTTCTCCTTCTCCCGCTCTTTCATCCCCACCTCCTTCGTGTGGCCTGAGGGAGCTGTTAGCTATCTGGATGCTGGCGCTCTATTGTGAGCACTCATTGATTGCCTCTCTGCCTCTCACAGCCAGCCAAGCTAGTCAGCATGGGGGCCCAGGCTGTCTGCTTTATCGGTCACCACTCACAGTCTACACACAGAGCAGGAGAGAGAAGACAGAGAAGAAGAGGGGCGGGGGGGCGGATGGATGGAGAGAGAGGGAGGAGGGCAAGAGAGAGAGACGATAGAGAGGCGGTGAGCGAGAGAAAGTGAGAGGAAAAAGAAGTAGGAGCAACGAAACGAGAGAGGAGAGAGAGAAAGAGAGAAGAGAGAGAGAAGAGAGAGAGAGAGAGAGAAGAGAGAGAGAAGAACGCAGTCTGTTCTCTAAACAGGCTGATGAACTCACTGAGGCTGCGCAGTCTCGCCATCTTTTTCTCTCTTTCCCTCTGCCTCTCTTCCTCCTCGTCATTCTCAGCTCAGGGAAGAATCAATAGGGTACTCGACCGGATTTCTCTCGTCTTGTTTTCACATGGTGTTTCTCTGCCTTTCTCAGTGGGAGCTGATCCATCCCGTCTCCTCTGACCCTCCAGACATCTTCTCGCCGACACACTCGCTGCCTCCTTACCTTATTAATACACCGCCGTAGCATTTTGCCCACCTGCAACTCGAACGCCGAGGTGCCAGGAAGTATTTCCTCGGCCGTGTCTAAAGCAGAGCCCAGCGGTAGGTGAGCGGGTAGCCGTTCCAGCCAAGCTAGTCAGCATGGGGGCCCAGGCTGTCTGCTTTATCGGTCACCACTCACAGTCTACACACAGAGCAGGAGAGAGAGAGAGAGAGGGGGGGGGGGCGGATGGATGGAGAGAAGGAGGGAGGGGAGGGCAAGAGGAAGAGATAGAGGAGGGCGGTGAGGAGAGAAAGTGAGAGAAAACAGAAAGTAGGAGCAACAGAAAGAGAGAGTGAGAGAGAGAGAGAGAGAGAGAGAGAGAGAGACGCAGTCTGTTTCTAAAAGGCTGGATGAACTCACTGAGGCTGGCAGTCGGTCGCATCTCTTTTCTGTCCCTCTGCCTCTCTTCCTCCTCTTTTCTCAGCTCAGGGAAGAATCAATAGGGTACTCGACCGGATTTCTCTCGTCTTGTTTTCACATGGTGTTTCTCTGCCTTTCTCAGTGGGAGCTGATCCATCCCGTCTCCTCTGACCCTCCAGACATCTTCTCGCCGACACACTCGCTGCCTCCTTACCTTATTAATACACCGCCGTAGCATTTTGCCCACCTGCAACTCGAACGCCGAGGTGCCAGGAAGTATTTCCTCGGCCGTGTCTAAAGCAGAGCCCAGCGGTAGGTGAGCGGGTAGCCGTTTTAAACGGCCATCAAACCTCAGTTTGAATGGGAGAGGCTGATGTCAGCACAACTGAAAGCCTCCCTCCATCATGTAGCTATATGAAGAACCAGAAGCATCCATCACTCCTGTCACACGCGCACACACACACACACACACACAGACTCACACACACACACACATACAGAGTCAAACAAGCACACACACACACACGGTCTCACTCGGAGGAGAGCCAGTCCTTCCCATGCAGAAGTGCAGACCGAGAAGTGAGGGGAGAACAAATGTTTAATTATCTCGCTCTTTAAATACGGTACATCTGTCAATCAGAACCAAATCACACAGCTAGTTGGGGACTTTTCATTGGCCGCTCCGGGAGCGTTCCGCCTTGTCGGGACACACTTCACTCTGGGCAGACCCTTTGTTCTCTCCACTGCTACATCCACTCAGACCACTCTGAATCTGTGTTTGGCATTACATACACAGCCGAGTCAGGCCCAAGTCACCCCACCTACAACTCATCCATCTTCTTGGCAGCCATCTGGCCATATTGTTATGGAGAACCTGAGCTTTGCTTCTTGCCTTTGAATGCTCGGGTTAGCTCTGACTACACGTTGGCTTTGAAGAAGAGCGTGCAGCTGAAGGGCTGGTCGCAGGGTCTCCTGGATACTAGTGAACCCTGTCCCCTTCAGATGACATCACAAAACATGTGATGGATGAGCCAGAACATATAATGTTAGGAGCCCTGTGAAAAGTATACGGCAGCGAGCTACAAAAGCGCCGTCGATCTCCGCGTGCAGGCGTCAACGCTGTGGTCAAGGCTGCCGCTATTCACGTCAGACGTAATTAACACATAGTATTCTGACCTTTCCTTAAAAACAGGTGAAACTAGGTACATTAGGTCAAAAACAAATATGGCAAAGGATTACATGCTACGCGTAATACAGACGTACATGTCAACGCTGTAGTCTCTGAGATCCACAGCGAGGAGGCTACGAGATGAGCAAGATCATTCCCGCAGATGAATGCTCAGGATAGAAAGTCATCATTCAGACAAGCCAGAAACAAATCAGACCGCAGGTTCACTGCCGGACCACAGTGACATTGACCGCTGTCTGTCCCTCCCCCCCCCCCCCCCCCCCCCCCCAACCCCCTTCCCCCAGTCACCCTGTGCCTCTGAACGAACACAATCTCCTTCTAAGAAACGGCCCCCGGAAATAAAAATGACTGACTGCCGGAGTTAGTGATGTCACCGGCCCACATTTATCCCCGTCAGGGAGGATAACAGTCCCCAGCAGGAGGCCGGGGCGTCCTTGAGACACTCTGCTCTGTGACAGAGACAGCCAGGCTGTCCGGCACCACCCCTTCCACACACCCACACGCCGCCCTGTCAGAAGCCCCGGAGGAAGGAAAAAGGGAAGATTGCAGTTAGCGCTGGGGGTCATGGACGGGCTTTACCCCCCTCTTTAAGGAGCTGTTCCAGGCTCTGGGAAAGTAGTGGCTAAGGGACTTAGAAGTTTTTTGGGACTGGCTGAAGTTTGACATTTCAGTCTTGGTGTTAGCTACCCCCCCCCCCCCCCCCCCTGCTACAAAGATAGGGCGCTAGTAACAAGCTTGGCACCGTGTAGGGTCAAATTACATGGCTAATTACAGTAGTGAAACATACTAATAATAATATACAACTTTGAGGGAAGCAGCAAGGACTGAACTTCTGGGATAGAGGGGAAGAAGTAAAAAGAAGCACCGCAGGTTGAGCGGCATTCAATCTGATGGACTGTTCGAGCTTAGAAAACTGCTTGGCCCTCCCTCTGGCCAGTTGAGCCTCGCTGCACTAGTCGAGGAGGAGAGCCTGGCGTGTGTGATTGTGTGCTTGCATGCGTGCGTGTTAGTCGGGAGAGACATTGTTCCTTGACGTCACCGCTCAGCCCAGCCTGCCGCTGTAGCCACCGCCGCTGCTCTCAAACATGTCTTTGTTATTCCGAGGCTTCCATCGGAGATCGGTGATCCGCAAAATACGGAAGCTGATAGCCTCTGCCTAGCGTCTTAGCTATAATACAAGGACAGCGGATAATAGGCACCAATTATTAAATGCATGTTATAAAAATACATTGGATCTAGTCTAAATCAATGATCAATCACAATCTGATCCCGGTTAAAGTTTTTTTTGGCTAGCCTTACTATTTGACCATATTTAACAGCCTGTATCGATGCAAAATTATGATAGTTAGCCTAATACAAAATAATTTGAAATAACTGTGTTTGCATTTTAACGGGTCCGTTATTATAAATTTTTATCCTCAGCTGGCCAATATGGCGTATTGACCTATTAATTATTATGGTTTATCATGACTATTGTCATAAGGTTAATAACGTTATCTTTCTGAAGCCACCAATACACTTTTTCACCACATCGCACCGGCTATAATAAATAGATAGTTGAAGTAGTACGTAAAACCCACTCGCACAGTGGGCTAATAAAAAAAAAAAAATCAATGTTAGAAAAATCACGCTACACCATAGAGGCTATAGAAGCTCACACCCAACCTAGGTATTCCAACGTCTCTCCCTCTGGAGTCTGGGACATATTTTGTCAGCAACCACCAAGCATGGCTCTCTGGTAACTGAATAGCCAGTGTAATTTGACACTTCAACTTGCGGTGCTCCACGGTAGTTGATTCAGTCACTCACACACCAACGTAGGGCGCTATTCTCAGGCATTTGATCCTGTGATCGTATATTTAAAAAGGGTACGCTGGAAAACGAGAGGCTTAAAAAAAAACAAAGAGGATATCATCTCCTTATTGAAGTCGTATCTAAAAGTAAGTTACGTGTCCGTCTAATCACGCCTTGGGTTTTGTGTACGAATTGCTTTAGATAGATGTGTTCGCCACTTGCTGGACATAGGGCTCCGCTAACAATAGGGTAACCCCGAACCTATAATCAAAACGTATTGCCATTAGCCAAAGCTATTTTACGTGTTTGACTTACAGCTTGTAGTTAGTTATTAAACCTTGAAGTCAGTTTTGATTTGTAGGTTACGTGTAGTTGGCTAAATGCGTGCATGTGGGTTGTCCTTAGCCCACACTGAGAAATAGCTGGAGCTCTATGCCCCCCGACCTCGCATAAACAACCCGGAGAGGTGCACTAAAGTCCCCAACATTGTAAGGTTTATTATTGTGGCCCGGAACTGCTGCAATTACGCGGGTATTGAGTGGTACATGATATGAACATACCTCTAATCGGTAATCCTTAATAGAGAGAAATGCTAAGCCGCGAATGTGTCAGTAAGCTAACAGTCGGACCATACTTACAGCCGAGTTACCTGTTTTCCAAAATAGCCTACCTGTTGTGATGCAATTACAAACCCGCACTATTGTTGTTTTGTTGCATCCTCAATAACAGCTCTTGCGCTCGCATGCTGTAAATGTTATCCATTGGCGTTTTATGATGTTCCAACCACTGATAGGTGCTATTGGCCTCAGCAGCTCATTTAAAAGCAAACCTTTTAGCAGATATTAAATGTCGTTACAGTTTTGCCGGTGTGGCGGACTATACGGTTGCATTCCTGTGTATGGATGAGGCCAATCGGGGTAGAAGTAGTATTGTACTGTATCGTATTGTAGTGTTAGTAGTTTTGCAGTTGTTTCTCTTGACTCCGGTGGAAAAGGCAGGGCAAGCTACTTAAGAGCGGAAAAGCTCAACTGGAGAAAAAGAGTGCGAATAGACTACAGCTCGTTATGTGTAAACTGTGGCCTGCCACTAAAGTCAGATAAGGGGAAGAACTGGGCAATCTGATTGTTGGCATTTGAAATCGCATGAACTTCTAAGAAAATTCTATCACGCAATATCTCAATGCATCCACGTCCTTTTTTTGTGGTCATTTGTATCTTTGGTTAAAATGACTGGTAGAAGATGGCTCAGTTTTGAAGACAGAACAGCAGAGCTATTGATCTGTGTGAGAACGGATCACTACTCGTGTCTGGTAACTTGTATTAATGTGTATAAAAGACATACCGAGGTCCTTCAAGCAGTCAAACAGACTGTTTACCCGGCTGCTAATGGTGCTGTCCACTCTTTGCAGACTGACTTGAAGCATAGCTGAAATACAACATAAAAACATGGACATTGCTACAAGCATCCTATCTGAACATGATATGCACTTTATGTACATTTCACCTTCATTCATGTTTTTTTTAAGGCTTCTCCATGACCATGCTTAAGACATTCTTTACCGTATTGTGTAAAGAGCGTAAAAGAATACTGACTTTTTCCCCCACACACCTAGTTATGGAAATTTACCCTGGAGCGGTGTTCAGAAGTTATGTCTTGTGTAGCAAGGAAACACCAAAAAAAAAACATTAGGCTTGAATATCCTCATGTCACTGTGAAACTTTCACAGTTCCCCTCGTCTTCTCACCCTTGTTCATATGTCAAGGCGCTGCAGCTTGTAAAGTGTTTAAAACCTGTTGAACACTAATCAATGTTTTGACAGTTTGACATTTTCGTAACTGTTTCGGGTTCTATTGTGAAGTGTTGTGAAACACTTGGCAGCCGCTTACTCGGCGTGGGTTCTTGCAGTCTGCTGTCTCGCCGTCGGGCGAACCCACCCACTACTGTTCTGAGTAGAAGTCAGCCTTTGTTTCTCTCTCTCTCTGTTTCTCACTCATGTTCAGCATGTCTAGTATTGTTGTTCCTGAACGCTTGTGTGCTGTTTCGCTGTAGTACGCCGTGCAGCATTCTTCAAGCGGTCGTTTGGCAGCTGAACGTACACCTGCTCGCTGCGATCCTCCAGGTTCCAGTGTTCACTTCCAGCCTTTAGAGGAAGTGTCATGTAATGCTGAGTGTGGTCTGCTGATGTGTCCTGTTATGGTGTGCTTCGGGGAGGGGATGGGAGATAGAGGCTAGATTAGATACTTTACTTGTATGCGCATTGTCATCATTCAGAAACCGGCGAAGAGTCTGGAAGCCTCGGTGTTTGAAAAGTGCCTTTTTCAACCAGGAAGAAAAAGAGGAGGAGGAGGAGGAGGGGGGGTAGGAGAGGGGTAGGGGGTGAGAAGGAGCCTTAGGAGGAGAGTGCAGCGAAAAAACAGAGAGCAAGAGCGAGGGGAGGGGAACCGACTTGCCTAGCCTGTCACTGGCTCATGCATGTTTGATTTGACGTTCTTTGAGAAACGAGCGCGAAGGATGTCACGATGGCACTGTCCTGTTCCCTGGCGGAGACGCAGGGGGGGGCCTTGAATCATAAATGACACCCGGCTTCACCGGGAACAATATGAGAGTTCAGAGCCCGCACAGGGAGAACAAAATGTTCCCTCCGTGCCTCCGTCCTTCCGTCCGTCTTGCCACTGCTGCGGCTGCACTCAAGCTTTCTCACCATCACAAGCAATTACCTTCACATTTTTACTGCTGATGAAATCCTCACCGGGGCTGTCTAAGTGCGTGCGTGCGCTCGCGCGCGTGCGGGCGGACGACGAGAGCCTGCGTCCGCGTGGCTGTGTTGTGTTTGCGGATCCTGTTTAAGCCAAACAAACTCGTCGTCGTCCAGGCCTGCGACGTGGTCGTTTTCCTTTCCCCCCCCCCCCCCCGCTCCTCTTCCCCTTGGAGCCCGGTTGCTAACGAGTCCCTTCTCTCTCCTCTCGCTCGGCCGGTGGGTTTAATGGTGTCAGCCCTGTCGCCCCGCGTGTGCTCCAGGTGCTGCTCTCCTGGCGATCCGGCCTCCCTTAAACGTGCCGGCCGGTGCCAAGAGGCTTGTACCTGGATGTCTCGGGAGCGGGGACAGGGCACGTGGCCAGTGTGCTGGCCTGTGCGTGGACTCTCTCTCTCCCCTGTGCTTGAACCGCTGCCAAATATCAGTTAGCCGCCCATTGTGATAGTTTGTTTGTCCATTATTGCTTAAGTCAGTGGGAAGGGGTGCGAGAAGCACAGATTTACACGACAGGTTATTTAAAGGCCCCACCAAAAAAACGAAGCCTTTGTGCACCATTGCTCCCATTAATAATTCTGCAAGTCATTATTTTGCAATGTTGTTTTTTCGTCTGAAGTGGAGAGTCTCCGAGTCTAGTCTGTGGGTCTGACAGTGTTGTGGGAGAGATGGAGACTGATGGGAGAGATTCCGTGAAGGCGGTATACTCCTATCCAACATGGCCTCCAGGGACACATACTTCCTTGTTCTCTGACAAGGTAAATTAACTAGGATTTACTAACCGACGGGCTCCATATTTATTATTTTCCTCCAGGCATGGTTGCTAGATGGCGAGTGCCAAAGCATTCCTCAGACGTCACCAACTTCTGCACAGCAAAAGGTTAAACGAATTAAGCTTATTGTTGATCAGAAGATATTGTAATGTGTCGGCTCAGTCTCACTCTGCTTGCGTTTGGAGTGTGTGTGTGTGTGTGTGTGTGTTCGCCCACCACTCCATACCCTCCCCTCGTCCTGACACTGGCAGTTCAGCCAGGCGGTTTCCCAGGGTTCTAAGGCCCGACGGCCCTTTCATTCCCCTGCCTGGTCGGCTCAGATAAAGGGGCATATTTTAAGCCTCAGTGTGGAAACACTGTAAAAGAGAGGAGGGACAGGCAGGGGTTGGAAGGGGGAGGGAAATAGACGGGGGTAGGATGGGGAGTGGGGGGGCATATTTGTGCGCCTTCCTCTTGCAGATGTTTGTGATGACGGTTAGACTCCTCTCACCGTCTCCACAGTGCAGGAGTCATTGAATGTGCTCATTGTCGTTGCGCGAGCCCTCTGCATGTTGTAATCACACCAGCTACAACAACTTTCCCGATTTCCACCGATTAGATGTTGTCCAACCTACCGTTCCTGTAAGCTAGTCCCAAACAACAGCCCCTGTGCTGCAAACGATCGTTTATCATATCATTAGGGAAGCAGTCATTCCACGGGGATTCCGGAGACGGCAATGATGCACTGCGCGAAACTTGCCAGGGACCGACCTCCCAAAAATATTTGTCCTTGTCTCCCAGCACTTTTTAATTATCTGTTGACAAACAACGGCGGTTTCGCTGTTGCCTCGTGATATGAAATATGCAGCAATGCCATGATTGATCAAGTGGGATGAACGCGTGAGAATCTTTGCGCAAGACAGTGAATTCTTTTGCCCTTGTGAAAATAAACCGCGTTCGTCGTTCGGTCCTCGATGTTTTGATGCGTGTTTCCAATCCAAACCCAACAATATCAATTAGTAGGCTAAATGTCTAGCAATCACTTGAAATGATGGACACCTCCGTTTGAACGCCTCCACAGTCGTTGTCTATTGTCTTCTTGTCAAACGGCTTTTTACATGCCTGGCAGGGGCTTCACGGAACATGAATGGCATGTGTTGACATTGTTAATGGCACACGTGAGGCGATCGCACGTTTCATGGCTAGACATGAGTTTATCTGTGCAGCCACTTAAGCAGTCGGCTCAAGCTACTGTGTGGACGTGATCTAACGCGTAGTTTAGCATTTTTAGGGGGAAGCGGGGGTGGTCGGGATTGCTGTAGGCAAAAACTTATTCGAAGTTGTGTTCGTAGCGAAATGTGTCTTTTCTTGACGGTCAACGGTAGACGGTATGAAATATGAATTAGGGCCAGACTGTCTGGACTTTACCCTGTCTCCGTTCCCCTCGCCCGGCCTTCCCTGGTTGTCAGGTCTGCTTGCCGTCCATGTCGTCTTGGATGTCTAATCATTATAATTGTATTGTACATCAGAGGAGCCCATGTTCGGATGAGGACTCGGGAAATCACCTTGGTGATGGGGCGCGCGTGCGTTTTTGTGAGTGAGGGAGTTGGTGAAGGAGGGGAGGGGGGGGGTGGAGTTGGGGTGGGGGGGGGGGGGGTGGAGTTGGAGGGGGTCTTCAGTTCCTGGCCTGGTTTTCTCTGGAATGCCTTTGTTTTTGGAAGTCTGGAATGAGAGAAACCGAATCAGCGTTGCCTGAAGGTCTTTGCTCCTTGAAAATTCTCCACACGTAGCTTATATCTTGCCTCTACCAAACACTTTTTGTTTGTATTTCATTTTGTCACTCGTTTTAGTTTTTGCGCTCCTCAAGAAAAAAGGAAAATGTTACATGTACACATGCACATTGTCGCGCAGAACTCATGCACACATGTAAAAGTGTGTTCACTCACAGTTAATTTTTTTTCACGCAATTGTCTATGGTACTACAGTGAAAGAGGAAGGGGTGGAGTCAAGCAACAATGTCCTGTTCAGCCGACGGGTTTAAAGAAACAGACACCTAGGTCAAAGCTGAACTATATCCTACCTCAAACATGATTCTATGATGATCTGAGTCAGTGTTCTCCAACAGTATTGTGTGGATCCTGTTTTCAAAGTAACTCATCTATTCCACAGAATCCATATTCAACCCATTTTCCTTTTGAACTACTACCAACAAGGAGAATAGTAATGGTTGTAACTTCAACACATTTAATTATCCTCTCTTTTATTGGTCGTATACTCTGCTAACTTTTCCCGGATAACTTTTTTTTTTAACCAGGAGGTTGTCACTTTAAGCAGCTAACATCCACAAAGGGGAGAGCTTTTCTCTCACGTTTGAAGGGGGCTGGTGGTGAGAGAAGGGGGCTTTGAATAGGCGTGTTGCCTTCCTCCCTATTTAACCAGTCCCATTCTTCCTTGTCGGGCTACGAAACCGACAGGAGAGTGGCTGGAGGAGGCGAAGGAGAGGGGAGGTGGAGGAGGAAAGAGGAGTAAAGTAGGAGAGAGACGGGGTGGGGGTGTGTGTGTGGGGGGGGGGGGGGGTGTCAGGATCACGTGAGCGGTAATTGTATTTGCGTTGTGCTCCTTTCAGGCTGTCACAGCAAATCTGTTGGACTCGTCACTCTGTAAATCATTATGAAGGCTAAAAGCCTTTCTATTGGATTGCCGGGTACAGAGAGACTGCCGGCTGTCTTTGTGCTGTGGTGATGGTGGTGATGATGAAGTCTGTTTTCTGCCTGTCCTGCTGTGAAGGTTATTATTAGCTCCCAGCTCCCCCATCTCCACTGTTTGTCTCGGATCTCTGGGTTGTTTTTAAATGGAGACTCACGGACGGGAGAGATCAGCGTGCGTGTGGGTCGGTGTGTGTGTGTGTCTGTGTGTGTGTGTGTGTGTGTGTGTGTGTGTGTCTGTGTGTGTGTGTGTGTGCGGGCTTCCAAGGTTTCTGGTCTTTGCATCTTGATGATTTGCTCTTGCCCCCCTGGTCAAAGCTTGATGGAGTCGTTTAAACTTGGAACAGAAGGAAGGAGTGTAGAAGTGCAGAGGGAAGGCTGCTTGCGTTCTGCTAGTGTTCTGCTAGTGTTCTGCTAGTGTTCAGGGGCGTTCAACAATGCCCCTCACGGGTTTGGAGCATTGGTGTAGCAGTGCTAGTCTGGGTCATCCAGGGTGAGAGAGCCTCTGCTCAAGGAATGTCTCCTCAGTTTCTGGCCGAACCGGTTTTTGTTCTGGCAGAAACACACGGCGAGCACAGCACGTCCTGCTCGCGGGGAAGCTCGCCTCGCTACGTGGTTTGAGCGCCGTCAACGTGGTGCCCGGTTCCACTCTGCTGTGCTGCCAGACATATCTCTCTTTCTCTTTCTCTCTCTCTCTCTCTCTCTCTGTCTTGCTCTTTCTTTTTCTCTCTCTCTCTGTCTTGCTCTCGCACTCTCTTTCTTGCTCTTGCTCTCTCTCTTGCTTTCTCTCTCTCTCTTGCTTTCTCTCTCTCTCTCTTGCTCTCTCTCTTTCTTGCTCTCGCTCTCTCTCTCTTGCTCTCTCTCTCATCCCTCATTCTTTCGTTGTCTCGTTTCAGTTGTCTCTCCACCTCCTGTCCTGTCCTCTCTCACCTCCTCTCTTTGGTGCCTGGGCCAACAGGGTTCATGCCTGGAACAGAGCGCCAGGGCAGACATCTGTCGCACGGTGTCCCTAATCTGATCTGTGGCTAGAAGCACCAGGGTCAAGAAAAGCAGGGGAGAGAGAGAGAGGGAGAGAGAGAGAGAGAAGGAGAGACAGAGGGAGAGAGAGAGAGAGAGAGAGAAGGAGAGAGAGAGAAGGAGAGACAGAGGGAGAGAGAGAGAGAGAGAGAGAAGGAGAGAGAGAGAAGGAGAGAGAGAGAAAGAGAAGGAGAGAGAGAGGGAGGGAGAGCGGGAGAGGGAGAGGGAGAGGGAGAGAGAGAGAGAGAGAGAGAGAGAGAGAGAGAGAGAGAAAGAGAGGGAGAGAGAGGGGGGGGAGAGGGAGAGAGGGAGAGCCCCTTCTCGGTCTCTCTCTCTCTCTCTGAGTTTCACACGGCAAATGAACACTTAGCGAGCCCAAACCAGTGGGGTTAAAGCTGCGTTTCCTGTAAGCTTACAGGTGCCTGTTAAGGGTAAGTCGAGGCACAGAGAGGCATGTCAACACTGTTTCCAACAGTTGCTTCCTGAGGATGCTGTCAAACCCACAGGTGCGTTAGGCCAAGCGAAAATGGCGGTTCGGTTGTTACCCAACCGTGGTTAAATCCTTATTTGATTTAAGACAGAGGAGAAAGCTCGGTTTCAACAACGGCATTCATGTGGTCACAAGCTTAATGTCCCCGAATAACCGTCAAAATGCAAAGTGTAAACATTTTGAGCGAGAGAGGAGGAAGTTGAGCAGTTTTAATAACCATAACATTGTGATGCAAACAAACTATCTGGAATTGCTCGAATTTATTCACCGCTCACCATGTTGAGTTATGGAACAGTTGATTTAGTGAACACAACCTCGAAACATTTAGCCATCAAGGAATTCGTTCATTTCAAAACCGAACGACATTCGATTAAAAACAATGCACGTCTTTTGAGTTGGTGTACAAAGTAGGTTTTCCCTCTTCAAGATAACATAGATTCCGAACCGGGGATATTCAGATACAGTCACTTGTTGTTTCTGAAGGGAGCGATTGAGCAAGTCTGATAGGAGTGAATAGAGTTGCGCTGGAAAAGAAAAAAAGGTTATTGAGCATGTAAAGTGCTGATAGTCTATCTGCCGTGTATACTCACCTGTTCCCTCTCAAGAATGAATTTCCTAATATTTGTTTAGGTAATGTAACTCGCCGTCATGGAAATGATGCTCCGATTAGACGTATCGCCGCTTGGTCTGATCGTTATCGTGCGGGAGCTTATAGAGCTGTGACATATTTGGACCGGAAGCCCATACCTGTGATGTCTGCGTGGAGCTGCAGCAGATGGAATTGAATGTACGACCAAGACGATGAATATTGAGCGTTTGGTCCCAAAAGGGGGGGGTGGGAGGGGGGTCGGGGCCCCCCCCCCCAAATTCTTGTTCATGTAAGTCATTGTTAATGTAGTTCAGTTCTATAATAGTCCCTGGCATGATGTGGATACAAGGAATTCTCAATTTAAGATTAGCACAGCTCACCTCAGATGACCGTCACACACTTGACTAGCAAGCTGTTCCTTGTTTTGTTTTTTTTCTTCTGTCAGATAACATCTTCTAAAACAAACATCCGTCTGCTTGCTGTCTTTATGTCCTCTGCTTCTTGGTTCTGCAAATGTGTACTTTGCGCCACGCTAAATGACTTTCGCCGACTGTCTCTTGGCTAATGGCAGGCCAACTTGGATCGTCTTCGACTCGCATCGTGACGTTCGCCACGCTTTGTGACCGGAACAAAGTTGAAATGTGCAAAAATATTTACACTCGAAGCAGGACATTCATTAAAATAACATTTAGTTGATTTTCAATCATTTGTTTTGTACTCTGTCTTCAAAAAACCAAACTAAAAAAAAAAAATCTTTCCATGGCTTTCCGGAAGGAGCCTGTACAGTTTTTTGGAGCTGTCAGCCTGAGAGAATCTTCTCAGTCCCCTTTTCCTGTGCCCATGTGCTACCGAGCCACTAGCCTGGAAAATATGTTTTATACAGTTGACAGGCAAGGTCGTGCGGTTGGAACAGGACAGACTGCTGGAGACAGAGACAAACCAGAGAGAGGGGGGAGAGAAGGGACTTGGTTCCCTTCCTCGCTCGACCACTGCAGCTCTCTCCCGGTCCACGCCACTTGACTGCGACCGAAATCGAATAGAGCCGAGTAGCTGTTGGCTGGGAGCCAGGACGCAGATCAGTGGCACAAGGAAAGCTGTCAAAACCATCTTGATGGGTAATTAGGAATACTCCATCATTTCTCGTATCACTTAGCAGGCGCCGTTCAGACCTGCAAGCGATGTCTTTGACCGGAGAGACTGAGGAGGGGGGGTGAGGGGGGAGGTGGGGGG
>BROE01000016.1:5970514-5990514 GCA_036571765.1 Plecoglossus altivelis
CCCCCCCCACACCTCACATCCCCTCCTCGTTGTTACCGTAGCAGCAGTACAGGAATCAGGTAGCCTCCATCCCAGAGGAGAACCCCCCAACCAGAGCTTATAGTGTCCAGGCTGGATCCAGGAGGGTTAGGACTAAGAAGGACGTATGTGTGTGTGTGTGTGTGTGGTGTGTGTGTGGTATGTGTGTATTCACTACCAGTCAAAGGTTTGGACACACCCTCCTATTCAAATGAATGAGACAAGGTGTCCAAACTTTTGACTGGTAGTGTATAAGCGTTTGTGTGTGTGTGTGTGGGTGGAACACAGGACTGCTGTGTGTGTACTGTGCTATGGTGTGGGTGGCGTGGGACTTCCAGTCGTCTGTCTGTGACCTGCTGTGGCCAGACCTTGGCAGCGCTCTTGTGGACTGGGGAGTGATCCCAGAGGAACCACTTTCAATTCCAGTTTTCATCACTGGACAACGAGGGTACAAGTGCCAGAAATTGATGTGTGTAATCGTGAACACTTCGTATATTTGTAGTATAACGGTTTTCTCTTGTTTTTTCTCTCTCCCCCTTTCTGTCCGTGTTTCTCTCCCTCCCTCTCTCTCTCTCTCTTTCTCTCCCTCTCTCCCTTTCTGTCCCTGTTTCTCTCTCTCTCCCTCTCTCTCTCCCTCTCCATCCCTGTTTCTCTCTTACTCTCTCTTTCTTTCTCTCTCGCTCCCTCAGAGGAAGTCTCTGGAAGCAGCCTACGAGGAACACTCCCCACGGAATACATGAAGCGAGGGAGGGGGTGGGGGGGGGGGTGACAACAACACTACTGTCAAGTCAGCGTTCACACAGGTAGGAAGAGATTTTACTCCAGGACCTTTGTCTCTTTTCTTTCTTGCTATCTTTCTTTCTTTTTTCCTTCTTTCTTTCCTTCTTTCTTTCTTTCTTTCTTTCTTCCCCCTTTGACTTGTCTTTCTGGGATTGAACATGGCCTAATGCTGTGGGTGGTAGAAAGCACGTGTTTTTGGCGTCGGCCTGCCTCTGGGCTACCGCAGGGAGGAGGGGATGGTGAAACCAGGGGTCAGCTCGGGGTCTGGCCTGCAATGAGGAACACCCGCAGAGCCTCTCCGGAACCGGCGACCGCTGGGGGGAGGGGGGGAGGGGGAGGGAGGGAGGGAGGGGGAGGGAGAGGATTGCGAGAGGATGGTACCGTCTCACATGGCGTATTTTGTGCTTGCATCCGTCAGCGGAAGCGTGCGGGGGGCAGCCCTGGTTCAGCTTGACTTCCCCCCACATGTTCCGCCACCTCCGGTTAGCGACACCTGCTACCTAGCTTCCGCCCATCCAGCGCTCCCGCTGCACTGTGCGCATCTTACAGCGGATTAGGAGCGAGGCCGTGCGGCGGTGGGCAGATAGAGGGGAAATAAATAAATATAAGCGCTGCTTAATCTCGCTTAGTGTGGTGTGTGAATGCTGAGCAGTGCCGCGGCCCTGTCTAGGGAACATCGGTGCTCACACACACATCACCCACAATCGTCGCCCCACTGACAGCACATCACCACACATGCGCACCTACATCACCGGACAGCACTACACATCATTGCGGCCCACACACCACACAACACACATGCGCCCACACACAGCTAGCGAGACAGCGGCTGAACTGGGGATCAGCGCAAAGCGAGTTAGCGCGGCAGAGCTCAGATGCACAGGAGGGATTAGGCGATGTAGGGGTTTTAGTGCTGACGCAGGGCATGTATCAATACACACAGCTACACTACACACACACGGATCACACGATCGAAGCAGTGTGTGGCAGCAGAGTGAAGCAAGTAAGGAGTACAGTCGGGGGTAGTGTTGGCTGAAGAACAGAATGCAAGGATGTCAGGTAACGCGACATGACATGCATGCAACTGTGGGCGTCGCTGGAGACGTGGCTGCGACTCTGGGCCACACAGCATTGCTAGGCATTGTTCGTCAGAAAGTGCCGTCTCGTCCCGTCGCGCTCCCCTCCCCCCCTCCCCCGCCTCCCGCCCTCCGCTCGTCTCCATTGTTACCCACGTTCACGTCGTCGGCTGTCCGTGCCGTGGCACTTTGCACGCACCAGCAGCTCAAGCTGCCGCGCTAATGGCTGAAGTCATCAAACACTCCACGTTTCCTGTTGTTGTCACGACGATGGGAACGCAGGTGTTCGGGCCAAAGCTCGTTTAGTTTGCGACGGGACGTCTGGTCTCGTGAGCGGGAGGGGTTTGTCTCGGCGCTGATGCCGATGTCGACGCGTCGCGGGGCGTCTGGAGCGTGGAGTGGAAACGTGATGTTGCCGGCGCCTCAGCCTCGCCGCGTGGCGCTCGCTTATAAAGGGTGCCAGTGTTTCGAGGATGAGGTCACGCCGATTGGTCACGCCAATCTGACGATTCGCATCTCTCTTTTTCTGTTTCTGTCTGTCGGTCGGTCTGTCTGTCTCTCTCTGTCTGATTTTTTTCTCTCTCTCTCTCTCTCTCTCTCTCTCTCTCTCTCTCACTGTCTCTCTCTCTCACTGTCTCTCTCTCTCTCACTGTCTCTCTCTCTCTCACTGTCTCTCTCTCTCACTGTCTCTCTCTTTCTCTCTCTCTCTCTCTCACTCTCTCTCACTGTCTCTCACTCTCTCTCTCTCTCTCTCTCTCTCTCACTGTCTCTCACTGTCTCTCACTGTCTCTCACTGTCTCTCACTGTCTCTCCTTCTCTCAAGCTCTCCCTCTGTTTCCCTTCTGTAACGTTGACGGGCAAATGTACTCATGTGACACAGTGAGAAGGCCAACGAGTACAAGGGTTCCAGTGTGTGTCTCCTCTCTCTCTCTCCTGCTCTCCTGTGTGTCCCTGGGCCTGGTCTCTGCACGGAGAACTCAAGTCCCACCTGGGGAGAGCGGACAAGAAACGCTGCTCCGTGCTCTCTCATACAGCAGCCGATCCCTCCCCAGCTGCGACCACCGTGTTACGCGCGTGCTATTTTTTGCGGGACGACAGAATAAGCCGACGAGCCGCCGGGCGCCGTAGGGAAAGTGGCGAGGCACAGGTTGGGTCGGGGGACGATGACGACTGCCTTAACGCTTCGTGTCGTATTGATAGTGGACCCAGATAACGTTATTATTACACAATGGGTAGCTTGGAAGTCTCATCTCATCGCACCTCTTTGAATGTTTTAACGACGACCGATTGCTTCCAAGGATGAATACGTCCGTCAGTCCCACCCCTCTTTCCCTCCCTCCTTTCGCAAAATGGCAGGGGGGGGGGCGTGTGCTCCCGTTGTCAACCCGGCGGGAAGGAAAGCCGCCGCCTGAGAGGCGGTGACAGCGAGCCACGGCAGCGCTGACACGGCGCGGTCGGATGATTACACGGCCCGCACGCCGCTCGGCCTGTCAGCCGTCCCCCGTCACTCTGACGAATGACTGTAATACGGTGCACATCACGAGGCGACACGCGGTCAATAACACCCCCCTCCTGCCCCCCACCCACCGCCTCACATCCTGTTACGTCTCGAAGAGGGAAAATGAGAGTGTTTGTGGGGGCAGTGGTCGGGGGGGGGGGGGGGGGGGGGGGGGGGGGAGGTGCGTGAGAGAGGGGGGGGGGCAGATGAACTGATGAATTGTTTATGAATAATACCACTTTGCTCAGTTCCATCAACCCATTCAGCACGGTAAACAAAACAGAACAAAAAGGAAAAGATGCCTTCATTTGAATAATTTCTGAATGGTGTGCAGAAATTCCAGTCTCCCAGTTACACGTTCCTAGGCTGGAATGTGTGTGAGCGTGTGTGTGTGTGTATGTGTGTCTGTGGGGGGGTGGGGGGTGGTAATAGCTTCCAATACCATCTATTAAGGATGTTGGTTGTTTATATTTGTGAGTTGAATTAGTATGTGAGCTTGTGCTTTAGGTGAACTCCTGTGAAAGAGTGCAGATGAAGAGATGACTCTGTTCGTCTCAATGGAGAGATTGGGGATCTCGTTCAGATGTTATCTCGGCCGATTCCGTATCTTGCCCTCGCTCGTTCTTTCTCTTTTATGCGCTCCTCTATAGATCCGTCCATTCGTCTGCTCGCTCCCCCTCTCTCGCTCCCTCTTTCTCGCTCCCTCCCTCTCTCTCCCTCCCTCTCTCTCTCCCTAGCTCCTTCGCTCCCTCGCTCCCTCTCTCTCTCTCCCTCGCTCCCTCTCTCTCCCTCGCTCCCTCTCTCTCTCTCCCCTGCTCCCTCTCTCTCTCCCTGGCTCCCACTCTTCCTTGCTCCCCCCCTCTCTCTCTCCCTCGCTCCCTCTCTCTCCCTCTCTCCCTCGCTCCCTCTCTCTCCCTCAATTTCCAATATAGATCGATGCAGAGAGAAAAAAAGATAACGAGTCTATAAATGGTAACTGCAGATATGTATATATGTGTATATATACATATATGTATAGAAAAGTGAGTATTTCGCTATAACTTGATAGACGCTGCCAGTTGAAGGGTTATCTATCTATACAGTCGGTGTCATTTGGCACTCCGAGTTTATGTAATTCGACAGCTGGGGAAGTCAAGCCTCACGTTGGATCGACCTGGCTGATAAATTCATATCCTGTTCCTGTTCGACAGCATCGAACTCGTCGCACGCCACCCTGCCTTGCGTACTGCTCCGCCTGCCCTCAGATCCAGCACGATGCGTATAGTAGAATCAGAAGGGTTGTTGGTTTTTTTGGGTTAAAGAGGGACACATGTTTAGTTCTGGTTCCCCCCTCCTTCCGATGCAACGGGCCTGGGAGGCCCGGAGCTTGTATGAAGTACAGCACCTGCTGTGTGTGTGTGCGTGCGCGTGTTTTCCTGACTTGACTTTCCATAGCTCGAAGAAATCCAAACCCCAGCAGATGTAACTTGTAAACCCTCCAAGCCTCTTTCTCTCATTCAGAAGGGACGGCTGAAACAAAGCAATTAAGTCGCTCTCTGCGCGGGGGCGCGCGAGTGCGGATATCCGTGTGTGCAGGTATGCGTGCGCTGCCATAGTGGTGGTGGTGGTGGGGGGAGGGGCGGGGGGTCTTACCAACACCTGAGCTAAGGTGTTTTAGCAACCACGGTAGCCGCAGGTCATGTACGGCTGCTTAGATAGCACGGTCAGAATTCTCTGACAGCGTGTTGACAGAGTGCAGATTTACGCCCACTCGCACGGCCAGATTCGCACGCACGCGCGCACACACGCACCCCCCCCTACACGCGCGCGCGCACGCACACACGTGGGGCCTCAGCCCGATGTTCAACCTAGTACATTTCAGCCACGGTTTCTTGTTGCCGTGGGTCTGTGGCTGCTTCCAGCCTTAGATACCAGAGCGTGAGTTATTCCCCGCTCTCTGACCCTCCTAATTGAGAACGGCTGCAGCTGGCTCTGGGCTCTGGTAAATAAGTGTGTGTGTGTGTGTGTGTGTGTGTGTGTGTGTGTGTCTGGAGCTTGAAAGCACTGGGGCAAGCTAACTCTGGTCCTTTTGGAGAAGCTGTGTGTCCAACAGTTGGCCCCATGAAACATGACCCCCCTCTTCCTCCCTCCCCAATCCCGTCTCCCTCCCTGAACGCCGATCCCCGCCCTCCCTGAACCCTCCCTCCCTCACCTTGCCCTCTCCCTCTCCCTCTGACCCCCTACCCTCCTTCCTCCCTCTACCCCCCTCCCTCCTTCCTCCCCCTCCCTAACTCCTCATCCCTCCCTCCCTCCGTCTCCCTCTCCCCCCGCCCCACCCCCCCACTCTCTGGCTGGCTGCTCGCCAGACAACCCAGCGCGAGTGTGCACACACGCTAGAGTACGAGGAAGCCAAGTGTGCGAAGGCGATCTAAGACAACAACAACAAAAAAAACCCAACCCTGCTTCAGACAAGTGAGAGGGAGCAGGCGTGGGTTAGCAGGCGTGGGTTAGCAGAGGGCTAACAGCCGTACAGGCTCTCAGTCCGTGTCTGTGAGCGAGTGGATTGTTTGCCGTAGAGGAGATTCGTCTGTCAGTCCCATTGGCAGCCAGAGGTCCTCCTGGTGTCATGGCCACCGACCCGCTCTCACTGGATAAACAGGCCTGGTTAGACAAGCCAGCAGCTGCCAGAGAGAACTCCACCACCACCAGAACGCCTCGAGAAACGCCTCCACTAACCTCCTGAGCTCGCACACCCGGTCGCATTGCTTCACCGACCGCCACTTCCTCGCTTGCTTCCTCCTTCCAAACATGGTTACCGTCCGTCCTACGTGTTTGCGCTCTGCAACGTGGGGCCTCGACCTCGCTCACGTCCAGCTCGAGGTTAGCCGGTGTTCCTGCTTCCAGGGGGCCCGTGTCACCCCCCGCCTCCAGCTCCTGTGCTGATCAGGAACGACCTCCCCTCCTCCGGAGCCCTGAAGTAGCAAGGGAACACCGGTGTTTATGTTCTTTAGGTTAACTCCCTAGTGTAACCCGAAACCCTTTTACCCTGGCAGGCCAGGGTGTGCGTGCTAGCGCATGTGTGATAATGTTACAGCATGCGAGCGTGCGTTCTCTGGGTGCAGCTGCAGGACCTGTGTGGTTCTCTGGTGGACGAGCTGCAGGGACTTGCCAGTATTATCATTCCCTCTCCAGGCATTTCCGTGTGCTGACAAAGCTGACCCGACTGGTCGAAACCAAGGAGGAAGCCCCCTTTTGTAAAGGGGGGTGGGCGGTGGGGGGGAGGAGAGACTGTCCACTACGTGCCCTCTTGACCCCCGCTGCAACACACAGACCGGGCAGTGTGCTCCTCACAAATGTACCATGTCAGCCCCCCCCAACCCTCCCATTATTGAATTTGTTTTCAACTTTTTCCACCGGTTCACAAACCTACACAGTGTGGAACAGACAGACGGAAACAACAGCCCTTTTAGTTCGTCCGCAGGCAGAAAGGTGCTCTTGATCGCTTCGCTCCCTGACCGGCCGGCATGTGTTGCCCGCGCTTGTACCCGCGGCCCCCTCGTAGCGCCTTCCCGCTGCGCAGAAATACGTGGTTCTAATCCGTCCCCTCTGTCCTCGCAGGGTCCTGCCCTGCCAAGGATTCGCATACGTACATTCTTTCCCCTCCCCCCCCCTCCCCCCGCACCGAGACGCACAACAATGCTTTTCTCCAAGCCGGACTTTTCTCTGGTTAATAAGGCAGGATGACTGCTCAGAAGGTCCGTCCTGTGGTCTTCGCGTGCGTCGACAAATTCCCCCCGGAGAGGTTGGCGACAGGGCAGTGAGAACGGTTTCAGGAACCGTGGGGGAGGGGGGCGGGTGGGATGGGAGCGGTTGTGTTTTGGACTTCAACTGTGACCAGCGTCCCTTTTGTTTCCGTCGCTAGAGCGGATGAGGGGGGGGTGGGTGTCCGCCGAGGCTCAAGTCCGCCGACACACTCGTAACCATAAACGGCGATTGGAAGCCCTCTGGAGCAAAATAACCTCGATAATAACGGTTCCCATATAGACCCTCCCTTATCACCAGGGAAGAGAGGGCAAGGGAGAGGAGGAGGAGGAGAGCGAGGGGGGCAGCATGGCTACTTGCAACACCGTACATTCCTTCCTCCGAGCCGCGTCATGCTGGTGTTTACCTCTGTTAGGTTACGCAGACAGCAGACAGAGGGCGTAAGGGCTGTTCAGAGCGCATCTTAGCCCCTCAGTCAGCAATATTTGACACTGTTCAACACGCGCCAAACACGGCCTGAAGGAGGCCTTGGGGGGTTTGATCGGAGCGACTCTAGTCAGAAATGTCCGATCGTTTCTCTCCGTCTGGGATCGAACCCATTTCCTAACGCTTCGTCCCGCTCGTACGAGGAGTCACTTTCGAAGCGGCTGCCGCGTCTCACGGCCGCCGCCGAGATGACGGCGAACCGCCGCGTGCCGCGCTGGCTGTTCCAGAGAGCGTTCGAGACGACGCACATCTTCGAAGATGTGATCGTATTTCAGACGTTCAGACACGTGGAGCTCCGAGTCTCTTTTTTTTTGTTGTTTCTTTTTTGTCTTCCCCCCCCCCCCAAGCCAACAAAGGTGCTTGTCTATATCTGTTGTTGGTGTGTGTGCGTGTGTGTGTGTGTGCGCGCGCGTGTGTGTGTGTGTGTGTGCGCGTGTGTGTGTGTGTGCGCGTGTGTGTGTGTGTGTGTGTGTGTGCGTGTGTGTGTGTGTGCGCGGGTCTCCTTTTCACCGTGAAGTAAACTAACAAAGGCTGATCTATTCCCTGTGGAATAACACAACGACGACAACATGTTAAGTCCCTCAGCGGCGCTCGCTTGCTCAAAGCGCCGAGAATTCACACAGAGGACTTGCAAATAGACTTCCATTCTTTTTTTTTGTGTGGTTTTGTTACGTTTGTTTTTCTTTTCTCTGTTCCGCTGAGTCTCTTCAGCTAATATCCGCCTCTGTACTCTCTCTGACCTGTGTCTTTCTGAACTGTTTCCTGTCACTCTCACAGTCCCTGTGTGGATATGGAAGCGAGGCTAGCTAGTCTCTTGTCTCTGTCTTCCTTGCCTCGATCTCAGTCTTTCTTGGTCTTTCTCCCTCGCCTTCTCTTTCTCACTCTTCCTCTCCTCTCTCTAGCTGACTCACTCTAGCTGACTCTCTCTCTCTCTCTCTCTCTCTCTAGCTGATTCTCTCTCTCTCTAACTGACTCTCTCTCTCTTTAGCTGACTCTCTCTCTAGCTGACTCTCTCTCTCTCTCTCCCTCTCTAGCTGACTCTCTCCCTCTCTCTCTCTGACTCTCCGTCCCCCTGCTCCTGTTCTCTCTGAAGTCCTCACTTCCCCCCTCCTGTGATTAGCCACAGTGTTTCTCCTATTGGGTGTGATGTCTAGAGCCTCCCGTGTCCTTGGAAAGCAGCCTAATAAGCTCCGACACACACTGCTGTCTCCGCTCTCTCGCAGACCTGTTCTCCCGTGTCACGCAGCACAAACCAGGGTAAACAAAGGCTCACGCAACACACACTGACACCCGTGCACACGCACACGGACCCACAGACATGCGATCCCACCGAGCGCGTAGCCTACTAATAGACCCAGAGAACTCGGGTGATTCTGGCTATCTTACGTTGACCTTCGACGTGCCAATCGCAACAAGCCTGCAGTGCAGATTTGAATATGGGCACACGGAAAGAACCCCCCCACACACACACCAGAAAAGGTGTAAATTGAAAGCAGAAATCCCCCTAGTGTGAGATGAGAGAGGCCCTGCATAAATGATGCGCACGCATCCGCCTCTCTCCTGCGTTATTCTCGCCTTCTGCCATGTTTAATGGCATCTGTGATGATGCCCAATGGAGACTAATCCAGATGTAATGCTAAAAGTGTGTGTGTGTGCGTGTGTGTGTGCGTGCGTGCGTGTGTGTGCGCGGGTGGGAAATCACCCACACGCCTCGCATCCCCCATCATGCCGCGTGACACGGAAACGGCGTCTTAACAGGAGGAGGCGGCTGCCCTCCACAGAGGGTGGCTCTACGTAAACAAACAAGCAACAAATCAATGCCTGAGTTCGTCTTGGGGCCTGATGTTAATTCTGCTGCTGTCGCCCGGCGGTGTGATGGTTTTTCTATCGGCAGAAATATCGCAGGCAGATATATTTGCGCGCGGCGAGGGTTTACCGTCACTTCGTACCTCGTGTACCAGTCCAGAGGATACGTCAATGACACGCAGCTATTTACACCTCTCGCCGAAACGCCGTCTGCTCCTTTTTTGTTTGAAGGAGAGTCGCACGGTCCTTAAACAGGACACTGCGACGATACTCGAGCAGACCCTCTCGGAGGGAACCGAACTTGGCGGCTTGACGAACACCTAAGGGATCTCGGCGCAGCGTGTTTGAATAGCAGGCACCTGCAGATAGCGACGCAGCTACAGCAGCGCCGTCATAGGAGCGTGTGGGTGTTTTGCGATGATTTAAAAGTTTTTATATGGGCACTCGCGGTCTGCAGGAGAAAAGAAAGCGAAGGTCTTTGAGATGTGTTCTAATGAGGGGTTGGTTATTCAAGAAAGACTTGAATTCGACATGGTTCTGAATAGCTAATTAGACTAAGAGCTTGGACAAAAAAAGAAAGTAGAGTCTTTAAGTAATAAAAGTAACCTTGTATAAAAAAAGCTTAATTATGATCATATACAATAATGCCAATGCATGACTACACATAAGCAGCTCTAATGAGTGCTAGTTTACCATGTTTCTTTTGTACTCGAGTGCGGCGCTTCGTATCCCAGTATTCAAGTGTGAAATTACAATATCAGATCACATTTAGTTAATTAAACCCATATGACTAATGTAATTTGTCTCAAATATGTGGAAAATGAATAACGCATGGAGGCGTACTTGGTTTCCTAGCATTGGTGTTAACAATAATTCAATGTGGGCCATTCTGTGGCCCGTGAAGAAGAGGCAGGTGCCTTTTCCACCAGGCGGCCGCGTACGGAAGGTCGGTGCGTCGTTCACAGACATCGGAGCAGGATACGGACGAGAGTCCGCGACTCTCGGAGAACGACGTAAAAACACCATCGCTTGTGAACTAGCGCATTGCCAGTCGACACGTGGCTCTCCTATTAAGATACCTTGCAGAGAGTGGGCCTGTCACTGACAGAAGCTGGGCTTAAATATGTGTCTGTGATTAGAGCCGAGAGAGTTCAAAGAGACCCGGTCTTCAAGTGGACGCGTTTCTAGAACCCGACCGAACCCAACCACCGGCAGGCTCCATCCACAGAGCATAGCGTTTCCCTGGTCCCCCCCCCCTCTCAGTGCCGCTGTGCACTAATGAGTCTCTCGCTGGCTTGATCGAGAACCTCGGGAGGTTTGATGGCACATCGTGTCGCGGTTGTCATCGCCGACGGAGCTCTGCATCGATTGAGCTCTGAATCTGCGTTCGTCAAACGCGCAGACCTCTCCCTTCCACAACGTCCCCCTCAGCCCATGTTCGCGCTGTGCTTGTACTCCACGCAGACACGCTTACCGAGAGACGCGATTAAATGGAAACATCCCCATAACAAAGAGGATGCCTCTTTACGTTTCCAAACAGATGCCACGGCGAAGACAGACTGTCATTCTTGTGGTGGTGCTTGTGGTTGTTTTTTTATGTTGCTTTGAGGACGTACATGTATTATTTTCATCCTCCGTCATAGCAAAAGAAAATGCATGATCTCATCCAAGATGAACGATCAGACCCCAAACATGCGTTGGTGCCCGAAACAGACGATTACGTTTGGTCAGAGACTGTAATGTGTTCTGTACATGTATTCTGCTCTTGATTCCAGGCATAGTCTTTGATTGATGAGGATAAGGAGCTTGGGGTACCACGAAACACAGGAATCCTGTGCCCCTCCTCTGGTAAGACTCAAATTAATGTCCAGACAGCCCTTACATGGCTTTGTTAAACTGCTTCTAAAGCGAATACATCGAGCAACATCAAAAGAAAGGAGCAGCATTGAGTCGTTTTCAATGACGGCGTGTGTTCGTGATGAAGTAGTGTACAGTGCCTGGAAGCTTGGATTTGGTGTGTGTGTGTGTGTGTGTGTGTGTGTGTCATCTAGAAACTGCTGCATTTGAGTGTTTAAGGTCATCTCATGAGGGGACATAGGATAGTATTATCGGCTTCTTGAGCTGGCGAGAGAACGTTTCCGCAAGTCGCCGGGGTCCTGGCGTCGGCAGCGCGATGATTGGTCAACCTGACGCAGGGCCGCGCCGCGCTCGCCAGCAGGGCGGAGTCGTTCAAGCGCCACGTTAAACGAGCAGCTTTGCGCCGGCCCACCGTTCTGTCGTTGACCACAAAACACCCTCCACGAGGTCCTGGGGGTCTGGCACAGCGCCCTCCCATTGTTTCAGCAGGAGACGAACGGCTGCTAGATGAACCTCATTAAGGGTCGTCGGTCGGTGGCTGATGAAACGGTCACAATGGGCTTCAATCGCCCCCAAACGAGGATATCGCCGTAGCAGGAAGGTGCAGGCGCGCATTTACGAGTCTTGAATGTAAAAAGCACCCCCGGTCGAAATGTCTCCAAAACAAGACGATGCAACGCTGGGATATCAAGTCCGACGCAGAATACGTGCGGTATGACTGTTGATTGACTTCGAAATCCGTTTATGACTTCCTAAGATTGAGACAAAGCTGTTGCCTGTTGCGATACAGTAAGATTAGACCCAACATGGCGGACGAGCACAATGCCGTGTCTGTCAGTCGCATAGCTTCTCCTCTGCCATTTTTTCGTTCTTTTTTCCTTTTTTCTCCCCCCCCCCGTAAGGACATCGATAGAAGGGCACCATGGCGACCGCGCGCTCCGGGTCTTGTGCGGAGCTCAGTTAGGCCTTCTGAGAAACGGCCCCTAGAGACGGGAAACACGACCGGCCTTGCGGTTCTGATGTTGAGCCAATGCCCCGCTCAGTCACCAGCCACGCCTCCCCCTCCCCCTCTATCAATACCTGGATCTGTCCCCCCCCCCTAGAGAGGGTCTATTGTAATCTGTACCTGCCTGACACCCCACCACCCACAACCATGGAACCCCCCCCCCCCCCCTAGAGAGGGTCTATTGTAATCTGTACCTGCCTGACACCACCACCCACGCACATGTACCCCCCCCCCCCTCCCCTCCCCCTTCCCTCCCCACACCCTAACACCTCATCCTTTTTGATTTGAACGTGTTAGAGTGAGGGAAATTTCAAAGGCAACGTGCGTACGCATGCGAGGCCTCCCACTGCTGGAAGGGGGAGTCTTTTGCACGGTGGCATCTGCACATTCTGCAGTATGCTAATAAGAGAACTGCAAAAGCCAGATTGCAGAGGGTGAGAGGCGAGCCGCATGTGGGGGGGGGGGCGGGTGGAGGAGTAGAGAGAGAGAGAGAGAGAGTGAGAGCTGAGAGAGAGAAGAGAAGAGAGAGAGAGGGGTTAAGAGAGGGATGGAGAGAGAGTGGAGGGTGAGAGAGAGACAGACGGGAGGCTGGTGTAAATTATAGATGCAACCTGCGACTTCCAAGAGGAAAAGAAAGGAGAGGCAGAGAGAAACCTCAAGTCATGCATATCAGATTACGCATTTTCCCCCCTGTTACCCCATTTTCTTATCATGTCTTGAGCAAACACACCACACACACACACACACCAAATGTGGCCTGGTGCGTGTGTGTACAATCACATGAGCCAGGATGGCTGCACAGGAATGTCTTCTCTGGTATTTCCTGATGTTTCATAAACACTGCGTGTGTGCGTGTGTGCGTTGATTGAATTCACTACTGCTACTATGCTTCCGAGGGAACAGCTTGTTTGTGTTTGCAGCTCAGGGTGGGGTTATGAACTTCTGAACGTCAGCTCTATACGCCATTCCTCACGTTGGGGAAAATGTCGCATTCTATTTCCAGCTTCCCTCAAACCTTCCCTATGGTGGCGTTACATGGAGGCAATATCATATGGTAGACGGACTGGATGAATGGAGGGTTTGTCAGGTCTGAGTCATCCCTCGCCCCCCCTTTTCCCCCACCACCCCACCTAACCCTCAGGATTAACCAGTTCAGGGCCCAGTCCAACCAAACAAGTCAGCACGCCCAAAAAAACCTTTGGATAAAAAGGTGTTCGCGTTGCCGTGTGTACGAAACAAGTGAGGCGCGCGCTCTAGGTTGGCGACTCGACGCTCAGCCCGTAAGACCTTGTGTGAATAATAGATCTGTTCTTCAATGTGTTCTGTGTCTTGGCGTGGGTGGGTGGATTGTAGAGAGGGGGGGGGAGCGGGTATTTCCCTCCGCAGATGGCTGGCAGGGGAGGGGAGCTGGAAATAGCTCTGCCCGCTTCTGGACTTCTCAGGTGGGCCTCTGTGTCAGTCTCACCTCCCTGAATGACTACACAGGATACAGGCAGAGCCAAAGCCTTATTATCCATCCAGTTGTGCTGGAGAAGGGATTAGCTGAACATGGAGGAAGCAAGCAAGAAAGGATTGGCAAAATATTAAGCAGGGTTAAAGTGAAGTAAAAAAATAAAAATATAAACATAAATAAATAATAATATATTTTTTAAATATATATATTTATAGGAATATATATAATATATATATTTATATAAACAAGGAAGAGAGTTGAAAATGAAAAGAGCCTTGGGCAGGAGCTATGAAGCTGCCCTAAAACTAGTCTGTGTGTTAATATGTAAAGTAGGTCATTGATTTGGAAGAGAGACAAAGATGTTGTCTCTGCGCAAAAAAAAAAAAAAAAAAAACAGGGACCAAAATGAAAGTGGTTTGTGACCCGGACACATCCCTGGGTTTGGTGTTCCTGCCGGGAGATTTGCTGATATGTAAAGTCAAAACCCTAATATAGCCAAATAACTCGTCGATGGAAGGTGCAAATTGTCCATCCGCTGACCGCAGCGTTGGTAACCGCAACCCGAGAGAGCAGACTAAATCAGACTAAATCAGATTACCAAACAAACAACTAAGAGGATTAATCCCTGATCTCCCCCCCCCACCCCTACCCTCCTCCCCTTCTTCTATCTGCCGGACATTAAATCTGCAATCTATAAAATCCCTCCAAATGATTTTCTTTTTCATCCGCCATTTTCTCCTGGCCCTCCCCCCCTCTCCCCTCCCACTCCCCTTCACCCCACCCCCCCGCAGGCTGTTTTTCATTGATATACTGTATCTCTGATCAAGAGTAAGCTGCAGAGAAATGCACCGGAGCCACCAGTGTGTGTCTGAAATGTCACAGGGAGTATGATATTTCAAAATGTCACCACCAGCATCGCAGCATTGTGGGCTGGAGCGTCGTGGCTTAGAAGGATTGTGCGGATGTTTGCGTGAATCGGAGAATGCGTGTGCGGCGGCGATAAGAATGCAGGGTGTTGGGAGCACATAAGAGCCCAGCGGTGGGTGTGGGAGTGCAGTCGAGTCGTGCCTGCGTTGATTGGTGTCGTTTTGTCTGAGAGGTGAGAGAGGAAAGCAGTGTTGTCTAATAAAGTGTGTGTGTGTGCGCGGGCGCATGCTCAACCTTGACTGGTACACATGTAGAAAACGACTGATTATCGACAGCGGAAGGGTTGTTTAGCTAGTGTGTGCGTGTTTGCGTGTGTGTGTGTGTGCTAGTGGATGTAAGTGTAGCTCACTTCATCCCTATACAGTATTCAGTATCTCACATAGATACATAAATGTTACACACACACACAACTGGCACCAATTAAGCTCTTCAAATCTCTACATGGGGGTCAGAGGGTGAATGGAGGGCGAGACAAGATCGCATTTGCTTTAAAGCTGCATTTAACTGAAGTAGTTGCCTGTATTCCTACCGCTATGTTTTCTAAGGGGGGTCTTCAGCCCTCTCATGCAATCAGCAATTTACCATGAGGTGTCAACTGGCTGGTAAACAGGATGACAATCAAACAGTCGGGGAATGTGGATGAGCGCTCCTGTCGGAACGGAGAGACGGATAGACGGACAGAAGCAGACGGTAGACTGGGCAGGTAGAAGGGGGAACAGACAGACAGACAGACAGACAGACAGGTTAGCTCGTCTGTCAAACCAGCCCGCTCTCCTCCGTGTCCACGCAGTGAGACAAAAAGTTGCCTGAAGGAGCGATGACGTCATGGCAACAACTGCAGACTGCACGCAGAGCATGTCTTGGAGCATGCATGCTGTGTGTGTGTGTGTGTGTGTGCATGTGTTTGTGTGTATGTGTGTGTGTGTGTGCATGTCTTTGTGTGAGAGATGAGATGATGACCTGATTGCTCAGCTGAGCAGATGCGAAGGAAGAAGACTTCACCCTATGCCCCACTGCAGAAAACAGAGTGTGTTAAAGAAAGCTGTCGGATCTCACTATACCCTACCTGTACACCTGACCCCTCCCACCCACACACCTGACCCCACACGCCCACCTGACCCCCAACCTCTCCCTTGAAATATCCCCGTGTCGATCCAGCCCTCCACCGCCCAATCCCTGCCCCCCCTTACCCATCCACTGTGAGTAAAGCAGTTTGGGAGATGAAAAATGATCTGCACTGAGATGTGCTGAATTAGGTCCCAGAGATAGGGGGTGGTGGGACAGGGGACAAATCCTGTTTAAAGAGGGCTTATCCCCCCCCATCAGCAGACACAAGTGGACATCCTCCGGGTGTACGACTGCAGAGCCTTAGGGCACACCGAGTTCAACGCAGCAGGCTACGGCATTAGGGCTTACGAAACAGCCCGGGCCACGATTTGAAGTGCTGCTGTGCGTGGTGTGAAGGGGCTGGGTTTTGGTAGCGGTGGTGGGAGCCGGCCAACACGTTCTTTCTACCGTCTGTGTCTTCACTCAACAACCACCAAAAAAACCCATCCCCTGGTCGCTTCGACTCCCACGCAAGTCGTTCCTGCTTCGTTTTCAGCCTCAGTCACTTCCTAGCCCTCCCCCCTCCCCCCTTAAGGCCATCCCTCCTCAGTCCTGGCCCAGTGAATAGTCTTTACCCCCCCCCCCCCCCCCCCCCCCCCCCCCCCGACCCCCTCACCTCTGTGGCCCCACCATGGCAGGGTGTATGGGCGGGCTTAATAACCAGGCTTGGTGTTGACCTCAACACTTTCACTTCTGACTGCAAATCCCCTTTTGTGTCATTTATCAGAGGAGGGAAAGAAGGAAAGATGGATTTGGAGAAAGCAGCGAGGGGGCTAGGCTACGTGGTGGAGTCTCTCGGGGGCGGGGCGGAGGGGCGGAGGGGGGGGGTGATTGAATAGGGGACGGGTGTAGTAAACAGGAAAAGGAGTGGGAGGGAGCAGGGAGTGATGGAGGGGTGTAATGTAGGGAGGTAGGTGGTATCGACGAGCTAGCTAACTGAAGGATTAGCGTAGCCGCTAGGAGCCTGGAGCTGCTGTTCAGCCCCACTAGCGTGACCTTTAATGAACTGCTGCTCGCACACAGGCGCGCACACACACACACACACACACACACACACACACACACACACACACACACACACACACACACACACGCAGTTAGTTTGGGGTTAGCCTTCACACTACCTACTATATCCTCAGCCAGTACCACCTACCTTTTCCTGTTTACAACACCCTCCATCATAAACCCCTGTTACATTTTGACCTGACTCCTAATCTAGCCATTTTATTCAATCTTCCTCCTCCTCTCTCTCTCTCTCTCTCTCTCTCTCTCTCTCTCTCTTTCTCTCCCTCTCTCTCTCCTTCCCTCTGCCCTGTAGACAGATTCCTCCTGTGGCCCTTCCTTCAGCAGCCAGGCTGCAGGAGCAATGTGTGCATCAGCCTGCACACATCCTGCTTGTGTGTGTGTGTGTATGTGTATGTGTGTGTGTGTGTGTGCGTTTCTGTGTCTGGCATTGGGTAAAATGCGCAGGCTCTCAGATCATTAGCAGGCTCCTTCACTGAGTCTTTGTTCTGCGACCGGCTGCTCCTTGGAGCTGACATGCTGCATTTCACCGCTGTGGCACGCACAGACTCTCTCTCTCTTCTCTCTCTTCTCTCTGTCTCTCTCTCTCACATACAGACACATACGGATCCTGGACTGAAGGCATACTCTACTATTACCGCTCTGTTTTCCTCTGCATTTGCCTATTGTCTCCTCCTCTCTTGGTTGACCTTGCTCTGTTATGTATCTGTTATTTGTGTTCTGCCTATCTCACAACCACCGATAGAGAATAGTAGCTTCCCCCCCCGCTAGCAGTGTGAGGTTTTATGGAAGGAACCCGATCTATAGAACTACGTGTGTATCCAGTTGTCGGTGTGTTTTGTGCTGGAATGGAAACACGGAGTTTTAGATTTCACCCCGAGCCATCTGCTAGGGGTCGAAGGTCACGCCGCCGAGGTGTGGTGCTAGAGGAGGTCTGGTCTGGGCCACACACGCTCGCGCGCGCACACACATGAAGTAGAGTAGGTTACAGAGGTTCTTGCTAAATCAAACGTTTGCGTTGCAGAAGGGAAATGCACGAGCGGTATCCTTACCGATGTAGCGACCTCGCGTCGACCCTCTCTCACTCTGTCTCCCCATCTTCATGTTGCCCTGTCTTTCACCTCCCTTGCTTGCTGTCCTGTCCTTGACAGGAACCAGCAAATTTCCTGAGCTCCCTTGTGTTCGCGCTGTGTGTGTGTGTGTGTGTGTGTGTGTGTGACTCTGTGCGTCTCCCACTCTCCCTTCAGACCTCTCGCTACATCTCTGCGCTCTCGCAGCTGAAAATGTCACGCCGGTCCCCGTTTCCAGGGGCTTGTGGGATAGCGAACGCTAGCGTTGGCGATGGGCCTGTTTGCACAGCTTTTGTCACCTGCACGGTGCAGAAAACGGTCGCTCAGGCAAACCGCTCGAAGAAGGGGGTCGTGAAACGATAACAAAAAGCGAACGTCGTTCAGACCGCAGCAAGCGGATACAGGAGTACAGCCGACAAGAGTGTGCTTGCCTCATTTAACGTAATCAAGAGTTGAACCTGATTGATCCCTGATCTCGCCTATTAATGGTAATGATGTGTGTGTGTGTGTGTGTCTGCGTGCATGTAGCACCTTGCTTACCAGACTGCCAGTCACTGTTGGGATCAAAGGCATGCAAGCTTTCGGGAGCCTCCAAAGACAACATGCAGGGCCTCTTTCACGTTGGAACAATTATCGGGTACACAGACACACGCACATCATGCCGTGTGTCTGTCTGTCTGTCTGTCTTTGTGTCTGTGGTTTCCCTAATTCTGTCCCATAGGACTTGCACCCTGTGTAAACTGTAGAGGTGGCCAACTTTCCAACCCCCCCCCCGTTGGTGGCGCTAGTGCATAGAGTGTGTGTTAGCGTGCAAGCGTGGGTTAATAAGTCAGACATGATAACTAGACAGACCTAATGTCCACTGCAGATGGTGTGTCCCTGCAGCAACTCCCCCAGTCCTCCAGCTCTGTGTATCGACCTGCTCCTGGTATGGAGAAACGCCGGCCCAGCAAACAAAATCAATGCTGTTTCTTTCTTTTTTTTCTTTTTCTTTTTTTTTTTTTTCCTCTCCCTCCCTCCCCCTCGCTCCTCCAACTGGCTGAGCAGACAGAACAAGCTGGCTCGCGTTAGGGATGCAATGAATAACAAAGCGGAGGAACGATAAGCTGACATCGAGCAAGAAGCAGGACCACACATCCTCCTCCCTCCCTCCTCCTCTCCTCCCCTCTCTCCTCTCGGCACGCTTCCCTCCCTCTCCCCCTCTCTCCCCCTCCCCTCTCTCTCTCCCTCCCCTCTCCCACCCCTTACGTACTTCCGTCTTCCCCTCTCTCTCCTACCCCCCTCTCTTTCTCTCTCTCCCTCCCCTCTCTCCTCACCCCTCTCCTCTCTCTCCCTCCTCTCCACAACGTGCAGACACCGCGAGCAGCCTACCTCGGGGAGAGATTTTGGTGGAACTTGGCGACGCGGCTTCAATTGAAACACAAAGCGCCAACACGCTAGCAAGTACGGACGCTTGCTTCCTCGTTCATTTCACACCGAGCGCTCAGCATTCCAAAGTTTCCATTTAGCAGGATTGAGAAAGTCCCAGTCCCGGCCTCTAGTGTTATTGGAATAGTGTAATACTGGCTCTACTGTATCCTCCACTTTGCTGGGCCCATCCCGTGGACAGAGGGCGTGGATGGAATATGATCTGTGTTCCAGCGTGTGTCCGTCCACCCAGCCCCTCACTGTTTATTAAAGCATGGCCCGGCACCTCGGCCACCAGGATAAGATAAACTTATTTCACCATTATGCAATGTTTCCCAAACTCTCTCTTCTCGCTGCTCTCGCTCGCGCCATTTCAACGCTCTCTCCTGCTCCCTCACACCCCTCTCTCTGTTCTCTCTCTGTCTCTCCTCATCTCTCTCTCTCCTTCTCTCTCTCCTCCTCCGACTCTCATTCTCTCTCTGTCTCGCTCCCTGTCTCTCTCTCTATCTGTTTCTTTCTGTCTTTCTCTCACTTTCTTCCTCTATTATTATTTTTGTTTTTCTGTCTTTCTGTTTCTCTCTTTTTCTCTGTTTTTCTCCCTCCCTCCCTCCCTTCCTCCCTCCCTCCCTCCCTCCCTCCCTCCCAGGGTTTTGACAGGGATTACGAGAGGGTTAGATTAGCAGGGGTTGGACAGTGGGTCCGTCTGTCTGCCGTCAGAAAATAGATTTCATTTTCGCGTCGTCCA
>BROE01000016.1:5993014-5998014 GCA_036571765.1 Plecoglossus altivelis
GGAGACATCTCAGAGCTCATCTCAAGTTGCTGTTTAAAATCAACGTCATGGCGCAGGCTCAGCCTGACGCGCTTGTTGTCACGGAGCAGGCCTGAAGGACGACGTCTCTCCGCGAGACCGTCCAGGAGCAGCTGAAATTTCTGATGATGTCACGGCGATTCACGTTGCGGCTCTCCCACCCCCCCCCCCCCCTCTTGCATGACAAAGACCCATTAGGCCCGGTAAACACATGGCACAAGAATGTCCATTTTCCTCGCAAAGGCGTGCCCCCACGTTTGGCTCGTGCGTTTTGGCTGCGTGTCTCCGATACGACGCGCACGCGCGCGTGTTTCGCGAGCGCGCGCGCGCACACCAGCGCAGTCTCCGTGCTGGTGTTTACGGGGGCGCTGGGTGGAAAACATAAATTGGAGACAGAGTGTTCTCCGTCTGGAAGGCTTGGACGGGGTTTGGGCTCGGAAAGCTGGCTTTCCTCTCAGGAAGTGTTGTTCCTCACCGCCTCTCCATAAACAGTGGAAAAGAGACCCAAAGAAAATGTCTCCGACTCACTATTTCCACTGTAAACACACATACACATGCAAAGCCCTGTCGCTTTCTCTTCTCCCCCCCCCCCCCCCCCCCCCCCCCCCTCAGCCTTCCAGGTCAGGGAGTTTGGAAGAAAGGGATGTTTGTTTGTTGGGGGGTTTTTTTTGGGGGGGGGAGGGGGGTGAGGGTGAGGGGTTTAGGGGAAAGGTTATCCTCCCAAACCCAGCCCTGACCTTGGGCTTGACATTCATGACACAGCAGGCTAAAGAGCCCGCCTACTCCGGGTCCTGGGTTGGGTTTGTCTCATGGCCAGGGGGAAGCCCACTCATACACAGGTTGTGCGTGTGTGTGTGTGTTTCTGTGTGTGTGTGTGTGTGTGTGTGAGACCATGCCAAGCCGGCTCTCCAAAGGTCACAGCGTCAGTAGTGTGCCTAGTTTGTTGTCACTTACACGGGTGCCAACCCTGCCAGGACTTTTTAGGAGTCTCGCTGTTCGCATGTTCATAACACTACGTCATTTACTGTCAGCAAAACTCCCGTATGTATACAGCATCATTCCGTCTGTTGTCACCAGTGGAGTTGACAGAAGTGTACAAGCGCATGTGCTTCTGTCATCGTTCGCGTCTGCTGGTACCAGGTTATTTGGATTAAAATGTTTTAAATGTGATTGAACTTTTTAAAGTAAAACTTCCTTTTTGTGATGGATGCTCTGCATGGTTAGACAACAGCAGACTCCTCTACCTTCTCCCCTCTACCTTCTACCCTCTACCTTCTCCCCTCTACCTCCTCTCCTCTCCCCTCTCCCCTCTACCTCCTCTCCTCTCCCCTCTACCTCCGCTCCTCTCCCCTCTACCTTCTCCCCTCTACCATCTCCCCTCTACCATCTCCCCTCTACCTTCTCCCCTCTACCTTCTCCCCTCTACCTTCTCCCCTATACCTTCTCCCCTCTACCCTCTACCTTCTCCCCTCTACCTTCTCCCCTATACCTTCTCCCCTCTACCCTCTACCCTCTACCTTCTCCCCTCTACCTTCTCCCCTCTACCTGCTAAAAGCTGACTAAACCACCCACCTGGCTTACAAAGCATAACCCTCACCTGTGTCTGTGTGTGTGTGGCATGTGAAAAGGAGAGAGAAAGAGGGAGAGAGACCGATTTTTATTACATTTCCTCTGCAGTGAAAGACGAGACAAGATGGACACTCCATATCGCTCCTCCGCGCCAGAAAACTCATCTAAATGGAAAACACATTGTCTTCATTATTTTGTGAGGACTGAAAGACCGGCGTTGTCATGGTAACAGCCATCTGAGTGAGCGCGAGCGGGCAGCCGAGGGGCTGATTTTAGGGCCAGAGGAATGGAGAGAGAGACGAAAGACCGAGAGAGAGAGAGATAGAGAGGGAGAGAGAGAAAGAGAGAGAGAGAGAGGAGTGCGATGAGAGGAAAGGGGAGGGGGGGGGTAAGAGTTGAGAGTGCATTGGCAGAACAGTATTTCCATTGGTGCCAGACAGTGAAAAGGACCCGTTAGTAGCTCTCAGAGAGCTGTTCAGAGGCTTCATTAATTTCAAGGGGCCATGAGATGATAAGTTTAACATCTCAGAAAAGCATACCCCAGTGTCTTGCCTTTCACCAAACCAAGACTGGACCTGTGCGTGCGTGCCCGCGTGCCCGCGTGCGCCCGCGTACGTGTGCCAGCGGGAGCATGTCGCCACAAAGAAGCCACGAGGGCCTTGTTGTTTGGTAGGCACAGATGATCTAGGATCACATCTTTATCCACACACACACACACACACACTCACACGCACACAATCCTCCAGTCCTCATGCTAATACCCCCCTGAGCCTGGGTGGTGAACACAAGGCAAGCTGTCTTTACGTGGCAGTCCCTGAGAGGAGCCACTGCACCAATTCATCACATATTTACCCGAGCTAGGTCACACCACAGAATATACAACCCAAGTGCCAGAGCTATCTAATCCAGTCAAATCCCTCTCCTTGTCAACTTCATTCTCCTTCCTCTCCGAGGCAGGGTAGGATTTCCATGACACACTGTCAGTTTAACATCAACCCCAGGATTAGGAACATTACCAGTCTCTCCAGAGAGACCTCTGATTGTTTATTTACGTGTGTGTGTGTCTGTGTCTGTGTCTGTGTGTGTGTGTGTGTGTGTGTGTGTCTGTGTCCTGCAGCAGACTGAATCCCAACTCCATGCTCAGAACATTGTTTTGACAGCCGCGAGTGATTAAAGAAATTAAAGTAATTGCTCATGTCATTGTCATGTAAATAGTAGCACTTATCCCACTCACTTAGCCACTCTGTCTGCCCCAGAAAGCCTCGGTGCATCCTTGGGTGTCACCATTACGAAGTGCCTGACTTGGATGGGCTTAAGTTATTATCGAGCATTTAAGCACCATGTTGATTATTGATATCAGGAGAAAAGATCTACGTTCACGTGAGCCGTGGAGCTGAACATGTCTGGAAGAGGAGCTCTCATTGGCTGGTAGGGGCTAGTGGTCAGGTTTGGTTGTGGAGGCTGGCTGTGTGGCTGGTTGCCTCGGCTGGCTGGTTGGCTGGCTGGCTGGTTGGCTGTAGATCTTGGCGATTCATGTCACATTGTAATTGGTTTACCTGCTCTCTGTGTGTCTGTGTCTGAGAGGAGCAAAACAAATTACCCAGAGATGACCCTTCCCACACGCGCGCACACACTCCCTCCCCGCTCTGCCAAGTTCCTTTCTATTTTGCTCTCTCTCCTGCAGAACATGCATGTTCTGTGTCTGCGTTGAGGATAAGCTGAAGGTTTGGCAGTGTCTCTGTGTATGCTGACTTTCCCTCTATAAATACGCACGTACACACACACACGTACACACATACACGTACACACACACACAGATGGATGGATGGACGCATGCACCACACATACAAATGATCTCTATTCATTAAAGCACCAAGGATGTAGATGTTTTTTTCTTTCGTTTCTCTGCCTCTGCCTCTCTCTCTCTCTCTCTCTCTCTCTATCCCTCTCTCTCCCTCTCTCTCTCTCCCTCTCTTCCTCTCTCTCTCTCCCTTTCCCTCTCCCTTCCTCTCTCTCTCTCCCCCCCGCCCTCTCCCAAACTGCATTCGAGCCACGAGTGTTGTGCGAACGGACCCATGCGCCACTCAAACACAAAGGATCTCCGCCGTAGCACAGCGCAGCGCTAAGTGTCATAGCCGGCTCCAGGTACGGCAGGTCGCTCCGATCGCAGTGAAAGCCTTGAATGTGTCGGTCCGCCCTCTGTGCCGGCTCGGCCACCAGCAGACTGGGGCTTTATTGAATGCAGCAGTCGTGTTGTTACTCCATTAGGCGGTTCCATTTCCACCGCCGAGTACGTTCGGTGTGGCCTAGTCAGATTCACTGGCTGTTGGGGGGTGTCTACATATACACACACACGCGCACACACACACACACTCGCTCACTCTCTTCAGCCGGCAGCCTACACCCCGCATAAGCCTCTCCCGTCAAGGCTATCTGGTGGTTAACCGTGTTGTCATCTCTATTAACACTTCATGCTGTGACAGTATTGGTTATACGGCTCCATCCCACTCCAGCTACGCTATCCAACTATTAACTCCAGCTTGCGTCGGACCCGGGAGTCGGGCGGGGTTGGCCCGGAGAGTGACTGCAGAGGCAGGCTCCTCCTCTGACCAGCACCAAGTCCGCGTTGAAGCCAATCCGCTCTGGGCGTATCCAGCTTCAGGGGTCAGAAGGCCACAGGACACCTCTGGGCCCTGGTAATTAGCCCAAGAGTACAGGCACGTCAGCAGAGTCAGACACTCGGGCCACCAGAAACTGGAAGTGAGCGTTTCCCGTCGTCTTGCTCATCCGTAGCACTGACGGCGTTTGCCATACTTTACAGAAAACACACACACTACCTCGTTGCCACCCACGTATCTTCCGTCGCTTCACTCGCTGCGCTCTATGTTCGGCGCAGTCGGAATCCTCAGTACATATCAAAATATCTTCCCAGAGCTTTTCTGTTTGTCGGCCTTACTCTCGAGTGATCGCGTCCGATTTTGCGGTCTGTGTTTACCACGCCTGTCTTGGTGTAATACCGTTGGACGATGATCCGGTTGTTCTTTGGTCTCCTTCTGATTACGATTGACTTCTGTGCGTTTAGAGATCAAACAACAGGAGGAACGAGAAGAAAACGGAGAGCGTATAGGCCAAGGTACCGCGCACGACTGCAGCAGAAGAGTGCGGTGGAAGAATCAGGACGGTCCAAGACTGCTCAGAAGCCGCTCTGCCACGGGGAGAAGTCTCGCTCCGAGTTTCTACACGGTAGCCTCGCCTTGCTAGCCGTCCCTTCTTACGGAAGCCCACGCCTCACCCTGGATCGTCCCAGAGCAAACCGTCTTGTGGCACGGGGCGGAACACGACCCGCGTCGTCCGCCCCTTTCCTGCATCCCGGCGCTCTGCAAGCCCGAACTCTTGAGGAGGATGGGGTCGTG
>BROE01000016.1:6003014-6007631 GCA_036571765.1 Plecoglossus altivelis
GATCTGGATCGTTCTGCGGTGCCTTTCTCTCTCCCCCCACTCTCTCTGTCACCTCCCCCTCTGGCTTTCTCCTTTCAACCCCTCCCCCCCCCTTTTTTCTTCTCCCCTCCCTCCCTCCCTCCCTCCCCCTGTCTCTGTCCGTCTCGGCTGGGGCCCTGGCAAGGGGTACGTGTTCAGCTGACTTCCACAGGTTCAGCTTCCTCAAGTGCTGCGCCGTGGGTTCTCACTTCCTCCTTTGTGGGACGGAGGCAGCCTGCGAGGGGGGGGGGGGGGCTGTTTAGAGACCCCACTGAAGTAAAGGTGTAAACCAAGCCCAATCCACTCAGAACATTAGACACGATGCACACCTCGCTCCGATGTGGCGATTGACGAGACTTGTACCCGAGTACGTCTTTCGTCGTTTTGTTAAGAGCCACCTTGAAGGTGTAACACGTTAATCACTTCCCACTTGTATTTCAAGCTATTCTACCCTTGTAATTCCTAATCTTTCTGGATTAGTAAACCACTCCAAAAGGTTTCTAAGATAAGCCTTCTTCTGAAGGTTTTTTTTACATTTTTTTTACCTGTGATCTCAACGACTGAATAGCAGAAACCGGAGCGTTTGTAAGCCTTTTGGGTGTGCTGTGTTTTGAATGCGTGGGTCTCCATCTAAAAGCTGCGTCGAGCCGCGTTATCCCTGAGAGCTCCTAACATGGTTGGCTGATCTGGATCGTTCTGCGGTGCCTTTCTCTCTCCCCCCACTCTCTCTGTCACCTCTTCCCTCTGGCTTTGTCCTTGTCAACCTCCCCCGACCTTTTTTTTCTCCGCTCCCTTAGTCCTCCCTCCTCCCCTGTCTCTGTCCGTCTGCGGCTGGGGGCCCTGGCAAGGGGTACGTGTTCAGCTGACTTCCACAGGTTCAGCTTCCTCAAGTGCTGCGCCGTGGGTTCTCACTTCCTCCTTTGTGGGACGGAGGCAGCCTGCGAGGGGGGGGGGGGGTGTCCACCTGTTGGCGCGTCTCCACTGTCCTCACTGCTCCGGGGAGGGAGGGAGGGAGGGAGAGAGAGAGGGAGGGAGGGTTGGAGGGAGGGAGAGGGAGGGAGGGTTGGAGAGAGGGTTGGAGGGAGGGATGGAGGGAGGGAGAGAGGTGAGCCTCTAAATACAGATAATGGGCCCTGTGATGTCAACAGTGGTGTGTTAGAACTAGTAGTTGTAGAGGAACAAGCTTACGCAGCCTAACAGGTGATGACCAACATCTGTGGCCTGTGTTTCCTTCAAGGTGTGGCTGAGTTGTGCTACGCCGCCGCTTAAAAGCTTCTACAGCTGTTTTACCGAGCGATTCCTCGGAGCTGCAGAAGAACGTCCCCCTGGATAAGACGAGAGGTGTCCTTTCAGTGTCCGAGGCCCGACGTTGTGACCGTACCGCTCGCGATGCTGTAACCCGCGCTGTCACCTGTCAAACCGCTTTCTCCAAGTGACAAGGCTGGCGCCCGAGTGCTTCCAACCACCCTTAAACGGACCTGTCTCTGTCTGTCTGTCTGTCTGTCCCCCCCTCACCTTCAGAGTCAAGCACCTTGATGGCGTCCAGATAAAGAGAGGATAGCAGCCGCCAAGATGAACACGCTGCCGTCGATGGACCGGCACATTCAGCAGACCAACGACAGGCTGCTGTGCATCAAACAGGTGAGAGGCCTGGCCGACCCCCCCGACCCCCCCCCCGACCAGACACCAGGGTCCTGGGAGGGCGGGCGAGTAGAGAGGGAGAACAAGGGTTGATAGAGAGACGGCGGGGAAGAGTGGAGAGAGAGGCAGAGAGGGGATTGAGCAAATTGAAAAGAGAGAGAGACAAAGACGGAGAGGGAGACGGAGAGGGAGACGGAGAGGGAGAGAGTAGGGGCCAAACTCCTCTCCAGCTGTTCTTTCTCTCTCTCTTCTCTCTCTTCTCCCCGGCCATCCACACCTTATATGGACATCTGCTAGTCTGGCCATTAGCTGCAGACAGATCATATTTCACTGAGTCTGAGACAGAGAGAGAGAGAGAAGTAGAGAGAGACAGAAAGACGCTGGGGGAGAAGAAAAAAAAAGGGAAAAGAAATAAACTGCTCTTGAGAAACTTGCGACTGCGGAGAAACTCTCCTGTCTCAGCTCCCTTGTTATTGTTCCGAGCAGCAGCAGACAATCTCACTTAGTTTAAGGAAACTGCAGAACCGAAAACACGCTCTCCGCCGCACGAGCGCGCGCTCCGAGGCAGCCTACCACAAGCCGCTGCTTGGGAATAAGAGCTTTTGACAGAAGGTTCTGACTGTTTGTTTGTTTGCGGGCGTGACTCATTGTCCGCCAACAGCTCCATCCGGGAGCGTTGCAGGGTATTTCAGGATACTTGGTTCGGCTTGGGCTGAAAGGGGAGACGCTTCTCTTCGTTTCCTCCTCATCCAACCCGTGTGTCAATCTCTGCCCCGTTTCAAAGCGATCAAGCCTTCCTTGAACGGTGCCCCCCCCCCCCAAACAGACGTTATTCACCGGAACGTTCCGTCAAGAAAGATTCCTCGACCGGCTGTACGCGCAAAACTGTCTGCGCGTGGGATGCAACGTCTTATCTGGGAGAGGGGGGGGGGTGGAGTTGAGGGGTGGGTGGGGCAGAGTCCAGATAAACAGGGGGGGGGCGGTTCCTGTATCGTTCAAGCAGCTCCTGGGACGACCCTGTGGCTGACACCTCTCTCCACTGTTGCTCACACACGCTGTCCTCAACAGTAAACACACACACACACACATACACACGCCTCTCTCTGTCCCTCTCCATTCCTGGTCCCAGCGTCTAGTTATTTCCCCTCCTGCCGGCTCTCCCTCACCAGGCTCCAGCTTGTTAGAAGGACTAAGTGAAAACCACAGCAGCGGCTTCTCCTCCACGGAACGAGTGCGTCTCCAGACAGACAGGCCTCTCTGTGATTTCACACCCGTCGGAGAGGGACAGGACTCCTCTCAACCTGCAGTAATGCTATTATATCGCTCATCTAAGAGGCTTCTCTGCCCCTCCGTTCCGCCAGCCACCGCCGCCGCCACCACCCGGCCCCTCCCCTCTCCTCTCCTCCCCTTCTTCCCTCCTTTACCTCTCCATCCCTCCCTCTCAATCATCCCCTTGCCCCTCCCCCCCCCCTCTCTCTCTCTCTGTTTCAGAGAGCGGGAGTCCACAGCTGCTTCCACAATCGCTAATCTTCACATTACAAAAGATGAGTCATTGAAGACTTCTCTCTGAGCTCATGATATCGTTGGTGTACTCAAGGCCTTTCTCTGTGGGCGGACAACTAAGACTACCGGAGCTGCGCACAGCCAGAAACACACACACACACACACACACACACAGGACAGGCCGTGATTGCCGGCTCGCTCCTATAACAAGTCTTTGTCAGGCTTTGGCAAAGCCTCCCATTGAAACGCTCACCTCTGCTGCCCCCTAAAGACAATGCCCCCTACCTTCCCCTTTAAAGAGGCACAAAAACCCAGACTTTGCTGCCCAGATGAGAATAATAAACGTTTTTTAAGTAGGCTCAATCGCCTCGGCTGAGCGAGCCTCAACTCTGAGCCATTTCGAAATCATTAACCTCGCGAGGGGAGGAGAGGGGAACTCGCTTTAAAGCGTCTCATTGTGTCCTGCGAGGCCTGAGTAGTTCTCAGAATGGAGGGCCGAAAGGAAATAGAAAGGTTTCGGCCTTTCGGAGGGTGGAGCCGGATTGGGGGGGGGGGGGGGGGGGGGCAAGCTAGCCGTTGGGTCCAGGTCCTCCGAACACACAAAGGTGGTCGGGGCCCGGAGACCAGGGTCGGGCGTGTGGGGCGATGCTGGGGTCTGTGTGGGAGGTTTGAGGCGGGGGGGGGGGGGGGGAGAGCACGTGATTGGCGTTGTCAGACTGTAGCACAGCATGGCGGCGAAGTCTTTCAGGGCTGTGGCTGAGTCCAATTGTGAAACAGGCAGAGGATGAGAGGTATAGAGAGGGTGGTTGGAGGATTAGGTAACCACAGGGGTGGAATTAAGGGCTAGCGATTTGGGGAGGGGGGGTGGGGTGTTGCCAGGAGACACCGAGGAGGAACACCGACTTCATTGTTGCGGAGGTGGGTTCTGGTACCCACAATGCAGCAGGGGCCCGGGCTAGACGTGATTGGAAGGGAGAGAATGTCTTCACAGGGTTTTCTCAGACGCACAAGAGGGTTCATCCATGGGGGACAGCAGGGGAGATGAGAAGAGTCTTTGCCTGGGTAGACACTTCTATGTAAGACTTAGCTTCACAAATCAGAGTTACGTTTAGACTTGTCATTGAACACATGCTTTTAACCAAAACCCACTCATTACGTACTCGGTCTGGAGCGAGTGAACCGACCAGACACAGCAGTCGTTCTCAGTCGAGCCTTCGACGAAAGAATCATTTGCTCTTCGGCATATTTCCCATCCGGCGTTTTACGTTCTAACCCCCCCGTTTGTGTTTTTTCCCCCCCGCTGCCTCGACAGCACTTACAGAACCCGGCGAACTTCCACACGGCCGCCACAGAGCTCCTGGACTGGTGCGGAGACCCCCGAGCTTTTCAGAGACCCTTTGAGCAGAGCCTCATGGGATGCCTAACGGTACGTACACGTCCCTGCCGGCCCAACGT
>BROE01000016.1:6007641-6020085 GCA_036571765.1 Plecoglossus altivelis
TTTTTTCTTACTGTTTTTTGTTGTTTTTAATTTTGACGTTTTTGTCGAAATACTAAGGGTTAGTATGACGTTTTTGATGAAACTACGTAAGGATTTATGAACGTTTTGCCCTAAAAGACGTGTAAGGGGTTAGTAGGACCGTTTTGATGTAAATACATAAGGGTTAGTATGACGTTTTGGCTAAAATACGTAAGTAGCCAGTGAATCGTCACTACTAGTATGACGTTTTTGATAAAATACATAGGGGTTGGTATGACGTTTATGAAGATAATAAGGTTTAGTATGACTTTTTTGGCTAAAATACGTAAGGGTTAGTATGACGTTTTTGGCTAAATACGCAAGGGGTTAGTATGACGTTTTAGGCTGAAAAGACGTAAGGAGGGGGTATGACGTTTTGGGCTAAAAAGACGTAAGGGGTTAGTATGACCGTTGTCATGAAACCATGAGGGTTAGTATGACGTTTTTGATGAAAATACATAAGGGGTTAGTATGACATTTTTGGCTAAAATATGTAAGGGGTTCGTATGACGTTTTTGGCTAAAATACGTAAGGGGTTATTATGACGTTTTTTGCTGAAAAGACGTAAGGGGTTAGTATGACGTTTTTGGCTAAAATACGTAAGTTAGTATGACGAATTTTGATGAAATTACATTAGTGACGTTTTTATGAAAATACTAAGGTCTAGTCATGACGTCTTTGAGAAACATATATAAGGGTGTATGACGTTTTGGATGAAAATAACATAAGGGTTGCGACCCATGTGAAACCGACAGACACACAAGTTACGAGTCTGTCTTTTGCGCCTAAAAACACGTAAAAGGGGGTTGCTGACGTTTTTGGCTAGAAGAACGACGTAATGGCGGGGCTTACGAATAGACTTTGGGTTAGAGATAGACGTAAGGGGTGGGGATCATTTGCTCTTCGGCATATTTCCCATCCGGCGTTTTACGTTCTAACCCCCCCGTTTGTGTTTTTTCCCCCCCGCTGCCTCGACAGCACTTACAGAACCCGGCGAACTTCCACACGGCCGCCACAGAGCTCCTGGACTGGTGCGGAGACCCCCGAGCTTTTCAGAGACCCTTTGAGCAGAGCCTCATGGGATGCCTAACGGTACGTACACGTCCCTGCCGGCCCAACGTCAGGGGGGGGGGGCCCTCCGGCTCCTTTCTGGGCTGGTCCTGGTTTACAGATTGCATGACATCATCTGAGGGGTGGTTGCAAGGAGGGGGGAGTGGGGAGGGCGGTGCCAGTACCATGCGAGCAATCCGGCCGCGGGTAGCGAACCCCATCAGATATCTCACAGCTGCTAACGTCGTCAGGGCATGACAGAGTTAAAGCCCAAACCAACAACACACGACCACACACTCTAATAGAACACAGACACAGACACAGTTAAACAAGGCCCTCGGCAGCCAGTCACCCCTGGCCACCCCTTCCCTGTTCCACTGTAACTGCTCATTGATCTGGGCAAGAGGCCAGAGTCCTGCAAACAAGCCCCAGGTGGAGTAGAGCTCAAACACAAGGGGACACACACACACTCATACACTTGTGCACACACACACACACACACTTGTGCGCACACACCCTCGCACAAGCACGTGTGTGGGCAGGAACACACGCATAGTACACAGACACGCACACAAAACACACACACAGAGCAAATGCTGTCCGGATTCTAAGTAGAGATCAGTCTTTAAGAATTGTCTTTAACTGGAGTGGTGGCGCGTGCAAACAGCCAAATGCTCATTAATGTGTAAATCAGAATGAAAGCTTCTTACTGGCTGACAAAGAACCATATGATTGAGCCCCCCTCTGAGTTCTCTCCTAGCATGGGGTCGTTCCATCAGCCAAGTGGTTTGATCAGTCTGAAAGAACAAATGACTTCTTATCTGGAGAATTAGCGACTGTTTCTCAGCTCCACGTCCTCTCGTCTCGCTGTGCTTTTGTTGTCTGTGTCATCGTTAGCGCCGTCTAAACTGCGAGCGTCGTACGTGGCGTTTCGGAAAGAACACTTTTCGTTTCGCAGACGCTCGAACGCAAACTCGCTCCGTCGCCCGTCCCCCCCAAAAAGACGCACTTTTAAACGTGGCCCCTACCTGACCTTGTTAAAGGTAATGTACGTTTAGGGGTCAGTGGTCGTCTTCTTCTTCTTGTTGGCAGATCCAACCAGAGGGCTTTCCCCCTTTTAATAGTGATTTACTCTCTCCTGACGCCTGTTAGCTTTCACTTAACATCCCCTTTAACCGATCATTAGAGTTCGGAAGGCGTCTAATAAAGCTGAACGGCTGTTTGCAGTCATAAACATGGAAGCATTGTTAATGCCTTACTGCCCGAGCCAGGGCTTTCCCCCCTAGCTACTGGGGACTGTGTGTGTGGGGGGTGGGGGGGGGGGGGGGGGGGGGCAGCAGGAGGGGTTGTCCCAAGCAGACCTGCAGACTGTCTGGCTGTCCTCCTCCGGAGGCGGGGAAGAATCAAGCACACCGGATGAGAGCGCTTGTGTGTGTGTTTGTGTGCGTGTGTGTTTGTGTGCGTGTGTGTGTGTGTGTGTTAGTGGTAAAAAAAACTGCAATACCCTTTAGACGATAGCCTACTTAACTGCGGATGGTTGCCTGTTCAGTCGGTGCTCGTTTGGGATGGACGTTTCCTCCTGGTTGCCGATCACCGCTGCCTTTTCTACATGTATCTTTTCCCCCCCCCACACACACTTTCTGTCTCCCTAACTCTCCTCGTCATCTCTCTCTCTCACGCTCTCTCTCTCTCTCTTACTGTTCCTCAGGTGGTGAGTCGCGTTGCCGCCCAGCAGGGGTACGATCTGGACCTGGGTTACCGGCTGCTGGCTGTGTGTGCTGCCAACAGGGACAAGTTTACCCCCAAGTCTGCAGGTGAGCACTAACACCCCCCCCCCTCCCCCACTGTCTGTGGGTCTGTGTATCTGAGACGTGGACACCCGTTACCGACTAGACGGCTGTCGTTGTAGCGTCGTAAGTACGTTCCCATCGGTCATCCATTCAAGGCTCTGGCATCGGTCACTTCGTAAAGGGCGCCTGCGTTTTGCTCGTGTCTGCTCAGGGCTGTGCAGTATGTTCAGACATCGCACGGATCGCTCAGAGTGCATGGTAATCACATGTATTTTGAGCCGCCATTACACTTGAATGTACCATCGAGAAGATGGTCGTCCAGATGGCATCCTCACCCAAACCGTCCACTCAACTGTCTCATTGCGCACGCGCGCACACACAAACACACACATACACACACATACACACAAACACACATACACACACACATACACACACATACACACACAAACACGCACATACACACACATACACACACACATACACACACATACACACACATACACACACATACACACAAACACACACATACACACACAAACACAGACATACGCAAACACACGCAGCAGTTCAGTAATGCTTTCCTCAGACACCGACCTCTCAAATCCAATTCCTTCAATCTATACCCACTCAGTCCCAGCCAATCCTGACCAGTTCCTGTACATTGGTCAGAGTGAGTCCAGGCTGCGAGAGACGGACGACCCGACTGATGAGGTGTCTTGTGTGTGAGGTGCGCAGAACCTTCCGCTCCGCAAACACCTGACCAAGCTGCAGCACGTCACCGCTGCATTAGATAGGCGGGCTGGAGAGCGAAAGAGAACCAGTTTCAGGGGTAACAATCGTATTTCTTTTTTTTTTTCTTTCTCGGGTGCGGAGGGGGAGAGGGGTGGAAACAGCGGGTCTTCTTAACGGAGCAATATTTCACTTTGGTCGTATTCATCCAGGTGATATTTCCTCCAGCCTCTCATGCGCTTTTATTTGCGGTTGATCCGCTTGTTGGTAGACCTTAGGTTGATAGACGCGAGTTCGTTTTAATGGGCTTTTTTTCTCCACCCGCTGTCTGCCGCTGATGTAATCTGATAGAGGGCCAGGCCTCAGGTCACCGCTCTGGTTCTAGATGACGGTCAGCAGCGTCTCCAGACGCTCTGATGGCCCTGGGATCTAATTGAGCGGTCAGCAGAGCCCTCTGTTTCAGGGGGTGGGGAGGGGTGGGGGGGGGGGGGGGGGGTGTGGTCTTCTCCAGAGAGGAAGAAGAGAGGGAGCGGAGGGTGGCTTCGCATGGGGAGGGGGTGAACGTAGACATAAAGGCAGATGTGACTCACAGTCTGGGTGAATTGTCCCAGGGAACGTGTGTCTTGCTCGGGTTTCAAGGGCGTCTCTGCGCAGAGCCGGACCCGGAGTAGGACGGAAATAGAACCGACGCGTGCGTACGCACGTACGCGCGCGCGTCAAAACGCACACGCTGCAGATATGCGCTTACGAGCGCAAACGGACGCAAATGCGCCAAACCTACCAGGCAGACAGAGGACTCATTAAAGGCCTCTCTTTCCTGTAGACTAGAGACAGGATGTGCAGGCTCCTTCTCTAGCCTATCCCATGCTTGTGCGTGTGTGTGTGCGTGCACGCGTGTGTCTCTACTGCGAAGTGCAGCCCGAGCACAATCCTCTTGACAGCCAGCATGGCGACAGTGGGCCGCGTATCCGACACCCGAGACCCCGGATGGGGAGTCTGGGATCCACGCAGGGCTGGAAGAGCGGGGTGGGAGGGGAGGGGGGGGGGCTAGGCCTCCTGATCTGTCCCATGATCTCCCCCTATAGAACATCAGCGCCTGCCAACTGAACACTTGTCATTTTGTTGTGAAATGGAAATATGCGTCGCACAGACACACAGGAAATTGTAGCGGATGATCAAATAAGAGTCTGTGACTCATCCTGAAAACTCCACCAATTACTCACTAAATGGCACCACCCACCCACGCCGCGGATGGATAGTTGAGCGAGCGTGTGTCAGATTCTTCAGCACCAGGTTTGAGGGCTCGATAAACCGTCTAGTGACTTCTCAGTGTGACTGGGGTATTACCACGCTGTCAGCTAATCTCTGATCAGCTGGTGAAGACTCTTAGCCAAGCGCTAGCAGTAGCCCAGTTAGCATGACCAGTCTACTACTGTGGTCCATACATCCAGGTCACCTTCTAACCAGGCAACAAGCAAGGTGGGTTCATTCTTGATACTTGATTTTAAATAGTAAACCATCGTACTTGATTCATGGTAAGGTTAACTTTGATTGGATTAGACCGATATCCTGGATTGTCAACCTGAAAGGGATTTTAGGAGCTTATTGGAGTTAGCATTGCTATATTGGCAACATCGGTGGCTTTCTATGCACTAAAGTACCTTTGATATTCTGTATTCAGTTTGAAGGGTTTCGTCCTTTCGGTTCTCTGGCTATTCAGAAAGTGAATGAGACTTAAGTATCACGCTCACCAAGGCTGCATTATAAAATATATATTTCAGCGTCAATTGTAAATCGCACCTGGTCTCCGTGGCTAAAGCGAACGACTCCCGTAGCCACGAGACGTGATGTTCTCCTGTAGTTAGGGCGTGGTTAATGTAGCGTCTGAGCTGCCATGCAGACTGTTTACAGGATGTTAAGCAGACTCCCTGCTGCCTGGTTCATTAGATAATGGTTACTGGAGCCTTAATCCTACTGGCCCTGTTGAAGCAGACGGTCAGGTGGTGACTGGGCCCACTATCAAATCCAACAAACTGCCACTGTGAGATCAATTAGGCTGGGTTACACACCGCAGCAGTCACTGTACTGCTATCATCACCTCATTAGCAGTGGCTCGCCAGTTCTTCGGTCTCTTCATTAACAGTTTGCCATTCGCCAAACTTGATAAGTGTTATTGTGCCCTGCTCTCTAAGACTTTATCGCCGGTTGTCAGACAACCAATGAAAACTGTACAAAAAGACTGTTCCCAGGAAGCAGTCGAAGATCAACCTGTCCCATCTTATCTGGTGGATTGGCTCACTTACACTGGGTTCAAGAAAACACACACAATTAGGATCAATGGGATTGACATGCTGGATTTTACCCGTGTGTATTCTGCGGTCTTCTCAGTTCTCTTATTCTTCAGTTTAGCATCCAAAGGCATTTATCTGTGAGGTTTCATCGCCTCTGGCCTTCCTTTAGGTTGAGGGTGTAAATCGACCGTTGGGTCAAAGTTGGACTTTGTGACTGGTAAAAGGTAGCAAATCGATCGATTTGGTACACTTTTTAGAAAAATGGTATCGAGGATATTCCCTATATGATATTCTAATTTCCATTCCATTTTCCATTTTGTATCGAATCTCACATTCAGTTGGTGGATTGAATTCCCTGAATTCCATTCTGCAATCCATCTCTGTGGTTTTTTCAGACATCGACCGTGACCATCCATGCGTGTACGTTTGCATTGCTCCAACATCATCTTTAGCGTTGTCCGCACGACACGCTGTGACTTTGAAGTGCTCGTGTGTGTGACAGATGTCACTGTCGTTCATTTCCTACCCCCCACAACAACACCTCAACCAGGCCACAGCATGTGCTCAGCATAGCGTCTCTCGTTGGGTTTCAACTGTGAAAGTACAGGGCCAACACACGAGACCATCCCTCAACACCAGTTTTAACCAACCACACCACAAAACGGCAAGCAATTTATAGCACAGCTGGCTCTGGAGGATGTTTAGCCAACGCCGCGTTAAGATATTATAGGATCGGGAGGAAACGATCGGGGAAGAGTGAAAATTGAATTCTGTCAAGCTGTGTGGCTATCGGAATGAAATAAATTGACCCCTCCCCTCACCCTTTTATCGAACAACATAACGTTCTGGCAGGCCTCTGGAATGCGGTCAGCTCACCGTAAATCAACTGAGCATGCTCAAGGGGCAATCTGGTGTTTCCCATCAGGAAAGCAACCGGGCCGCCATGTCAACGGTGACGGATAACATCCAGGGTGAAGCCGTAACTCACACGCGTCCGCATTTCAACATGTAAATGCAGACAAATACACATCTAGTGTGCGCAGGCACAGGGAGGCATTTTAAAAGGGGAACTTCCCCTTATTGACTACAGATCAGCAGATATCGGTCTCGTGTTTTCCGTAAAAGCTGGACCTCGGCAGTTTTTGAAAAGAAAAAGAAAGAATTTTTTTTTTAAACGTTTGATCTGCTTTTCCCTTCCCCGTCTTTCACTTGCTCGTTCTCTCTCACTTTGAGTTGTGTTTCTCTGTACAGTCATTCTGTAGCATAAGGTAGAGGTAGTCATTCCTTTGTCACTGACCTAATCAACCTTACAGACTTTTATATTTAATTACTGCTGAGTAAGAGCAGCCCCGCTGAATTATTAACGAGATGCACAGGTTATTTTTAGCGGGGTGGCCTCTGCTCTGACACTCTGCTAAGCTTTGCCTAAGATGATGAAACCACTTTGCAATCCCAAAGTAAGTTTACGACTTCAATCCTGCAAAGTGTATGTGTTTTCAAAGGGCATTTTCATTCAGAGTAAATCCACATTTGATACGGTCGCACTTTCAGTCGGGAGTCTTGTTAGGTTCTCTGTGAATAACGTTTTGGTGATTTCATGGTTCAGATGACACGTCAAAGAGGGTTTTTTTGGTGATAACCCCACAGGTGATTCTGATAGCGTTTGCTATCCAGATTCACCCACCAGATTCAGACGCAAACATCTTCAGTTTTCCTTTTAACGCTGACCACATCACTATCATGTAGGGACTGTATCCATCATGGAACTCTGAAAAGGCATTTAAGGTGCATTTGATGTGGTCACCTGTTTGTGGCGACCCCCTTCGTCAAAGAAGGTGCTGTTTGCTTTATGGGCAGAAACAGCACTGATTGAATGTAACCTATGCTGTGCGGTAAATACTGTACTGAGTGTGGACCATAAGGGTAGGACCATTGTGTTGTGTGGTTGATCCGACAGGATAGGGGATCATGGGGGCTCCGTCAGATTAGCTTTTTTTCTGGGAGGTTGGAATCCCCTCTCTGATATCTGTAATGACTTACCACTAGGCTGCTTTGGAATAGATTGATCTGCGTGGGTATGCCCCCCCCTGTCTCTTTCCCTTCCCCCCTTCCCCTCACAAGGATGTGCTGGACTCCAGCCAGGATACAGGCTGTCTAGCATGTTAAGATCCCGCCCATTTCTGCAAGTTTGCAATGTGAGCCGTCTGCATTTTTTCCCCTCTTTCCTTCCCTCTGGCAAAGTGGCTATTGCTCTGCTAGTGTGTGTGTGTGTGTGTATGAGAGAGAGAAGGAGAGGGAGGGAGAGAGGGAGAGAGAGACAGAGGGAGAGAGAGACAGAGGGAGAGAGAGACAGAGGGAGAGAGAGAGAGACAGAGGGAGAGAGAGAGAGAGACAGAGGGAGAGAGAGAGAGAGAGAGAGGGAGAGAGAGACAGGGAGAGAGGGAGAGAGAGAGAGGGAGAGAAAGAGAGAGGGAGAGATAGCGAGAGAGAGGGAGAGAGAGGGAGGAAGTGAGAGAGGGAGAGAGAAAGGGAGAGAGGGAAAGAGTGTCTGTGCATATTTGTGACTGTACTTGTGTTTGTGTGGCGGAAGCTTCCGGGGATGGATCAGTGGATGTAGAGCTAGGCTACGTCAACAACACCACCACACCGCAGAGGTATGAAACCTGAGCATCACCTTCCTCTTAAACTTCCCCGCTCATCATCTCCCTTGATCGCCTTATCTCATTCTGCACCTCCCTTCTGTATGCTCATCCTGTCTTTCCTATTTCTCTCTTTTCCCTCGCTTTCTGTTGCCCCCTGCTTTCTACCACCCAGCCCCTCACCTCTCCTTCTCTCCTCTTCTGGTTGTCTCATGAGTTGGTTGGAGCCAGTAGCAGGTACAGCAGGAGCCCATTAGAGCAGAGCTGCTCTTTCATTGGATGAACCGGGGAATCCGGGAGTGTGCCTCTGAATAATTGATGTACATTGTGCAGACGCTGGACAGCGGAAGAAGACAGGGAGGGGAGAGAGGGTGAGAGAGAGAGGAAGAGATAAAGGGAGAGGAGGGGGTGGGGGGGGAGTGGAAGAGGAAACGAGAGAGACAGCAAAAAGAGAGCCTGTGATAGGAGGAGTTACAGAGGAAAAGGAGATAGATCACAAACTAAAAGCTGGAGAGCAGCCTCTGGGCCTCTGGTGGGACGCAGGAGTGTTTTTGACACAAGCAGTTTTTTTCCCGCGCCATGAGGAGAATGAGATGAGACGGGCAGGGACTTTGCTTGGCAGTGGGTAAGTCGAAGGGCTGCTGTTAGTTAAGCATGCGTGTTTGTGTGTGCGCGTGCGTGCGGGCAAACCATGTGAGGACACGCGGCTTCTTACAGATGAACAGTTTACTGAAGTATGTTTTGCAGCCTGAACAGGTGCACGTGTGTGTGTGTGTGCGTGCGCGCTCGCGCGTCTGTGTGTGTGTGTGTGTGTGTGTGTGTGTGTGTGTGCGTGCATGCATGCAAGCTGAAGAGGTGTCAGAATTATAGTCTTATTACATCTGTGGCATGTCTTCCCAGTTGTTCTGCGGCAGTGCATAGTGGGCTCAGTCCTGCTTGCGAGACTGTAAGTGAGATCCATTTAATGGTGGAACTGATCTATGTGAGTGTGACTGCAGTCACACAGCACTCACCGCTGCAACACCGCACATGGCCCAGCCAAATCAGCTGAGCAGAGCTTGACCTACATGTTTCAGACCATCGCAGGGTTGGCCTGTGTGTGTGTGTGTGTGTGTGTGTGTGTGTGTGTGTGTGTTTCTGTGACAATGAGAGATGACCTATTTCAGCAACTGTATGTGGGCTCTTTGAGTATTTGAGCTGCGTGCCAGAGAGAGTGTCTCCCTACCCAGTGAGTAAGTACAGTACAAGTAGGGTGGTAAGGAATGATGACACGGCAACTCTGCGAGAACACAGTGACAGTAAACATGTTTAGCTTATGTTGATAGGCCTGTGGCTGAGAGGCCCAATAGCATTATATCTCAATCCTAGTGCTTAATCTGTCAGAGATTAATTCTAATTTAAGTAGGCTAAAGAAACGCTAGTGCAAAAGGCTAAATGTAGGCTAGTGAAGAAGGTTAAATGTAGGATAGGAAAGAAGGGTTAATGTAGGCAAGTAGAGTAAAGGTAAAGGTGAGCCTACAGAGGAGGCTAGTTGAGTAGGAAAAAGCTAGGCTAGTATAAATAAGATGGTATCGATAAGGCTAAAGGTAAGCCAATAGAGTATGCTAACAGCTAAATCTGGAGGTAGACAAATATTATATTCTAGTAGAGAAGGCTAAAGGTAGGCTAGTAGAGCATGCTAATATGTAAGTCTGGAGGTAGGCTAGTAGGATATTATAGTAGAGAAAACTAAAGGTAGGCTACTAGAGCATACTAATATAAAGGTCTAGAGGTAGGCAAGGAGAGTATGCTAGGAGATAAGGCTAAAGGAAGGCTAGTACAGTATGATAGAAGGCTAATGGTGCACTTGTCGAGGAAGCTAGTCAAGAAGGTAGGCTACAGGAAGGCTAGTAGAGTTTGATAATGGGCTAATGATATTCTTCTAGAGTATGCTAGTAAAGCAGGCTGGTAGAGTATGCTAGTAGACAATCTGGAGGAAGGCTAGTATACCATGCTAATAGAGAAGCCTGAAAGTAGGCTAGTAGAATATGATAGTAGTTTAATGGTAGTTTTGTCAAAGAAGCTAGTCGAGTTGGCGAAAGGTTAGGGTTAGGGCTAGTATGCTAATGGTATGCTTGTAGATTTGGCCAGAGGTAGGCTGGTATTATGATAGTAGATAAGTGTGGAGGTAGGCTAGTAGAGATGACTAAAAGGAGACTTCTACACTAGGCCAAAGTGTCCTTAAAGTGTAAACATTTAATATTCAACAGAACAGCGACAGTGCAGTTTGAAAGATGTGGAGCTGCACGATTTCCTGCCTCTCAACAGACTCTAACCGCTGCAACCACTAACATCCTCAACCTGTGGCCACATCTAGCCAGCCTACCCCTTCCCTGCTTCCTCTTGTCTGCTCATTCTCTTGCCAGTGAGCTGTCTCCCACACATTTTGTTTCTGTTACATAGTTCTGTAAAATGAGGTTGTTGTCAGACATGCCATTCTAACTTGAATATTTGCTCACAATGTCCCTTTATATCTCTCTGCATTGTTCATCTTGATAGTGGACGACCTCTTATGAATATGTATTTTTTGGTTTTGTTGATCCAGTATTTACGTTGACTGCTGCTAATATCAAGGGACGTGCGTGTTTCATAAATATCATCGCGCTCGCAAAGGTTGTTAGAATCCTGCTTAATACACCGACCCCCGCTCAATTTTTTCCCTCCAATAATTTGCGACTGATTTCGATATGGCTTTACAGCATCACCTATTTCGAAATGTACTGCTGTTCCTCTGTCCTTGGATCTCACTGGTAATGAGCAGTACGAGAGTGTGGAGGTTGAGGGGAAGTAGTCTATAGTCTTGACTATAATTAGGTGTGTGATTCTCGCCGGTACGTCTTTATTAGCGTAAGGCTGAGCCCGAGAGAATGTCATTTGAAGCTTTCCCTTCACGCTGGTTCACGCCCCTTATTCAGACTGGTGCTTTCCAACCCAAGAAGCAGCTTTTCCCACTTCTGTAAATCTAGTTGAGGGGTTGTGTTCATAAGGTTGTCCTTGTGTATGTACGTGGAAGTACCTCGTGCTGCGATGAGGTTGAGAGGGACATGGTGTAGCAGGCTTACGGGTTAGCGACGGTGATGTAGCAGTGGTTTGGCGGTGGAGAAGATGACGGCGATGTGCTTGCGTTAGGGCACCGTCAAAACGCCCCCGGTGTATACGGGAAGGCCTTGAACCAAGGGTCTGGTTGAACAAGGCCCAGGGGTACGTTCGCTGTTCATCTTGGGGGTTCCTTATTGTCGCTCACCTTTTTCACACAGGCTTTCTTTCACGTTTCATAGTCTTTCATAATTTCCTCATATTTTTCAAAGATAGGCCAGTGCCAGAGTCTACATCCAAGTAGCATTGGACACGCTGGCTCTCCATGGATTTTGTGCTATATGTTGAATAAGACCATGTCTTCTGTGATTGGCCCTACCCGAAGTGCCATTCACTTGAAGGCTCTCGAGCTATTCGATTCGTCTTTCATCCGCATCTCATCGCCATGGTTCAGGCACCCAACACCGAAGTTGTTCTTTATTCTGCTCAAAGAAATAAGGGGAAGAAAAACAAAACACATTTCGAGGGAGGGATTCTTCAAAAGTGTACCGCACACAAGTGGTACATGAAATAGACCTTGTGCTGTTTTCCTACATTTGTTTTTCTATTTCCTGACTGTCTGTTCCATCTTGCCACGGTCCAACCACAGTGGACGGAAACCAGAAACGGCAGCTGGCTTCTCTAACTTTGCTTTTCGTTGCTCGGCTGTTGTTGTGGTGCTCTCTGGGCTGCCGTCTCTTACCCCCAGCCCGAGAAAATGTTGTTTTGATTCCCCTCCCCCCCCCCCCCACCACAGAACCAGCGCTGCAGGAGATGTCAGACTGTCAAGGTATTTTCCTTCTGGTGCTA
>BROE01000016.1:6020699-6188269 GCA_036571765.1 Plecoglossus altivelis
CTCCCCCCCTCCCCCTCTCCATCCCCACCGGCCCTCCACCCACGGGTCCGCCCTCCACCCCCTCTCTGGTCGCCTCCGTCACCATCCATCAGCGCTGCACTGTCTGAATTTGCAGGGTTTTATCGTTGGAAACCTTCAAAAACGAACCGAGAGTTGGTGCGGTTTTGCCATCGACAAAAGTTGCTGCATTTGTTTTAATAAACATTGCCGGTGTTCCGCACAGTGCAGCTTTGATTGAATCTAGACTGGAGTCATGGAGCGCTAACCTGATTGGATGTGCTCCTGGCTGAGCAGAGCAGAGGTTGGCTGAGTGGAGTGGGAGGTCGGCGATATCATTGGCTGCTAAATGGTTTCCATTACACTTTTGCAGAAGCATGGCTTTTTATCCCCTTTCCATATTTCTTCTTTTGCATACATTGTATGCGCACATGGTATACCGTCTAGAACTTTTCAGACCTTGCCTCATGTTTGTTTTTCTTTATCAAACAGTTTCTGTTCCTTTTCACACATTGTCTGAGAAGGCTTCTAATACAGTATTCATGCCCTGAGAGTGTATTGTACTGTACAGTTTCATAGTATTTCTGGTTCGTCTGTTTTCTCCCGCCTGGGCTGGAATGCATGTTTGGTGTGTCTGTTTCAAGCTTTTAGAGAGGAAAAGGCTCATGTTGTATCAGAGGCTAGCTGACGTCTATGTTGTCATCGTCCCTGTTTCCCATGTGTTGAGTTACAGTATGTGGTCCGCAATATATATAATGTGCAGCATTTTCTTATCGATGTCGGCTGAAAATAATGTCATGTTTGAACTTTGACTCTTATCCCCTTTGTAATAAACATGTGGCCCCTCACATGCTCACGCTCAAAGTCAGGTGGCCTTACTGTAAATAGCCTTGGGGTTTCCTAGTAGACAAAGACTTGTATTCACCTACTCGTTGGTTAATAAACACAACAACCTGTTGTCCCCGGTTACACTCCGAGTTGGTTTCAGGTGCTGGTGTGGCGCAGCCACATCCACATGCGCGTGCGCACATGCACCAACGGCCAAAGGTAGAGCTCCACAGTGTCTCCCACTCGTCCAAGTCCAACGCGACGAGCGCCGGATCATCCGTACGTGCGGATTATCAGAGGATACTTCTTTGATACCGAGGCCTTTTTCAAGGAAGGGTTAGAGGACTCCTCTGAACAAATGAGTTCGTGCCCGTCGAAACTGGCCTGCCGCCTCGTTGCCGGCATGGAACAGTTGGTCCGCAGGGGTGGCGTGCGTGCGTGCGTTGACCAGGGTCGGCACGATGTAATACTAACGTCGGTTTGTGCCTGTTTTGGTCGTGTGGAAAGAGGCTGTTCCTTCCGCCTCCCCCTTGCGAGTTAAAAAGCACCGAATGCCAGATTGTGTGTGTGATGGCTAGGGAGTGCTCAAGACTGGTCGCACTGCGATTCAATTACGGGTTATCCTTTGTGATTCGCTTTATCGGAGGGGAGTTGTAAGCAGTGAAAGGAGGGAGTATATAAGGTATTAGATGCGTATGTCTGTGTGTGTGTGTGAGAGAGAGAGTGAGAGGGACAGGTCATTAGAGAGACGGAGAGCAGTAGCTGATGGTTGCTGTCCATAGCAACCACTTTCTGTTTGTTCTCCATTAGCAAGGTAAGCACTGCGGCTTCATTAAAAGAGTGCTAACGAGCTTGTGTGGCATTGCAGGGGCGCTACGCAAGAAGGAAGGCATGGGGAGAGAGAGAGAGAGAGAGAGAGAGAGAGGGAGAGAGAGAGAGAGAGAGGATGATATAGTGGGGTTAGTGAATGGGGTGTGGGGGTTGTGATGGTTTACCACCTGCAGTGAATACTAAGCTGTCAGGGCTTTTTGACACTCAGAACGGTGTAGTATGAAAAGGGGGAGAGGCCATTTGACTGCCAACCCCGTCTGTTATGAGTGATGACAGTGCTGGTGTGGGCTGGGTATTGTGACTCGCTGGTTTAGACGGTCGTATCATTGCTCAGTTAAATGGTGGGTTGCCAAGATTGAGGAAGTCTGTTGAAGTGGTGATTTAGTGGGGACGTAACCTCTTGCTAATGGTAGGGTGGAGTAATTCCTCTCCTAACTAGGTGGGCAAGTGTCCCCTCCCTCCAAGGGAACCTACTGGTTCTAGGCTTCTGCTAGCGCTGAAATGGAACCCTCTCATAGTATAACCGTGCTCCTTTACAGCTTGAACCCTTACACGTCCGTAATATTTCGTGCAAAGCGCCAGTTGTTAACCGCGCATCTCCACCGATTTTGAACGTAGCTGCAACTTGTTTGCAACGGCACCGATTTCAGCGAGCCAGATGCATGCTGTTCCATGAATTATGCATATCTGGGAATGTCATGTGGTAGATTAGAGTGCAGGAATACACGCAGTGACACCGTCAGAGGCAGCGGCACGTCTGCGTTTAGACAGGGGAAGGATGCGCTGTCGGCTTGTTTTTGTTCTGGTGCCGTGGAGCCCATCTATGTCCTGCCCTTCCTGTCTGCCCTGCGAGGGTCTGAGAACACTGAACAGTCTGATTAGTCATTACTGACACATCGATCGTCAGAGGGTAGGAGGAGAGGGGGAGACGGGTGAAGGAGAGGCACGAGGAAGAGGAGGGGAGGGGAGGCAGCGGGAGGAGAGGAAAGGAAGCAGGGGGGGAGGGGGAAGGGGGAGGGGGAAGAAGGGTGGAGGAGAGGAGCGGGGAAGGAGGTTGTGGGGAAACAAAACGGGTGAAGACGAGGGGAGCGAACGTGAAAGGAGGAGGAGGTAGGGGGAGAAAGAGGAGAGGAGAAAAACGGGCGGGGAGAGGAGAGAGAGAGGAAAGTGAGAGGGCAGAGGCGAGAGGTGAGGAGGAGAGTGAGAACAAGATGAAACTGCTCCCTCTTTCTTTCCCTCAGTCTGTCCTTTAAAATACTGTAGTACTCCAGGCTTGAAGTACATCATCAGCATGATTCACCAGCCTTCTAGAGATTACATCTCTTTTCCCCCCACATCTCTCCCCTCTTCCATCCTCTCTCTCTCTCTGTCTTTTCCCTCCTCTCTTTCGCTCTCTCCTTTGCTCTCTCCTTCACCCCATCTCTCTCTCTCTCTCTCTATCTCTTAACTCCTCCTGTCAGATTGACTAGGAAGTCCTTGTTCTGTTGTTGGTTCTGAGGAAATGTTGCAGTGCAGATAGAGATTGTGTGATTCATTCAGTCAGTGAAATCCACACAGACAATAAGCCACTGCCAGGCTGGCTTTGAGTAGCGTTAGGGTTCCCTCTCAAGGCCATGAGGTGAACTGCAGGCAGACAGAGTCCTGGTCTACACAACTTGGGATTGTAAAGACTTAACACCTTTGCTGAACAAGAACATCCAACAAAGTGCTGCAGAGTGGCACATTTGCACATTTCAGTCCTTATTATGGATGTCTGACAGATGAAGAGTGACAGACTGCTGGTGGAATCCTAAGTCCCACTGGTCAGACTGACCCAGATGTGTGTGTGTGTGTGCTGTGTGTGTGTGTGCGTGCTGTGTGTGTGCTGTGTTCCTTGCAGCCCTGCTGTCGTCGTGGTGTGAGGAGTTGGGCCGCCTTCTCCTGCTGCGTCACCAGAAGAACAGACAGAACGAACCGCAGGGCAAAGTCCCTATGCAGCCCAGCATGAACAGCATGAAGCCAGGCCTCACACACAGGTCAGTGCGCGTGTACGCGTGTAGCTGCAGCAGTGTACTTGCATGTGCGTGCAGTTGTATTGGTTTGTGTGTTTGCAGGCCGTGTGCGGGATTGTTATACAGGTGTTTGTTGTTTTTACCTCACCCTCCCTGAGCCAGAGGTTGCTCCATTTGAAAGTAAAAAAATCCCCACACACACACACACACACACACAGTCTGGAGTGAGCGCCAGAACACAAACACAGGGGGAGTGCCCCCGCTGTGCAGTTAAGTCACGTTCTGCAGAACATTTCATGCTTTCCGTGACCCCAAACCAGCGCACTGATCGGCAGGGTCTGCTGGAATTACACTCTGAACCAAGCATCTTGGGATACGTCGTTCCTCCAAGTGGACATGGAGTACTACCGATCACATTTTGTCCTTCACACGTTCCCATCCAGCAGCATACCTTCGAGCGAAAACACGGCGCCGTCCAAAAACAGCAGACCCGTCTGACGGGAGAGAGAGCTCTGGAGGAGCTACACAGCGACTCCCACTGCAACCCACAGATTTGTTTTTGAAATAGTTGAGCGTCTGAGTGACATGCAAAAAATTCCACCAACATCGCCTGGGTCAGAGGGCCCACTCTATTCAGAAGTTCTCTCATTTCACAGTTTTAGCTTAGATATTTTGCTCCGACTCATTTTCACTTTTTTTTGGCCTTTTCCATTTCACAGTTATTCATGGTTACTCTGGCTTTTAATGTGTTTTCTAAGCAAACGGCAAGCATGTCAAATAGCCCAACTATTTGGCAAAAGGCATAAAAAAATAAACCCGGCTTCATATTTCCCAGTTTTGGGGAGAATTTCTCATTCCACTCCCAGTGCCAACTGAAACTCAGAGGTGTTTAGGGCCCAGGGGTCATGCTCTTGTTGTGTGTGTATCTGCTCTACAGCGATGGCTCCTTTCCTTACGACTCGGTTCCCTGGCAACAGAACACCAACCAGCCCCCTGGGTCGTTGTCCGTGGTTACGACAGTGTGGGGTGTGACTAACACGTCACAGAGTCAGGTGAGACACCAACAACACAGTGTTTGGTTTAAACCACCCACCCACTTCTCCTGTGGGTGTTAGTTCAGAAGTCTTCGTTTACAGACCTCGAACCACAAACCGCTCTCCTCTTTGCTGTGTGCGTGCGTGCGATTGGATGTGCAGGTACTAGGCAACCCTATGGCGAATAGCAACAACCCAATGAACCCTGGTGCGAACCCCATGGGCTCGGGCATGTCGGGCAGCGGAGGGGGGTTGAGTTCCCCTCAGTTCAGCGGGCAGCAACAGCAGTTCCCCTCCAAGGGCGGTTCAAGTCAGGCCTACATGCAGCAGGGTATGTACGGCAGACCTGGCTACCCTGGAGGAGGGGGCTACAGCGGCAGGTGAGGGACTCTCTCTCTTCCTCTTCCTCTCTCTCTCTCTCTCTCTCTCTCTCTCTCTTTCTCTCTCTCCCTCTGTCCCTCTTTTTCTCTTTCTCACTTCCTCTCACTCTCTCTTTCTCTCTTCCTCTTCCTCTCTCTCTCTTTCTCTCTCCCTCCCTCTGTCCCTCTTTTTCTCTTTCTCACTTCCTCTCACTCTCTCTTCCTCTCTCTCGCTTTCTTTCTCTCTTCCTCTCTCTCGCTCTCTTTCTGTCTTCCTCTCTCTCGCTTTCTTTCTCTCTTCCTCTCTCTCACTCTCTTTCTCTCTTCCTCTCTCTATCTCCCTCTCTTCCTCTCTCTCTCTCTCTTTCCCTCTCTCTCTCTCTCTCTCTCTCTCTCTCTCCCCCCCTCTCTCTCTCTCACACACACAAAGAATGTCTGTAGTCAAACACTGCAGGTCTTTACTTAACAGTTGCCGTGTGTGTGTGGTCTGTAGTTACTCTGGGGGTCCCAACGCCCCTCCAGGAGGGATGGGTATGCCCCCCCACTCCCGCACCCCTGCCGACTTCACCCAACCAGCGGCAGCAGCCGCCGCTGCCGCGGTTGCAGCCGCCGCTGCCACGGCGACCGCCACGGCAACCGCCACCGTGGCAGCCTTGCAAGAGACCCAGAACAAAGACATGAATCAATATGGGCAGGTATGGATATGCAGTACAGTCGTCCTGATTACACATGGTGTAAGTTAGCAAAAGAATACGTCCACCTATGTGGACGATAAAGTTGTCTATTCTAACTGTCTTTACGCTTCCTCTCCATCGGCAGATGTGTTCGTCGTTCCAGATGGGGCCGGCCCAGGCCTACAACAGCCAGTTCATGAACCAGCCGGGACCAAGAGGCCCCCCTGGGGGAATGAACCCAGGCAACATGGGCTCTCCGATGAACAACCCCAACATGAGTGGACCTCCCATGGGCATGAACCAAACTCGAGCTCCAGGCATGGGGCCTTTCGGCAGCCACGGGCAGAGGATGCCCCAGCAAGGCTATCCCAGCGGGCCAAGACAGGGCATACCCATGCAGGGCATGAAGAGGCCCTATCCAGGAGAGGTGAGTGTGGTAGACTGTGGGATTATCCCATGAGGGTTGACCTATAGTCCCTGATGGAAAGAAGAATAATGATGAGGAAGTGAAGATGCCATAAAGTTATCAGTTGTCCACATGACTCTCTTCTTACACGTCCTTCTGTCACACAGCCAAACTATGGGGGTCAGCAGTACGGGCCGAACGGTCAGTTTCCTCTGCAGCAAGGGCCTTACCCCTCCTCCAACCCCCCCAGACCGATGTCCTCACCAAACTACCCTGGGCAGAGGATGCCAGGGCAGCAGGTCCAGGGGCAGTATGCTCCTGGCATGACCATGGGTCAATACTATAAGGTAACTCCTTACCATTCTAATGCTGACACACCAGAACCATGTTAAAAGATTGCATTCGGAACTTCTATTGGCACCCGTCTCATACGACGTAAAGATCTGTATGGTTATTGGGCTAAACATTGTGTCGTTGGACCTTTGCAGCATGAGCAGTTTAATGGTCAGAACACCAACTTCTCTGGCGGTGGATATTCCTACAACCAAGGCAACGGGGTAGGTGGTCTCTGTCTCGCAGGATCTATTATCGATTTGATTGTTTCGTTAATAAAAGAAGAGCTAACCCTAACCCTAACCCATATTTTCACCGTAGTCATTCTACACTGCATTTATGTACAGTGGGCTCTATAGAAATAAGTCTTCAGTTTAGTTTATTCCTACTAATCTACCAGAGTTTATTTTCATAGTAACTTGGCCTGTAACCATGCTCTTTAATGAGGCACATCCACAGGTGTAGTCCGAGGTGCATTACCTAGAAACCTTTTACGGTCATTTATTTTTTAATTGTTGTCGTTGCCAAAGCTTAAGCACTTTGGCTGGGGGGATTTCGATTCAGTGTCCTGAACAGTCAAGCGTGTCCTGAACAGTCAGGGGGAGCACTTGGGGTTAAAAAAAAACCCCCACCCCATCTAAATAAACCGCTCATCATGTGTCGTCTATTCAAAGAATCCCCGTCAATATCGTGGTCCGTGTGCTTCCCCCCTCGCTCTCTGCAGCCCCCCAGGCCTGGGACCTACCCTCACTCTCCCGTCCCAGGGAACCCCACGCCCCCCATGACCCCAGGAAGCGGCATCCCTCCGTACCTGTCCCCCAACCAGGACGTCAAACCCCCGTTCCCTCCAGACATGAAACCAAATATGGCCGCGCTCCCGCCTCCTCCGCCCAGTGAGTACTCCATTTGCGAACGCGGGAAAACCGAACGCCCTCACCGTCCCGAAAGCTGTTTTTATTGAATGTAATTTCATTTTCCCCTGCGATGTGGACCGCTTAGGGGTTAAACTAACTCTCACCCCGCCACAGATGTGAAAAGGAAAGTTGACGTCCTCTCTTGCTCTCCGCTCCCAGCCAACCCGAACGAGGAGCTGCGACTGACCTTCCCGGTCCGCGACGGAGTGGTGTTGGAACCGTTCCGTCTGGAGCACAACCTGGCGGTCAGCAACCACGTCTTCCACCTGCGTCCGTCCGTTCACCAGACTCTCATGTGGAGGTGAGGCACGCGCGCGAGACGCACACGTTTGCGTGGAATGCGTCCGGTGGGAGAAGAATGATTGTAACTTTTCTGAAAGAAACCTCACGTCTTTTCTGTAAATGACTGGGTATGAGAGAGGGACAAAAAGTAGCAAAAGTACAATAGTTTAATTGTAAGAACTAAACAATGTCAAAGATTGTAGGTCTTAGAATGAGACTATTGTACTTTTTCTGCTTTCTCATTTAAAAGCTGATGTTTATGGTATGCACCTTCCCGCCTCAGTCAATTCTGTGTCTGTGCAAACGTACATGGCGAACAATCCAGAGGATGATCCTAATGGGCATGGATGTCTTGATCTTTGACCTGCAGGTCAGACTTGGAACTACAGTTCAAATGTTACCACCATGAGGACAGGCAGATGAACACTAACTGGCCAGCCTCCGTCCAGGTTAGCACACGCACACACACACATGGACACACATGCACACACACACACACACATGCACACACCCACACACATGCACGCACACACATGCACACAAACACACGCGCACACAAACAATCAGGAAATATTGATTGGCACGCTAATAACTTCCTTTCTGTTCTTAGGTCAGCGTCAATGCCACGCCCCTAACCATCGAAAGAGGAGACAACAAGACTTCCCATAAACCCTTGCACCTGAAGCACGTCTGTCAACCTGGTAGAAACACCATCCAGATCACCGTCACTGCCTGCTGCTGTGTGAGTGTACACACACACACACACACACCTCCTACACAAAACCCCAGGCAGCTGACTTTCATTGGGACTAAACCTGTGTGTGTTTGTGTGTGTGTGTGTGTGTTTGTGCGTGTGCGCGCAGTCCCACCTGTTTGTGCTGCAACTGGTCCACAGGCCGTCCGTCAGGTCGGTCCTCCAGGGCCTTCTGAAGAAGAGGCTCCTGCCTGCAGAGCACTGCATCACCAAGAGTAGGTCCTCCACAGTGCCCCCCTGTCTCCCTCATCCATCCCTCAGCCACTCCATCCCCATCTTGCCTTACTCCCTTCTGTCTCTTGCTCTATCTCTTGCTCTCCCTCTCTCTCTCACCCTCTCTCTCTCTCTTTCTCACGCCTTCTCTCTCTCTCTGGTTCTCTGTCACTCTCAGTCAAGAGGAACTTCAGCAGCGTCGTGGCCTCGTCGGGGAACACCACCTTGAACGGGGAGGACGGCGTGGAGCAGACGGCCATCAAAGTCTCGCTCAAGTGTCCGATCACATTCAGACGCATCCAGCTGCCGGCCAGAGGCCACGACTGTAAACACGTCCAGGTACTGTTGCAGCCGCTTGTCTTCCCACACTCTTCAAATCAAGGAGAGTCATTTATTCCAAATATTATCATTGGGGGAAAAATGGCCCTGCTGTCAGTTTAAATCCCTTTGACATAAACCTATTTGGTTTCATATGTTCCCAGTAACCATTGGACTTAGATTTTGAGGTGGATTGGTTTTGATACGTGGCAATTTTGAGTTTGGAGTTCATTTGAGGATGATACCCTACCAAGAGCTGTGCCAGCACCCGTCTCTGAATGCTAGTCCTCTCTCTCTGACACGCCTGTTACGTTCCACAGTGCTTTGACCTGGAGTCCTACCTGCAGCTTAACTGTGAGAGGGGGACCTGGAGGTGCCCTGTATGCAAGTAAGACTGAAACATGTTTGAATTGGACTCTTCTTTTGCTTTGCTTTTCTGTTCTAGTTAATAAAATGTCATCTCTCCCGCGTGTCTTGCAGTAAAACAGCGTTGTTAGAGGGGCTGGAGGTGGACCAATACATGTGGGGCATCCTCAACGCCATCCAGAAGTACGTTTCTGTGCTAAACCCTCAGTAAGCTGGACACGATTCTTCCCACTTCCTCCTGGGCCGAGTCCAGAACGGCTCTAACCCGCCTCCTTCCTGTTCCTCTCGCAGCTCGGAGTTCGAGGAAGTCACCATCGACCCCACGTGTAGCTGGCGTCCTGTCCCCATCAAGTCGGACGTCCACATCAAAGAGGACCCCGACGGACCGCTGGCCAAGCGCTTTAAAACCATGAGCCCCAGTCAGATGACCATGCCCAACGTCATGGAGATGATAGCTCAGCTGGGCCCCGGCCCTGCCCCCTACCCCCCTCACCCTGCTCAGCTCGCCGGGGGCAACGGGGGAGAGTACCCAGGTCCAGGTAAGGGCAACCTGGTAGGATTCTGGGCAGCATAGGAGTAAAATATCTTGAACATGTCCAGAGGGGTCCCTTTGGTTAATGTGGAGTTCATTATAGCTCCCAGTAATGGTTCTCTTCTCACTGGTCACAGGGAGTGGTGTGGGTTTGAAAGAATGCGACATGCCTCATCAAGATTTAATCTTGTGTCTCGGTACAGCCGCAGGTTACAGTCACTGTTGGGTCGCTGTTTTTCTAACCAAAACCCACATCTGTTATGGTGCTTCCAGGCAACAGTTACCATGGCCACGGGAATTTTGACTTCCCCCACTGTAACCCCTCGGGTGGGGCTGGGGGTGGGGGAGGCGGAGGTGGGCCCCCCCCCATGAATGACTTCATGCACGGCCCCCAGCTGTCCCACCCTCCAGATGGGCCCGGGGGCCTCATGTCCCAGGACAAGACCCTGAACCACGGCATGCCTGACTCGGTAAGTTCCCCGTAACTGCTTTCCCAGGACCACACACATACTCCTGGGTTCGTGTTTACTATATTCTTTTCTTTGGAAGGCCTTTCCTTGCCACAGAGTAAGAGATGTGCAGATTAAGTACATGATGTTCTGTAGAACGAGTCATACGAGAAAGTATGTGTTGACCAGAACTGTCTGAACTAGCGGCGTTGTGAGTCAGCATGTTCCTGCAGTCATCATGGCTGTAACATTGTACATGTCTGCTCACAGCTTTCCATTTAGCTGGCCTTCAACACATCTGACTTCTTTCATCATCTCTCCCTCTCCCTCTTTCTCTCTTCATCCCTTTCTCTCCACCCTCACCCAACCAGATGTGTCATCCTGATCAGTCCCATAGTTCCATGCAGCAGAGCTTGCACGCCCCTTCCCACCCCGGCAACCAATCAGCGCAGTCCTTGCATCACAGCGGCCAATCAGGGCACTCGCTTCATCACAGCGGCCACTCATCGCAGCCCCCTCGCCAGGCCCCACCCCAGCCTCAGCAGCCGCCCAGCCAGAACAGCCACCCTCATGGCGAGCTGAACTTTAACCCCTCCTCAGGGGTGGACGGGCAAATGGGTGGGCAGGGACCGCAAGACATGCCCGAGCCTTCGCTGGATGTAAGTCTGCATGGTGACATCCTGCTTTTAGGGACGCTTTAATTGGCTCAGGCTAGCTTTAGCTTCGTCTACCACCGGCGGCTGTCATTGTCCCTGCTTCCCGCTCCCGACGCAGATTTCCGGATAGCACCTCAGAAAACTGTGAATGTGGTCGTATTTTGGTTATTGTTTGCGGTCCGTGTGGTGGTAACAGTGACGCTGACAGCCTGTTCCTCCCTCTCTCCCCTCCCTCCTCCACAGCTGCTCCCTGAGCTGGCCAACCCAGACGAGCTCCTGTCTTACCTGGACCCTCCGGACCTGCCGACCAACAGCAACGACGACCTCCTCTCCCTGTTTGAGAACAATTAATCCTCTCACCTCCCCCCTCCCTCCCTCCTCCCCTCCGCAAGCCTGCACTGTGTGTTGGACTGTCTTGGCTGAAGACATTTTTGAGACTTATGACAAGCGGTACCCACACACACACACACACACAATATCTGTCAAGAGACAACAAGTGGCATAGGAACGAGGGTGGCCGTCCGTGGCCACCCTGGATCTCACGGTGAGGGTAGACACAGACTCCTGGCGTTCCCTCCCTCCTCATGTACAGATTCTCGGCCGCAGATCCAAAGCTTCTGATTCCCAACACACCATCGACGGCCATGTTGGCCGGCACTAAACGTGACGCGACACCGGTGACTGTTCCAATAAGAAACTGTGCAGCTATGATCAGATTGTGCGCGTCACGCAATGAACCCCACGCGGGTTGTACATAGCCTTTTTACGTTTCTCCTTCGAATTTTGATTTGACGATGATTATGATTTCGGAGGACAAGGCGACGTGTAACAGTGTTGTTTTCGCTTCCTTGCTCATGTTTCGGTCCCTCTTCGAAGTGTGTTCTTCCAGCAACTGAAACCATGGACTTTGATTCCCCCCCCCCACCTAGCACTGCGTGTTTCCAGGAGGATAGAATTGTCCATCCAGCCTGTTCAAGCCCTCCTCCTTCCCCCCTGACCTGAAGCACAACACAGAGCCTCAACACATCCACATCCACAGCCCCAGCCCTGAACCCTGCCCAGTGTCCTGAGGAGTCAGGCCCCCGGCCCCCTCTGGACACTCCCTACGGTACAAAAGGGGACAAAACGTGTTCCGCAAGTCAAACATCTAGCAGTGAGCGAGAGAGTGAGCGAGTGAGTGAGCAGTGAGATTGAAGGAGTTGAAAACAAGTGTATTTGGGAATGGGAGAGCAACAGCGAAATATTACAACGTCCGTCCTCAACAGTTTTTTTTTTATAGCATACTGTTTTGTTTGTTCGCTTTTCATTTTTTGACCCGATTGGCTCGTGTAACATGTCACCATTTGGCTCCCGAAGATCCCTCTAACCGTTTTCAAAAGTGCATGTGTGCCAATGTGGCTTCTATTCCCATGGACTCGCAAAGTCTCGACTAAACTTGTCTCGAGAAGATCCGATTTTGTTATAGCTTTTTTTTTTTTACCACTTTATTTATGTTTTAAGTCATGTTTGTCAAATTGAGAACGGCCAAATCACGACCCGTTTGACGTTCACTACCAAAGTTGTCCCTGGGGCGTTGGCCTGAACATCTTGTTTGTGTCCGAAACGATGTGATGCTGTAAGCATGAGCTGTAAGCCAAGCAGATATATATATAAAAAAAATCATTCTGTAAAATTCTAAACAAGCGTGTTAATCGTACGAAACGATCTCTTTGTTACTGTTGTTGTTGTTGCCTCTGTCGTTACCTCTCTTGTTACTGCGAGAGCTGCGTCTGGTCGCGGGGTTTTGAACGGAAGAGCGCCGCGCATGATGGTGGGATGGAGAGCTATTGTACATAACCCCTTGTGAGTCGTTTTCAAGTGGCTGTGTCATTAGTTGAGCGATCAAGTGTATGACGGCGTGTGTCTTTACCAGTGTCAACGCGCGCACGCACGCACACACACACACACATGCAGGGAAAGCAGCCCTTTTATTGTATCATTGTCTCGTTGTCAGTCAATACAATAAATCCTTCAAGGGGCTTTGCATTGGACACCTGGGTATTGTTGCATTTTCTCAGATTTAATTTAACAACGACAAGAAGTACCATGTGAGCATTATTTGATTTCGATCGAAATATATAATTTTTTTTTTTTACAATTGTTTTGTTTGTGTCTCCTAAAAATCCCTCCAATTTAGCTGATATATTTTACAGTACTGATGTAGAGTATATCAGAGTATTGCATGAATTAAGATCCTTACCATGTTTTGGCAAATATATCTTCGAAGCTGGGAAACGTTCTAACATCTGGATACAAGGACACCTGTATTGTGATATCAATGGCCTGTTATGAAATTTTGTGAACGTCCTATTTAAATGTCACTTTTTTAAAGTATTGTCTTCAGGTTTCAGTTATTCTTGTTTACCTACCTACAATGATTTTATAACAATGATCACAATTTAGTTTACACGATGACGATGCCGTACAAGAAATTATATATTATGAGTTTAAAATGTTTGAAATCTCCCATCAAGAACTGATATTGCGAGACACGATAAGCCGAGTGCGCTGCTCCGCTGTCGAGCTGACGAGCTGTCGAGGTGACTGTTTGTTGAAGATAATGCACTGCCACAGTGAGGTCTTTTCCTTCCCTGCTCTGAATACAATGTTGTTAGACACAGTATGCTTCAAGATCCTCTATGCTCTCTCTGGGCTTCAAACCCCACATCCTAAAAATGCAAGGAATTGAATTTTTATGAATTCTACAGTCGGAGCTGTGAGTCTCTCTGCCCCCCCCCCCCCCCCCCCTCTGTCTGTTATGAGAGAAAGGAAGGGCGGGGAGGGGGGGGGGGGGCGGGTAGGGGCGGTGTTAGGGACTCATGTACATATGTAAAATACAAATAGAGACATGTTAACAGAAATGTATTCATTTTCTCCGGGGGGAATGTGAATTGTGTATTTAGAATTTGTAAAGCTTGCATCCTCCTGTCAAATAGAGACTTTAAAATGGGAAAATGAGTCCATGTTAGATGGCGTCTGTGCAGACCTCTCCAACCACGCCTGTTCATTACTGTAAGATACTGTACTTTACTTACCCCCACATGGGGTTGGAAGAGAAAAAAAAAGACAATTTTGTTTTCCTTTGTGTAATACTAAACTTCTGTGTATTTCCTGTGTACTTTATAAAGGTGCTACAACAAAATAAATTATATAAAACCCCTTTTAAGGGGATAATTGGGTCTTTGGGGACGTGGGATCTTGAGTGGTTCCTTAAGGTTGTTTCCAAATTTACAGTTTGTATAATGTTAGCAAATTTACAGTTTTTATGCAATTAGGCAAATATATTATATAAAGGTACAATCTGAAGTGATTGACACAACAGGTGGCAGTTGTCTTTTTGTTTTTGTACATTCTATGTGCAATCATTTCATATTCTAAACTGGTAAGAAAAAAACATTGTGATTTTTAGTCTTGCAAATCTGTATGTAGTTAGATGACGTGACATCCTAATATTTATCTAATAAATATGTATTCAGATGAAAACCTTTTTGGGTATTCTTTCTTCTAAAAGAACCAGACTATTAAAATTTAAACAGAATATGCACAACAGGGTACGTTAGATTCCATGTTCACTAACCTCGTGTTACCACAAGGTGTCGTCATTTCCAGATTTTTAAGGACAGTTTCCTCCTGTGTTTTGGATCCACCATGGGGCCGTATTGTGGTCGACTACTCGTATGACGACAAATGTAAATACAACAACCCCCATGTCAGCCTGGCCTAACTGCAAATCTTGACGTTTTCTGCAACCATGTTGCAAATGAAAAATAGGATAAAATACTGCTCTTTGGCTTTAGCCGCGGCCAGGCTGCTCTCGTCTGGACCCGTCAAGAACCCAGTTGTATTCATGGACATAGCGGCTGACAATGTACCTATGGGAAGAGTCATCATAGAGGTAGCTAGCGAGCTAGCTAGCTTGCGAGCTAACGTTATCTAGCCAAGTAGTAGCCTGCAACGCAAGCTAGCATAATACAGTGTCATGCATGGGGCTAGCTATCCTTTAGTGGCTTGTGTAGGGCTACCGTTAATGGCTTGTGTAGTTCAGCTGTGTCTACTTAGATATGTTTGAACAGTTCAGTGTCATTTTCGTGGACTCATTCCACATGAGCTCCACAGACAAAGTGGGCAATGCTTTTTTTTTAATGTTACTGTGGAATGATTAGTGACAAAGTAATTTGCCCGTGTGAAGCTGCGGTGCATGTTCACGAGCTGTTAGATCTTTAGAAAAGTCTAAATACGCGTTGGCAATAATCAACTCTTTGTTATTTTCTTCTGATACGTTGGTCATATTTTTGCAGTTGAATGCAGACGTAGTTCCAAGAACGGCAGGTAAGATTTGCTCATCTCATGTCGTCGTTCAAACACTCCTTGGCAAACTCCTTGACAAATATTGTTCAACAGAAAACTTCCGAGCGTTGTGCACAGGGGAGTTTGGATTTGGATTCAAAGGATCAGTGTTTCATAGAGTGATCCCTGAGTTCATGTGCCAGGTATACAGTATACACGTAGCCACGTTGCAGTGATTCGTGGGGTTCCATCAAATGCGCGTGTTGTTGATTTTTCTCTCCTCTAAATATATATTGGGATTTCAGGGAGGAGATTTCACCAACCACAATGGGACAGGAGGCAAATCCATATACGGTGCCAAGTTCCGAGACGAGAACTTCAAATTAAAGCACACTGGGCCAGGTAAAGTTACAATGCATCTCCTTTCTTCAACTCTGGTCTGTGTTTTACCACCCTAGTAAACCAATCAAACTATATTAGTAACCAAGCCCATGTATAGTTAGGTTCTGCTTATTGAGGCCTTTCTAGTCTCAGAGAACAGCCTGTAGAACACAAAATTGAGAGTCCTGTAGTGTCTTGCCCACTAGGTGGCACTACCAACTATACAAGGAGATAGTGTTGATTTTGTAATCCTCAAGTGAATGACCTACTTTCTGAGTAAGTCAACATCCATTATCAAAATTTTCTTCTTTTTTTGGGGGGGGGGGGGGGTGAGTAAACCCTTTGCCAGGGTTGATGGATGAACGCTTCACTTTCAAGTGTTGCGTCCCCCCCCCCCTCACCGTGCTCTGCTGTGATTGGCATGATCAGACCCGACCGGTGACTCCTCTCTCCCCCGTCAGGTATCTTATCCATGGCAAACTCAGGGCCCAACACCAACGGCTCCCAGTTCTTCATCTGCACCGCTAAAACAGAATGGTACGGTTGTGGCTCGTGTACCATGTTGCGTGAATCGCTAGCAATCTGTGATGTCACGCACGTCATCCTTGTCGTCCTTTTAGAGGAATTGCACTTGATCACCGCCAGGTCGAACGTTTTGTTCATCTAGTTAATATGACTTGAATCTTTTCTTTCGTTCTCTCTCTCTCTCTTTCTGTTTGCCAGGCTGAATGGCAAGCATGTCGTCTTTGGCCAGGTGAAGGAGGGCATGGAAATAGTCTTTAAGATGGAGTCCTTTGGATGCCATGATGGTGGTGTGATCAAAAAAATTGTCATCACAGACTGTGGGGAGATTAAGTAACATACACACACACACACACGCACACACACACTTTTTCAAACGCACACTAAAAATGCACTGCATAATATGATTGTAGAGTCTCCAAGTTCTTTAAGTGCAAACATTAAATGAATTTTGGGAATTTACAAGAAGCAGATAACCTCTATTCTGAAGAAGCTGATCCAATATTATGTCATGAACTATTTTGACCAAGTCTGTTTAGTTAATAGAGCAAAACCCTGATGATTATCATCACTTCATGTTCCAAATCTTTATTGTTCATACATGCAAGTTGTTAGAGGGAGGAGTTTGTCAACTAAGAAAATTGTCCAAACTTTATGATTGATGCCTTTAATGATTGCTTTTAGTCAAGTGTAAGAAGACCGGTAAGATTTGAAACTGAATTGAAAGCTTTTCGTGCCAGATGTCACTGCAATAATGCTGTAAATAGATGTGCTAAGTAACTAATGATAGTGACAAGGGACCCTCTGACACTGAAAAATAATGTTATTGTTGTATACCTGCATTCACTGCCAATTAATGAATGCTTTTATCTGATTCTCCACTGTAGTTGTCTATATAATTTCATCCTGTATGCCAGCCTTCCTCCTGCTTTTAAGGCTTCCTGGTTGTGAGCCAACAGTTTTATTTAGATATTGGACCTCCAACATGACTTCCTGTCCTTCAGAACAGGATGTGACATCATACTGTAGGCTTCCATTTCTTTATGTAACCCCCTACCCCCCATCCTGGAATATAAGCCTGTTCATCTCACATGCCCCCAATATAGCTGGTCAAAGGAACCATTCATGGGTTACATAGAGTACAGTTTATGAGTATATGTTGAGTCTTCTGAAACATACACTTACACAAGCAATTCGAATACAATTGAATAATATGTGTTTTGTTAGGCAGTGGTCCAAAAGCCTTGCGTTTCAATAGGTTGATCTGGCGTCCTTTGTTTTCTGATAACTAGTTTCACCAGAGCATGTCTCCTGTAAAAGGGAAGGCCAGAATGTGTATGAAAACCAGAGACTGGGTGGTGCTGCTTATCAAGCTAATACTTTATGAAAGTAAATAATGAGGCCACGAGAAAAAAGCGTTCCTCGCTCTTAAATGAAACCATATGCGCACTGACCTTCCACCGTTTGTTTGAGTTCTCCGATTACATTGTTGCCATAGAGACATTGCAACTCTTGGTCTGTTTAAGCTGGAGATGTTGTAACAAACTTGATATAATTTGGGTCCCCACCCTCAAGTGAGGTTTGAGTTATTTGGAATGCGTGTCCAACGCACTTGGAAACTTGGCCTGCCAAACTCCAATACTCACTCAACAATAACATGTTTACAATTGTTACAAGCTTAGGTTTGAGCATTTTATGTTACCCGCCTGAATAAATCTCGCCCTCTATATAGTTGAGGTGACCAGTCCTTGTTGTTCTACTCCAAAAGTCTCTCGGTTTTCTTTACGGTTAACGATGCGTCTGCGCAAGGACACTCTTCAACGCTAGCGTAGAAGGAGCTCTCGGGTGACGAATGATGAAGTCCCTGCGCTCAAGGGCTGCGACGCTGATCTGAACCACCGTGCGCAAACGCCATCCCCGCCTTCCCGTCACCATCCCCGCCTTCCCGTCACCATCCCAGCACTCCCCCTCTCATGCACAAGGCATTAAGACATCAGGTCTGGCGATGTACTCAGGCCCCAAGGTCAGTCTAAGGAAAAATGTACACTTGCTGTTCCGTACACTATGTTAACTCAGGGGGCCTGGACGGAACCCAGGGAACTGTACATTGCAGTTGGCTGAAATGATACTCGGCAGGAAACCGTCCATGCGATGCGTTCAAGAAAGCGACTCAATAAAATCAAATGTAAAAAAAGAACGATTTCTGCGTGAACGTTTTGTATCGAGTACGATTTTATTCGTCAGACTCCTAACAGCACTAAAGCACTTATGTTGTTTTCCTAACAAAACGAAAAAATAAGGCACATTTTGGAATGCCGTTTCATGGACGTGAGCAACAGACCTGCTCTTCCTCTTTGCTTTCCCCAGTCATGTCGACTGTTCTCATCATAGCCCCACTATAGGTCTGTGCTCTGTCCAATCAAATTATAGCATTAAAATGATTTCAAATGACATCAACACATATAACCAAGACTTCTAATGACCACATTATTGTTAACACAATACATTCAGTAAATATGTACTTGGTATACACTTTCAGTGAATGATACATGTGATCAATTATAACTATTAGTTGTTAAGAATGTTAGAAACAATATGTAGCCAACTACATTACTGTGCAGAAATTCAATTAGTATAGATTGCACAAAATAACACTTCATTCAAACCCCAAATGCATGCACATGCAAACACTAGCATAGTCCTTTGTCTCACACACAGAAGTACACCATTTCTAAGGAATAACAACATAATAGTTCACAATAGTTCGTTGTCATGGTTGCTTAAAGCAAACTACAACTCACAGTTTAATGTGCTTATAGAGTGGTGAGCATCAGTCGCTAATATAGAAAGAGGATTTCTTCGGCATGTAAATACAATAGTATTGCTTTCTGAAGAACATCTTTCGGTAACGCTACGGTATTACATTTGAGTGACGCAACATTGGTGTATATTTATAAAGGTAATACTTTGTATACAGAGGAAATTCATGCTTTTCAAAGGACATAAAATAACTCATGGTTGAAGCTCTTGGGTGTCATTGTGGGTTATTTAACATTTCTTTTACCACAAATAAACAAACATGAAAATATAAAGGCGTATAATTGATTAAGGGTATTAATTATGTACCAACCTTTTAAAATATACTATGCAGACATCAATATTTCCTTCTTAGTGTAACTTTGTTGCATATTTTATACAAAAAGTGTTGTAAAAAATCTTTCCATAAATATCTCTGTAGGATAACCCCTCAGATCTGTAAAACATCAAATAAAATCTCCCAGCTTTGTCTATGTTTCAGCAATAGGCCCTTTTTCACATCGAAAGTGTTTATATTGCATAACATTTAAAACGAGCTAATATCCTTAAACATGATGGCCATCAAATATATACATAAAATAGTCTTTAGTAAATATCTTTATCAGGGAAATAACTTGTAATTTTGCAAATTTCTCTGAAAGTTTCAACATCTATTTTAAGGTTTCCAAAATACACATATCTTCATAGAAAATATCAAACTGAAAAGGTACTATAAAAGTCAAGTATATGTAATTCAAGACAAAAGACATCCTAAAGGCTTGTAAAGTTTGTAAAATGCACGTACATTGTAATAACTGTTTTCCTACATCTACACCAGCCGTACTACGTGGCTTCTTATTCTCTGGCCAGAACCTCAAGAGCCCATATCAGAATGATGAACTTCCTGCAAAGAACGTTGATACGAATACATATGTCCTTACATTCTACAGCAAATGGCATAACTCTTGCGGTACTCTAGTAATACTCTCCGTCTAAGTCTATTTAGCGCTATACTAGAGCATCTGTATAACTACAGTAACCGTGGAGATAAATTCGATTTATCTTGTAAGAATTTCACTGTGGCTGTTCAAGGCTTACCTACTTGCTTTCAAACAGCACTGAGAATAGATTGATCCCAACATTTAATGAACAGAGATAAGAATATGACTGTAATGACCTACTGCAATATATCTAACATGTCAGCTGATTTGTGATCCATTTGTCCATTCGGAGTATGTCCATACGGAGTATGTTTCCGATAGACAATGGTTCAGGATTCCCACTTATGGCCAATTCATTTGATAGGAGGTGCATGTTCTTCACGCTCCTTCAAAGGTGAGTTCAAGCTCTCTCGCACAGAATGTAGGGACCATGATAATACTTGTTGAAAGTTAACTAAGTGAGTTTTCCTCAGACTCATCTCGTCATACTAAATGACAATGCCAAATCAAGGTCATGTAATATGTTCAGCTTTTTCGAGCTATTTGAGTTCGGACTGCAACACAACGTGTTTTGTTTTCATCTTAGGTGATGTTCCATAACAGAGTGCAATGTTATTGTTTTTGCCAGCTGGAAGTGTTGGTGTTGCCTCCAACTAAACAACTAGAGTAGAGGAAAATGTCAGTTTAACCTTCAGTGCTAATGGGGGCATTATTGTTTTTCTCCCATGTGTATTCACATCTTGAACTAGCGTTAACATTGGCAGACGTTTGTAGCTCACAGTTACCTCAAGTCCTCAATCAATTCCAGCTCTAAATCTATTTGAATTCCAGCCGAATGTTAGACACTTATTTTCCTCTGCCCGTCTTCATAAGGCACATTAGCACAGTATAAAATACATTCCACATTATGGAGAAACAGATGAATTTGTCCCCCAAAAAAGAAACATCTCACTGTAAATGCTTTAGTGTTGAAAACCTTGCTTCAACTACCTACTATTAGATAACAATATCGGCCTATTTACAACCTTAACTTTAATTTCCATGTCACAAACATTTTTACAAAATGTTAAGTCAACAATGGTCTTCGGTCCAGATTTCCCAACAAATACTCAACGTTTGAGTATACTGTGTTTATGTAAACAGGGATCCATGGATGTGTAGCTCCCTTGACTTAAAGACATTGATTTATGGTTGTAAGTGGTATCAAGCGAACATAAACGTCATCCATCTTTCGACTTCCCATATTTCCTCAGAAACGACCCGTGCCAACGCCAGTCATCCCCTGCTTCGTCTCTCTTTCTTCACCCGACGATAAAACCCAACTGTTCTACATTGCTTAAACCTTCTCCGCTAAACGTTCTTTGCCACAATCCTGTTTGACGCTTTATAAAGGGTTATAAAGTGTTGTATAAAGGGGTTCAGTCCCTTGGAAAGAAGATGAACATCATCAGTCATAAAGAGGTATTACTACTGTAGAGAGCGTTTATCTCTACCTGTCAGCACAAACAAGCTACATCAACAGTCAAACCTACAGTATAGCTCACTGCCAATTTACTGCTCAACTAGGGTAGCCAAGAACGCGATATTGGTTAAGCGGAACTGATGGTATTGCACGGTTAAACAGGCAAATCTCAAAGCCACTGCTCGTGAATGTAAATGTAATATCTTGTCATAACTTTCTATTGGAAGTGAAATGCAAAACAGGTGTACTAAAAAAAATCTTGCGTATAGGCCCTATGTACTTCACTTAAAATGAGGAACAGTTCTACAAATCAACCAACAGTAGTTTCTAAAACGTGGAAGCAGTTACACAAAACATTGACAAAAACACACATACATACATACATATGTCCCAGTTAAATCAATTTCAATTGCACAATAGACGACAACAACAAATAAATAGGCCAAATGTAAGCCAGGGATGAATGGTGCATTACCCCTTAGTTAATTCACAGTTAATAAGAACGTGCTGTAGACCCAAACATGGTTACATTACCATCATAAGAAGCCCTGTTCTAATGTTCAGCACATCCACATACACTTCACTTGGCAGGGAAAAGGAAGGCAGAACTCTGTAAACACAAAACCAACAGACCCCAAAGTGAGGTAATCCATTGTGGCCAACAAAGGTGACAATACTGTCAGTGACACCGATATAACACATGGCTAATAATACTGTACAATCAATCAACGTTCAGTTACAACGCATATACGTCAATACAATTGGGATACACTGGTTTGCTGGTAAACCAGAGCTCGTTGACAAAATATGTACAAGCAAGGATTTGGCAAGTTTGAACTTTTTTTTTTAAGAAAAAGCACTTTGTGGCAAAACAAAACTCACTCAAAGTGTAAAGTAGGTGTCTAGGCCAGTTTCTCCCATTCATAATCCTACTTTGAACCAATATATGGAAAATGAGAAAACAAAAAATCAGCTGGATGGTTAAGAGGAGATGGAAGGAATCGTAAAAGGGATGGTAGGGGTGATGTATGCGATGGGGGACTGCACTGAGGGGGTAAAGGGGTTTCGCTCTGAGGGCAGACTGGGGAGTTGAACTGTCTGCACACTGGTGTGGGACGGCGTGGGGGAAGGAGGCAGGGAGGGGTGAGGGACGACTTTCAGGGGAGGCAGTACAGGTGGCTGGAGGGAGAAGATGTCTCTGTCTGAGGGTACAAGAGGGGAAGGCGTATTATTGCACACGGCGGCAATAGTAGCCGAGGACTTTGCATTTCTCACACAGGTGCTGCGGGTGCTCCTTACTCTGGTCAGATACATCCAGGCCGTCGGGCTTCTCCAAAGGGCGCTAGAGAGAAAGAGAGAGAAAATGAGAATCGGAGATGGTAGGGAGGAGTGTGTTCTTAAGCACACACAGGGCCAATACCTCTGCACTCTTCCAGATGTTGCATCGGGGGCTGCCTTCAACTCAGCCCTGTTTTATGGCTTCAGCCAATGCTTCAGCCAGTAATTATTCCAAAATGGGCCTAGCAGTTGTGAATGGCAGTACAGGTTTCAGGGCTGTGGCAAATACAACATTGATTCCCCACTGCTCCAAAAAATCTGTACTGAGGAGACTTGACAATACAGACCTGCAAGGAAATTCCTGTAACACAACACTGGAAATGGATTTCCTAGAAACTGTACGAAGGACAGAGGGATCCTTCGCTGCCAATGAATTCGGGAAGATGTTTAAACAATCACTCCGCAGTCATTTGCTTTCCCACCCATTGTTGTCGGAGAAATGTTTTTTTTTTTTTCTTTCTTCATATTTCTTCCAGAGAGTCTCTGATTGTGTTTTGTAACTACAGTAGAAGGAACCAGCCCATCCAGCTTATGCAGTTACCCATAAATGCCTGCAGTGAGCTTTGGACACTCACTTATAGTTAAATGAATACCAGAAAGCCCACATCTATAACCCTGCCAATGTCTAAATACCAACCCCTGCAGTCCTTGACCACTAATTTTGTTATAGACAGGTAATCTAAAACCCTTTGGGGTGTGTCTTATGCAGAATAAAGCACACAGACTTTGCTTCATGACATGATACCACCAAGACAAGATGAAGACGTATAAACAATAAACAAGGACAAACAATGAGTTTTGCAGTTGGTCCCGGGATTTGGCAGAGGGAGAGCTGGCTGACATGAGAACGAGCGGTTTATCTCAGATGCTGACAAAGGGAAAGCGGGCAGACGCATGGAACTTGTCAGTGCGTGCTAGGCTAGCCACAACACAGAAAAACATTCTTGCCTTACCAGCTGGTTCCACAAGAAACAACCTTCACTGGGTCTTCAGTGAGGGGGGGGGGGGCAGAATTTGGTGACCTTTATGAATGCCTCCCTGTAAGGATTTTCCCTACTATACAATATGTCTGACATATATCAGGCATGACAATATTTTTGCAGGCACATCTGTATCGAGTTTGTCAAGTTTCAAGAACAATCTGTCAGAGGTAACTGCATATTTCAGCGTTGGCCAATACCTCAGTGATCTGTCACAGCTCAGAACAAAAGAACGTGGATAGCCAAACATTTACTTCACCTTTCCATCTCATGGAAATGTCTGAAGTGAAAGATGTTCTCTTGCAAAAAGGGCAGGAGCCCAATTGAGTGTAATTGCTAGCAGAGGGAAGCATGTTCTTCTGTAATGGTTTTAAAGTTAGTCCGGGGCCTACGGTTTTGTTTCATGCAGTGTTATGGAAGGAATGTGTTGAAATGTACATTTGTTCAGACTAAATGTCAGAGATATTATGTCTCAGACGTGGGGAATATTTAATCTAATACTTTGTTCTCAGGAACTACTGCATACAGGGACCGAATAGAGAAAGCAACATTTTCAATGGAAGAATTCAAAGATAATTTTACAGGAATAAATGTTCAAGAAAGTACCAGGGTGTTTTGGGGGGGGGAAATCGTACTTCTTTTAGTGAACCTTACTATTTTTTTATATTTAGACAGGCATAGAGCCCTAACATTTTCTAAATGTATAAAATGCTGATGAACTGTGGAATCCGTACTATTGAACGGAAAATTGAGCAAATACGGAAAACTGAGGAAACAATATTTTGCTTGCAGTGATGCCACTATTTTAGAAAAGATGGGCAGTGGATAACATTGTTATCATAACATCAGTGAAATGGGCAAGGCAATATTTCAGTCACTCGTGTTAAGGAGTGAGGCTTGTCACCATCAGATCTGTCCCCTCTTTCTAAATGGCAAATCATTTCAGTGACAATCTACAGTCTGTGGTTCAATTACTAAATTGTACTAAATTGTACGAAAAAATAACTGTGTATTTACCTCAGGGACAAATAATAATTTGAACATCTATCTATAAATAAATACTCCTCCCAACCCCAACGTTTGCCATGGAAAGCAGCTGTTAGTGTGTTGGCGGTACCTGTTTGTGTGGGTAGACATTGATGTGGCATTTGATGCATTCTTGGCCCATGTTGGCCCAGGAGTTGCCACTCATCCACTTCCTCTTGCACTTGGGACACTTGTACTCTCCGAAGCACCTCTTCTTCCCCTGGTACGGAGTCAGCCCTTCTCCTTTAGGCCTGGCCTGAAAACATAGACGTTGTGATTGTAGACGTGTATTCCTATTCATTCATTCGAATGGTCAAATGATCAACCTTCACCGGTCGACGTTGTCATTTTTCACCTAAAGGGGAAGGAACACATACTTGCTTTTCACCCTGTACGATAGTTAAGTATAACTCTACCAAACATTGCAGGACCTCTACACGCCTGAACTACTACCTCACAATACTTCTAGCCCACAGTACTTTTAGATGCAAGCCCTGTTTAGTATTTAGTATTGTAATTGACTTTCCCTTGTAACCACAGCTCTGTTATATATTCTACGTCTATTCCATGTCCTGTGAGGGAGTTGCTTACGTCAGTTAGCCAGAAACAGTCCCTCCTGAGAAAGCCTGTTCCTAGGAGGGGCTCCTGCTCTGAGTACATACTGATGACTGTCTCAGCCACTATAATAGCAAAGGGCAAGTTTTTCCCCTCAGTGTGCTGCAAACAGACGCACGGTTGATGTCATCGAAAGGATAAATGACCAAAACCCAATTAGGGAGTGTGACTTGGGCCTCACATGTCGAGTTCTGAACACAACCCATCGTAAACGGATTCATCTGGAGGAGTCGCCAGATTGATACGATCTTAACACGTAATCTCTGCAGCCAGGACCGAGTCCTGCCAGACGAAGTTCGGCTTTCCTTCCGTCAACGTTGAGGAATTGTCCGCAGACGCAGGACTGCGACCTGCCAACAGTAACTGCAGCCCCCTTATTTAAAAGTTTGAAAAAATATTTGGGGAGTAAAGGAGGTGTAGCTCTAGGATGGAGGCAGGGGACCCCTTCCCGTCCTTTGCCTGTGTGAGTAATGGGAACCCTAATGCGCTGCGCAGGACCTGCTTCTGTCGGGTCAGGCCTGCACCGCAGAGCTTCCCTGCTGAGGCTCGCTCTGACGGGCTGCGCCGTGCGATGAGGTCAACGCTGCGCTCTCAACTACTACGTAGCATCTCCCATCGTCACAGCAAGAAGAATGAAAGCACTGATGTTAATCAAGCTTTGGAGCAAAGAACCAACCACTAATGCTTTCCTGGTGCAATGTCCAAGCAATCACATCGAAAAAGTCATGGTTGGGCTGCATTCGGACTGCTTCTTTTTGATGATCTGGCGGTATTCGTACTGTACTACACCAGACAGACACTTTCATTGTTCCAGATGGTCCAGCACTTCTTGAAAAGCACCGTCCTCTGCTTGCATAATATCGGCAAACCTCCTAGTTGACATACCTGATCTAGACTCGCTGATTATCATACATCCTTTGGCGTTAAGTGGGTGTCTGACCGGTGAAAACTTCACAGCTCTTGACCATCGTTCCCCGGCGGCCCCCATGCAGAACTCCATGGGACGCACACAGGACCGTGTTTATGTCTGCCTGGCCCGGCTCACAGTCCGTTAAGGCCTCATGACCGCTCGTCGTGGCCACGGCTCCAAATTATAATTGGCAGGTGGGACACCAGCAGCTGGTTGAAGAGCAACAGCGCTCGACAATGGACTTTAGGATGTAGCAAACCTCATTCCACTGGGAACAATTTTAATGTGTGCCAGTCAATGTCACATGAAATGGAACCGCAAAATGATTTTTGTTATGCTGGTTTCAATGGCGCAGTCACGGTGGCTTTTCTGTTGTTGTTGCCCTTGCCAGCAGTGCCAGCATGTCCCGTAGGTCTCGGACTCAGCAGATGGCAACTATTGTTCCATTGCGGGACAACCCCGTTCCAGTGGTCACAAACAATTTGGAATGCGTGTCAGTAAAAACATCTGTGCTGCTGTGCATGTTTAGTACCAGGCGCAGAGATGAGCCGTCAGCCAGGACAGGAGACGCTGGCCAAGTTGTCTCCTCAGCAAAGTCAAGGCTCAAAATGAGAGCTTCTGGGAAACAGCGGACGAGACAAACAGCAGGAAAAAATATAACAGGATGGCCGCAAAAGACGGGTTGCGAAGCTTGCGATAAAGTTTATACGTTGCTAGAATAGGTTCTCGAAAAACTTGCAATTACAAAATGAGTCCATCCAACCGTCAGTGAAGAGTCACTGAATAGTCCTGTGTCAATAGACGCACTGTGGGTGTCACAGGAACACATGACGTGTCTTTAGCTAAAGGATGTGTGCTTTGATGCCGTATTGGACATCAGCTTGTCCTGTCCGTTGCTCTCAGCAAATACAAACGCTCGCACTTTTTTTTCAAGCCGAAAGAACATATCTGACCCATTTGAGCCATTGTGGGTGCTTGTTGAGCAAAAAAAAAGGCAAGTAAAAAGTGATGAAGTCAATAGCATTCATGCTGGAAGACGTTTTTTTTCTGTTTGTACATCACTTGTGCAGCACTGGGTCGTACAGAGTCAATGTTTGTTTCTGCTCCTACCCTGGACCCCAGTGTGCTGAGATAAGGGTCAGTGTGTTTAGAGGGAATGGACAGCATGGGGACGTGAGGGGGAAGGGGGAAGGGGAGGTCTAATAACACAACTACGAGCAGTCAACCACATCCTCCCGAGTACTGTAACACAGCAGGCAACGACTGTGATTCATCACGCACACATCTCTGGGTCCTTCAGCCGCACGTCGAGCCAAAACACACTTTCTCACACGGCGCACATACACACACAGGAAGACTCGCAGATACACAAACGGACATGTGGAGAAAAAGCTATTACGTTACGGTTCCACAGACCATTTTTCATACACCCCTGAGACGCAACAACTGGAAAGCTTCAACACGACGTCCTGCATCCCTCCTACTTTCTGCTCAGTCAAGCCTCCCAGACTTCGAGCCAAACTCACTGGAGGAAAGAAAAAACCCATCAAATTGGAGGAAAGTTCACAGTAATATTCAGACTGACTCCAGTTTATATATACATATAATACATGTAAACCAATATGCGCAGGTGCTGTCATTGAGAGCTTAGCTCATTGCTTTGTATCGCTTTGCCAGACACATCATGCCCTTAGACAAGCTTAATGAACTTGGAATGACAAAGAAATATAGCTGGAAGCGAAATATGACCTGGGTGATCACTGGTCCAAAAAGAGAATAGCAAGGGAGAAGTATTTAACCTGCAGAAAGATGGAGAGGGGGTGGGAGAAGGAAGGGGTAGCGAGAGAGAAAAAGTTTGAAAAGGACTCTCCCTCAGAGCCCCACTTTCAATATAACTCCCGCTCACACCAACTCACACTCACACAAACACCCCTAAAAAGAAGATGAATACCGCAGACTAGCAGTCATCAGAGCCAGCTGGGTAAAGACCCTCCAAGCAAGGCCCTCCTGGACTGCAGGAGGGGAGGGGAGAGAAAGGGAGGAGGTGGAAATGTGAAGCAGATGGCCTCCATATGGGCAGAACACGAGGAACACCGAAAGTTGTCGTAAAATCACTCCTCTGCTTTGAATTAACTTACATGTCACAAAGACAGTGAGAGACAGCAAGACGGAGAGAGTGAGAGGGCAAGAGGGGGGACGATAAAATACTGCTAACAAACCAACGGCTGTAGCCACAGCCTCAAGTACAGTACAACAGATGAGACTCATTATCATAAGGACGAATGAGGGAGGGAAAAAAAAACTTCTTTCAAGAGAGGTTTACTGTTGATACCCAGCCTTTGTATTTCGCTGGATATTGGATTAATCTCTCGGATTGGTTGAGGCCATTCTCCGGAGGTTGAGGAAGTGCAGGGTCTGGACTTGCCATGAATTTCACTGTAATATCCTGGGGAAAGAGCGGAGTTCTGCTCCATTGGAAATCATTGAATTGTGTCCATTACTGACCGCTACGGAAACCCAGTCCCAACAACTGTCTGGAGAAGGTGATCTTCTCTTTCGTCCTGTCCATGCCAGAGCACACTGCTGGAACATGATCAGTGGACATTAGAACGTGTCTTCCAAGAAAAATGTCAACCCAACCGCAAACCATAATCCTTGAACTTTAGTTAGAGGTTAGGCTGCCTTTAACCCTTTAGTAAGGAAAACCGCTACCTTTCCCCACAGCCTTGGCCCTGATCCAGACTAGTAGATGACATCAGATTATTCCCAAGATAGCCCTGCTGTGACGTAGTTACTGTAACCCTAATCATAGTCTTGAAGTGCAACTGTAACTCCTTTCACTTCTTTTTTCAGTCTCCACCCAGACATTGGCGGCAAGCTGTGAGCTTTCTCCGAGTTCCTTCTATCTCGTCTGAGTTTCTCCACGTTGAAGGTTACGGCCCCGTCCCTCGAGCAGCCTCAACCCAGAGTGCTTCACTGTTTATGTTGCTGAATCTTCAACAAAGTCCCGGCCGTGCTCTGGTGTCCCTAATGCTTTCCTGGTATTTCCCTTATTGTAGTCCTTGCCTGCCTAGTGCTTCTTTGTCATTCGGGCAATGGTTCCTTCCTCCCTACACACCTGCGTGTCATGAGTAATCGTCAAGCTTTAATCCATTCTCGTTTCCCTCACCTGTGTATTTAGGTTAGCGCCTCTTGTCTGTCTTTGTCTGATTGTTCATCTTTCTTCCCTCTCTTCGTTCCTTGTTATTTTGGTCTGTTTTCCTGCGTTTTATCCGAGAGACCCATTGTGTCCAAGGGTTTTGTAGTTTTTGAATCAATAAATAAATACCACTTAAAATAAATGCTTTATCTGCCCTCTACCTTTGTCTGCCTTCTGGTTTTTGGCATGCGGGTCCACCCTCTTCTCGCATTTGACAGTTTAGGTTGAACTGTGGTGGATGTTTTGCGTTGTGTAAAACGGGCAGATGAAGTCACACTGTGGGAATCTCTAAGTATATGTATGTAATATATGTATGCCCCTTTGATCCTGAACCCTGCATCCATACTTTCAGTTGTTCTTTTGACAAGTGGGAAGAAGGTATGGTGAGTTTCATTCCACTTTCACTTCATATACCAAGATACATTAGCTTACGCTGCGTTTGACTTCTTCATAGTTTTTTTCTGCATCAGATTCCTCTGACAGGTTCCCATGCAGGAAGCCAGCTTTACAAACATCAACTTCAACAAAAAGCTTGAATGTTAGAATTAGAACCCAGCCTTTCTTTTAAAATGTAACATCATTGAGGGCCTTGGCAGTGCTGCCTATCTCATATCACCAGAGACATGATCCAGAGGTTCTAGTTTGTGTTATACGATAGACATTAAACCTATAAGTGTAAATCCAGGCTCTAATGGGTTTCTGGAGAGATGGTGGAAGGCAGGCCTCTAAGCCTGCAGATGGCCACTGCTTCAGTCTCTCACACAAGAATGACACTGTCCCTTCCCCCTTCAGCTGCGGGGCCACAGAACCCAAGTTTGTTATTGGCTGTTTCCGCCTCTCTGCTCCACAGCCCAATTCTGTGCCAGAACCTCAGCCAGGTGCATTCTGGGGGTTATTTATCAATCCTACCAGGCACTGCCAGCTAAATGAGCCTACTGTTTCCCTCAGTTTCTCCCACTCCTCCTTTTCTCTCTTTCTTTTCCCCTATCGCTCTCGTCCTCCGATCTCTCCGGGTCTTTTTGCGGGTGCAGCTGTCTCTTTATAATGCCCGTGAGGAAAAGCGTCTTGAGACTGAAAATGACGAGGGGGACAGGTGTGCTGGGTAAAGTGATAAATCTCCCCTCGCTCACCCACAATGTCACTCTGTTTTTTTTGGCCTGTGTGTTTTTTTGTTTTTTTATAAACAATCTCCGCTGAGGGATTCTGGATAGATGGACCTTGCAGATAACACTCTCCAAGTGACAAGCAAGGACAATTAGACGGGGAAAATAATCAGCCTTTCCAGACTGCATGTTGTCAAGTCCTGGCAGAGCTCAAATAGGGCTCAAACTGAAATTTGAATGATATTTGATTAAATAAAACAGTTTGAATCTGATTTACAAGTGCTCACATATCAACGCGATTTCATACAGCTACAAATGACCAACTGTGTCTTAGTGTATTATGTGATTTTGTTCTATTATCCTTTGGAGCCTATAGAATGTTTAACCAGGTTGCAGGAATGTTCGTGGGAATGCTTTCTAAAGTGGAAAAACTTCGCTCCACACAGGCAAACTTCTCATTTATAATACATTTCTGAACACTTGGCCTCTGGACTGTACGCGAGGGTAATTACAAAGCAAAGCTATGTTTTCCAAGTATTCCAGCTAGCTTTTGGACGCCGTCCGTGCTGCTGGCACAGGCCCCCCCCTCCCACCCCCTCCCCCCACCCCCCCTCCCTCCCCCCGGCTGCTGGGTCACTCCATGGCGTTCCGCAGCACTCCGATCACTCACAAGCATCTGGAAACCATCAGGGTAAACAAAGGAACTGTGGAGGAACTGGGCCTCCCTCTCTACAGTACCTCTCTGCGTCCCACAGGACGTCGGTTACAGCAACACGAGAGCAGTGGAACAGCCGACTGGATCCCAACCTGTCCCTACGTGTGCGTGCATGTGCGCGTGTTGAATTACCAAGCACACCGTAAGGGAGAAACACTCTCTCCTTCCTCTGCCTTTCCTCAACTCCAGATTTGTATTTGGTTTGGCCCACAGTCAGGTCTGCGATACAAAGACACAGCTCCAATTCAGTCGCCTCTATCAAAGTTTAGTCTTTCACTGCGTGTGTTTGTTTATTTCATTAGCCACAGCACCACGGACAAGACCTCTAATTACTACAACATGGTTTGAGCGGCACACTGTTAAGGTGACTGCTGTAAGAAAAACACAAGAATCTGGATACAGTTTGTTTAAACCTGAGAACTGGTTCTTCACTCTGAAACAACCGAAAACATCAGAGGGCGTCAAGTTTCTCCTCAGACAGGATAAGGAAATACTTCTGCAACTATGTGTGAAAAAACCCGAGTTAGACTTCAGGTACATTTGCCTTTAGTAACCGTACAGGAGCATTTTTCATGTGGTTTCTCTCTGAACTAATACCCCAAATGTTGGATAGACTGTATTTTTCCTTTTCCGTCCTTCAAACAGGGAGTGCTTGTACAGTTGTTATACCCGCAAGAGCAAAAATACTTGTGTGAAGTCAACAATAAGAGAAGTATAGGTATGTCAAGAATTTGATGTTCATGAATTACACATTTGTGGCGGTGCAGTTTTGGTGTGACCGGTGCAAAACATTTAACAACGCACCACCTAAACCTTTTAATGATACATAGCCTTGTGCTCACAGTATACAGTAGAAACCATAGGGTGGTTTAGTTCCTTCACACTCTAACACCCACCTCCCACCAGAGCTATTACTGCTGAGATAAGCATTCCTATCTCCTACGGTTGCGTCTAAATAAAACGCATGGCATGACACAATCGCGTACAGCCAAACGTGTCAATAGCCTAACATGTGTGCATACTAGGAGACGGTCAACTTCACTCTCCTCTCACTGTGCCTTACTCTGACTTCTCTCACTCTGTCTTCTCTCTATATTTACTCCCCTCCCTCAGTCACCTTACTTACTGTAAAACTAGACTCCTCTAGACTGTTATCACCTTTGACTGAATCCGAATGCAATTTATTTTCTTTTACAAATGTCTTTCCTTCATGCGTGTTCTGTCTCAGAAAACTCATGCTATTCGCTTCATAGCACACAGACAAACTAACAAAAACTCTCTGTACATCAGACACGTCTGGAATAATACACACAAACATGCAGTTTTCCGACACTGGATCTCCACCAAAGGGTATTTGTATTTGCAAAACCTTTCCAAATCTTTGCCAGTCATGCAATTTAGAATAATGATCCTCCAACCATTTACCATCTCCGAGCACAGCCCACGACAATAACACAGTTTGGAAGCAGAATGCAGCCCGCAGACCTCAACATTTAGTTCTACACGGAGGCCTCAATAACAGAACAGGCCATAAATCACTGTTCTGGATGCATTCATTCCTTTTGATTCACGGGTAACTAAATCACATGAAGTTACATCCACATACTGTACGTAAAAGTCCCAAAAAATCTTTGGCTTCGACGATGGCGTCTGGACTTGATTTCTGTGTAACTCTGTTCCATTGAAAGCATCATTGTTAGCAAGTCAAGTTGACAGATGCATTTTAAGTTTCTTTTTTTTTTTTTGCCCACCCCTTGCCAGTCTGGTTCCAGGCTTTTCTTAATTTGCGACCAAGGAACAGTCGCAAAGCAATGCGACCTTCTGGAAAAGGGAGAGACGAACACTCGAACATCCATCACTGCCCTCGTACACATCTGGTGACATGCAGAAAGCTGGCACGACATTGCTACTTTCAGGACAGCGTATGTAATGATACACACCGACACTTGTGCCATACTTTACACCAACCTGGCATATGTAATTATTCCACAATGTCACCGTATGCTGTTATATAAAGCAACGTAATGGCGTTTTCTTCCGTAGTAATCTACCCAAACATTGTAATTACTTACTAGACTTCAAGCGCGACAGCGTAAACACGTTGGGTCTATGTAGACTAATCAACCCACGCTAACTAGGACGCTGTCTATCAGACATGTTTTGTGGCAGACTACAGTAGAACCCGTCCCGTTGCTGTGTGGTAGAGCTCAGCTGTGTGTGGTAGAGCTCAGCTGTGTGTGGTAGAGCTCAGCTGTGTGTGGTAGAGCTCAGCTGTGTGTGTTGGGCTCGCCAGTAGAGAGTGTGGCACAACCGCAAATATGGAAGACGTGTTTGGCATGACTTCCTCTTATTAGCTTTCCGTCATCACTCACTCACCCCCTGGGCTCTGTCTGAACCCTTGGCCATGATACTCATCTGGGTCAACAGGGCTATTCTCGCGTAGGTTTCATGTTCAGAAGCCCTTTATTTGGGTGGAAAGCTATGTGCCTAGTGTTTCATTCACATTTTAAAAACAGGCCTTACTTACAATAGCACATCGCTTCAGGGCTCGTGTCTAAATATGCTCACCGGTGTCTGCTGTATTAGCGATAGCGCCAGACCAGGGTCTAGAACTTGAAACTAGTTGAAGTGAGTTTGATTTATCTCAGGGCGCTCCTTAAAATCCTTTGGTTCTTTTAGTTGTGGGACAATTGATCGCGATGGAAGCAGAAATCAAACAAAGTATACGGCTGTTCTTGCTGATGGTAATTGACGCTGGCTCAAGATAAAGACACTTGGATGTGGTTTAGGAAATTGACATATTTGCTTTTCCCTTAGATAGACTGTGCAAAATCTTTGATGAAAAGTGCCAAAGTACTCCAATAGTTTGAAAGCACCGTGTGGTTTGCGTATGTGCGTTGGGTTTGGACCTGATTTGACGCCATGGGCCTGGAACAAGCCTGCTTTTTACACTGTTCTTTCAACGGCAGGTTCTGCTGGAGTATAAACACTTCCTAGTATGCAGGTCGCTTCTGTTTAGTCTGCCTCACGATCCTGAGTGATCGCATCAGACAGACACTTGCTTTGAGATCACAGGGGGAAGGTCAGCCTTGGTGACAAGCTGATCCACTGCTAGGAATGAGGATGTCAACAAATTAGTCAGGGCTAAAGTCAACACATTTTTTCGGAGAAATGCATTTTCAGAACAGTTTCAAGGGACCTTTGCCATTTGGTTTCGATAATGTGCGGATTAGTACGAAGGGGTGGGGAGGTTCGGGAAACCAATATGATATGTTAGTGCAGATTACAGATAAATCCTCTTTAATTCCTCCCTAATAACAACAGTATACTCGTATCAGAACTGATTGAGTTTGTTATCTGTGTTTTTATGGGATAAACATGACCGAGGCAGGACAGGGTTTACTTGACTTTTCACATTCATGAGAAGTTTCGTAACGTGTTCCATTTCACCCTGCAGAGATTCTTGACACAATGAAAGTATTGTTGAACTGCAATGGTCTAACACACTGTGGTGATCAACAACAAGCCCCCCCAAAAAAAGCATAGCAGAAATAGGACAGTGGCTAAATGTGCAGACAATTTAAAGTAGTGTTTTCCTGACCAGAGTACAGCTTCTCTGCAATGTTGTTCCAAGCTGTGTGTGTCTGCGTGCATGTATGTGCTTATGTGTGTGTACAGTAACATGCTTTTCTCCTTCGCAACAAGCCCCTGTCGTTCCTCTTCACGACAGCTGCTGGTCTTACTGCCAGCTCCCCTGTTTGCCAAAGTCTCTCCCGAAATTCCCAGTGTCCTTAATTATCTCCCAGATCCTGCCTTGAGTCATGCTTGGCAGTGGCTTCTATTCACTCATAGCGGATTGGAGAGACATAGTCCACGCTAATAATGACACAGTAAAGTACTTTTAGTGTCATTATCACGAGTGTGGATTGATCTTGAATAGAGAGTAATGACACAAAGGCCGAAAATGCGACATCTTTGCTAGTTCAATCAACGTTCCCATTCCTCAAACGTGCACGCACGCATGCCCGCTTTCGTAGGATTGGCCGGAGCTGTATGGTAATGCCTGGGTGGTACCTTCTAACAAGTTCTTCCCAGTCCTTATTGTAGCCACGGTAACCCAAATGAGCTCTGCAGCTGTAGCGGAGGGTTGGGTTACCAGACCAGTGAATGACAAGAGCAGGTTGCATGGCTGAGGCAACTGAGGCAGACAGCGGTTCACAAACATTTATTCTGTTTCAGAGCACAGGCTAGGAGGAGTGTGTGCATGTGTATGTGGGTATGTTTTGCCCAATACTAGCTATTGCCCAATACTGGTATCTATGTAAAGTACATCTATAAATACACCATAAACACCTTACACCTAGATGGTGGTGGTCTCTTTAAGAGAGAGAGCGGCTGTATGTCACTTCCTACAAGCCTTGTCTGTGTACTTAAACCCTAGTACACTCTCTGTCATGGTCTTCTCCAAAGCCTTTACCTCTCCCTCTCGTCGGGTAACCTGACTAAGTGTGTGTCAGAGCAGAGGCAGATACAGAGCCTTCACAGCCACTGGAAGGAAGGTCATAGGTCACCCTGTAAAAACATTCCCATGGTGCACCTCCCCCAGGACTGCTCTCTGCCAGCAGTTTTCCCGCAACACCCTCGGCACATGTACAAACAGGGAACAGGAGATGCACTTTGAAGAAGAAAGAGTACAGGAAAAAGGAAAGATATTCCGTACACTAAGTACTGACATCAGTTCCCTGCTGTCCCTCCACAAATACTGCATTGGCTTTTAGAACTGAAACTGGGCAGCTTCTCTCTCTCTCTCTCTCTCTCTCTCGCTCTCTCCTTCCCTCCCTCTCGCTCTCTCTCTCTCTCTCTCTCTCTCTCACACACACACACACACGTCTCCCTAGTGTGTTCACAATTAACCACAAGCAGCGTTTGATTTACTTTAATGATATGTTCAACATGCTTCTGAGTAGGGGGTGGTGCGTTATCATATATCCGCGATGACATCACAGTTCCTTTCGCAAATAGCCTAGAATACCAATCTTAGTCATCCAACATGCCAACAGAAATGGAATGAGGCCATTTATAGGTAACATATATATACCCAATTCAGTTGTCAGCTATACCACTGTGCATCAGCTAACGGCCTACTAACCGAACAATGTATGGCTGCCTTCCCGACCTCTGTCTGGAGATGCATACATACAAACACACAATGGCCTTAATTTACCACTCTCCCTTCCTACTGCTAGGGCCTTCCCCAATGGCGCCCATTCAGACTACTGCCTCTCCAATGATGCCAATTCAAGGCCGGCACACAAAGACTGCAGTGTCAGTCTGTACTTTGTGACACCAAGCCGTCTCTATGCTAGAGCTGCACCTCTGCCTGCCCGCCCGCCTGCCCGCCTGCCCGCCTGCCTGTCTGTCTGTCTGTCTGTCTGTCTGTCTGTCTCTCTGTCTCTCTGTCTCTCTGTCTCTCTGTCTCTCTGTCTCTCTGTCTCTCTGTCTGTGTATCATACGTGTTTAGTGGTTGAGCGATTTTACGACGTAGCACTCATCTGTGAGAAGGCACAGCCAGTTCGCTGGCATCTTTGTTTTGGTTTTATCGCTCCTTAAGGTGCTGTTGAATAAGATCAATGGAGAAGTACCAAATCTCTTTTTCTCTCCTTTCTCACGGTGGCTAAAAGCGGCATTCGGCGTTCCTGGATGCGAGGTTAGAAGCAGCGTCTACCCGAGGTGTGAAGGAGATGTGCTGCGTGTTCCCCTGTCCTTGACCTGAGTGCGTCAACAGCTCACTGATTTTGCGTGTGCGGCTTTTGTCACTATTTGAAGTCCTCCGTCGCAACACAACCCCATTTCCTTAGACCTGTACTGCTCTGTTTATCAGTGGTTCAGTTAGCTATCCCTGCGAGAGGACAAGAGGTCTGAACCACACACATCTCAGACCCAATATTCACAAATTAGACCCTAACGCCATCCAGATTGGACACCCTGGTAAGTTAGTGCAGTATGTCGACCTGCTGGTAACACCGTCTAATTGGAAAGAACCACAGACCTGCCTCCCTGCTGTTTCTAGTACTTAGACCATCACTTAAGGTTATATGAAAAGGCTCCGGTTCACCTTTGTTTGTTGGTTTTTCTTAACTCCTGCCCTCCCACAGTCCTGCTGGCTCAGCAACTTGCTGCAGGGGGGGATTCCCATCCATGTGAAACCATCACTGAATATAAGTTAATGTAAAAGTCATTAAGTAAACGATTGCCGTTCTAAATCAGACGGCTTGCTGCGGATCAGGATGCAGGACAGGGCAGCTCTCGGACAGTTCTAGCACAAACTTGGTTGATTCCTGAGGTATTCTACAGCGTGGGAGAGATGCAAGTCGGTGCGTTAAACTGGAGCATGGGACCTTCCTGGAGCGATTTGACATAATCGGTGGGGGAGATAATTTATTTAGGCTGCATCCAGTGAATTTGCCTTGTGGACGTTTGACTTGAGATCCATGTGCTTTATCGAAACACACACGGACGCTGACAAAGAAGAAAATCTGTTTATCAGTGCAACTCCACAGCTGGGACGGTGTCACGCAAATGTTCCGACTAGGTTTTAGCAGCGATGGCTGACCCGTCCTTTTGAGATGACATAAGAGCCTTGACACATGGGGTGGGAGGGGGGGGGGGGGGGGGGTTGAGGTGGGAGTCGTGGCTATGACAACAGGAAGTGAAGAGACTGTTGTCTCAGCAAAAGCCAAAGGAAGAATGGGATTCCTGTACAAAACACAAACCAGCTGGCAGGAAAACCTACTTTTATAATTCTTTTAAGTTTGATTTCCTTTCGGAGGAAGTGCTTGCACTGGGCTCTCTCTGTCTCTTACCCCAGCTCGGGGCAGCTATCTCTGCCTCTGAGACTACGCCCTAGTTATCCCTCTCTGCCAGACAAACTAAATTCAATACTGCTTCACAGCATGGGAATGAAACACTGAAATTGCCACAATAATAATCCGTCTTCTTGTCCAAATACAAGGATAGTGAAGAGGGGCCATTGTGCCAATGTCTCTGTTGGACATGGATCACACTAAACTGGTAAAAAGTCAATCTGACATTTATACTGTGAACTTTCATGCAAAGACATTTGAAGCCAGTTTATAAGTCATAAGCTACAGTATTTTGCAGGAGGGATGAAGGAAGAGGAAATAGAGAAGGACAGAGTGCAATTGTGAAAGAGCAATTCCCTATATAGAACAAAAAACAGCTGGCAGGCATAGGGGAATGTAAACAGATGATTATGCTCTATTATATTTAGATGTCTTTCAGTGAATTGGAGCAGCGTCTAAATGGGGGACGAGAGAGCTCCAATTGAAGGGCCTCTCGCTGGTAATCATACTGTGCCATATATACATGCATCTAACGGGAACGTTGGCTATCTAGAATCACCAGCATATTTAGACATGCCTTCTGTTTATACGTCCAGGCAGTGGGTAGATTAGAGCTCTGTCACAGCAAGACTTCATGGAGCCAGGCTTCTTCTGCTTCAGCCAAAGAATCGGTGGTGTCGTCAGAAGGAGCCGCGAAACATGCGCAAGACGAGACGCTCCCGTCCAATAAGCAGGGCCGAAGCAGGCCTAGGTAGAGTCGCCGGAGCCGCATGTTGATGTGGAAGGTTATGTCAACACACGAGGCCGAAGTCAGATAGAATTTGAGCAGTTATTATTAGAGCCACACACACACACACACACTCCGGGAAATTGGGTGTGCCCCCACTTAAAACAGGGATTAATTGTTTTGAAGCGGTGGGGAAAACACCGACGTTTAACACACAGCAGAACAGAAACTGCATGTGATCGTATACGGTTTGATGACAAGGCATCCCCCTTTCCCTTCCACATCCTCCAGTGACACAACATGCTGAACCCTCAAACGAAGAGTCAAATCGATGATCACACTGGTACTCGCAAAAAAAAAAAGACCTTTGGCATCCTGCTTAGCATTTTCTGCTTTGCCGAAATGTGTACTTGAAGTATTTTTGCACCACCACTGCTGCCCCCCCTGACCCCCCCCCCCTATCCAGCTCAAGTTTACACAACCCTGGAGTTTGCCGTGGTACATAAACATGCTTGCCAATAGTGAGAGCATTAAGTCATTAAAGGGTTATCAGCAGAACCAAAGGCAGAGCAAACAGTTTGCGAGGGCAACACATTGTGGTGCTTGAATACCCGTCTGACTCACGGGTAACGAGCTCCTCACTTCACATGGCCCTAAGGCTCTTTGTCGTTACCGGTGTGGGAGATTAAACTCGCCATTTGTCCCGATGCCGTGACGACGGCTGAGGAAACCGCCTTGCAGCTGCATCACGGCGGGCTCTCGACCTGAGAAGCAGCAAATGGTTGCGTCCAGATCAACGTTAAGAGGTGTGAAGAACAGTGTTGAGGTTTAACAAGCCTTCACCTGAATAATATTGGTTTAGCCAGCTGTGACAGGAGATTTGGGCTAGCGCATTAGCTATTTGCTCAGACCTGTAAAAGCTGTTAAAGGTCTGCAGCACCCATTGTGAATGCTGCGAAGCGTTTGGTGCCATATGGTCGTAGGTATATTGAGCCCCAGGAGAGTGAGCCTGACCGTAAGCTCAACAGAAGCACGGTGTTAAGTCCCCGTCATCCATTCCGGCCTATTAGCTCCAACTCAAAGCTATCAGCTGTAAACAATGCCCCTATCTGCACAAGGCTATTTTCAGAAGCAACCGAGGCTAACGCTACAGCCCCGCATTGCTGGAGAACTCAGCGGGGAACAGAGGTCGTTTGAAACGGCGCTATATATACACGCTCGCACAGATGCATTCCAGGGCCATGATACAAAATTTGAACAAAAGGTATATTATCCCTGGAGGATAAAGAGCAGTCTGTATGAGGACCAACGGCCTTCGTGTGTTTTTGATCAACACAGTAGAGCTGGCATGCATGTCTTGGACCTGCTCTTCCCCCCCATGTCTGCCCTGCCCATCAGTATCGTTCACATCCCTTCTGTGGGCGCATGCTCTATTCAGTATGTTACAGTTTTCATGGCCGTCTGCAGCAAAGATGGAACGACCAGTGTGGCATACCAACCCAGAAGAGTATACCAACCACTAAGGCCCATTAAACATGACTCGGTTTATAGAAGCAGGGCTTTGTCTCCACTCGAAACGTTTGCCATGTTTGTGGGGCAGCTTTAACATAATAATCACGCCAATAGTATTTGTGAAGGCTGATTTCAAGCAGCAGAGCAGGGCACAAATCAGGGCACTGGCACGGAGAAGAGAGGAGTGCATGTAATGGAGGGGAACGGTGACTCAGCCATCTTTCCCTTGCTGCAGTTCTCTCTTTCTTTTGCTCGCCCTCACTTTCTCTCTGTCACTCTCCCTCTCTCTCCTCTCTCTCTCGGTGTCTGTCTTTCTTCTAGGTCTTTCTGTCTCATCCACACCCAAACTCAGAGCCCCACAAATGGGCATTCCCACTAGCATATTTTCCATCAGCTAAGCCTTTGATGGGGAAATATGATGACAGGACATCAATTCGTTGCTCACTTTCATTTGGAAAGACAAGAGGCTTCACTGCACTGTTGATAGAGGCAACAAAACTAAATTACGAGTGCAAGTGGAAGCCATTTTGGCTCAATTCCAGGGCATGGCAACGAGGTGCATTCTGGTCATAACTGGGTGGCGGCAACCTCATTTTCCAAGTGAAGTGCAGTTTACATAACACCTCTGCCTCTCTGACTGTGGAGGCTGGGCAGCTGCTGCATGGCCTTGTGGCCTTTGTTTGGCTAACGAGAATTCCCCCAGGACCGGCCTTCCGACATATCTACCAGCGTTTCCATTGCCCCTAAACACACAAACATGGAGCTGCGTTCCACACAAACATACGCAGAACACGGGAAGGCCCATAACGCAGTCCTTTCCTGTCCCTGTCCGTGGCCCTGCTTAGCTTTCTCTAATCGAACCCTGTCGTTCACCGTCCTAAAGGTCATGCCCTTTGAACTATTGCGCAAACTGTACCGGGGTCAACTTCAGATAAAGTGGAGGGAAACAGAGAGAGAGAGACAGAGTGAGCGTGACAGAGACAGCGAGGGGAAGAGGAAGAAGGAAAGAGAATGATAAAGACAGGGAGAGAGACAGACTATGCGAGACAGAAACCGAGAGATGGCGAGAGAAAAGGGGGGTGGGTTGGGTGGGGAGATGAGGACAAACTACAACCGAGTGCTTGCCTAAGAACACAGCCTGGTAGTATGGAGAGAGGGGACCCAGCGTGTCATGAGAGCCCGATTCTGCATGCTAGTCCCAGATCGCAGACTCGACGGAGGTCTCTGCAGTGAGATGCCTCTGTTTTCATTGGCCATCGGGCACAGCTGCGCCCCCGAGCCCCCACCCCTACCCTAGCCTGTACGCTGCACGTCCTGGGAGCCAAGCACCCAGTGAAGGGTGTCCTAAGAGGCAGAGTGCGATCTATAAAATGGAAGGTAAATATCTGCGGCCAAAACCCAGGAGAGGGCTAAAATATGGAGGCATGCCTGAACAGCGTCAGGGTGTGTGTGTGTGTGTGTGTGTGTGTGTGTGTGCGCAGGGCGGGAGGGGGGGGGCGGGCACTGGTTTTTCTGTTTCCGTTGGCAGTTTAACGAACAGCTGAAATATAAACCAGGAGAGGCTTGGATGTGATTCGAGTTACACCCCTGTGTGCTTGCAACTCCACAGAGAGATTGATTTCATGCGTATCGGACAAAGAAACTCCATCACATACATAACAACGCAAAGAACTGCGAAATATATGACACAATGTAAGCTATCCAAACAGAAACAGCAAAAAGTTCCACCAGAACCGCTGCCTCCCGCTTGAATTGTCAATACATGATCTAATTCCCACACATGGGGCTTTTTGGAACAGGGGAGGAGATATTTCATCAGTGGACAGATCTTTTACAGACCTCCAGTGGCCTGTCATCATCTGTTATAAAGGGAGTTATAGCACCTCAACTTCACATCTGCTCTTCATTAGCGCTCTATACACTGCAGTGACTCAGGGTTACACCAGCACCTCCAGGAGAGGAAGAGTGAGGAGATGGAGGGGGACTGTCCTTACTAGACTGTCCAAAGACAAACTCGTCTTCACCAGGATTTAGGGTGAACTGATATTGAGTCCCTAGTTTATGTACTCTGTTCTCAAACCTCATCCCAGACAAGGCTGCTTACTTTTATAATATTCTATTGAACTGTAGTTCTCAAAAAAGCTATAAGAACCACAATGCTATTTTTGCTGTTGATTTCCACACCATTATTATACTACAATACTTAACTTTCTTTAATTGTCTAAATAACATTTCTATACTATGTTGTAATGCCAACAATATCCAGCTCTGACCTTGTGTCACATACAACAATCTGTCTCTTACATGGATAAGACCTATTTGCATCACACAATATAAGGTCATTTCAGTAAAGAAAACCCCCGTGCAGATCATGTGATCATCACATGACCTGTGTCATCCTATCAATCTGTTGATCGTGGTAGATTCTTGAATTAAGTAGGAAGTACTGCACCGTAGAGGTCTGATCCCATTCGCCACACTTCAGATTGCATGTGACCTTACAGCTGGAGCTCGCTGCTGATTGGTCATGCTTACGCTTATTCGCCTCACAGAAAGACTTGCTTCACGACAGACATCAGAAGGAAAATATGAACCATGTCTATATAATAAAATACCAACTATTGCCTTTTTCATGATCATCCTTATTTCTTCCATTATAAAAAGATGGAAATCGTTGACAGACAAAAGTGAGTTTACTTTGTGACTTACTCCAAGTCGTATCATGTACAGTACTAAAGTGTCATGCCATCACATAAGAGAGATGAGTTGTTGTTTTAAAAACCATAAAACAGACCATTGCAAGGAAAATATTCAAAGAATTCCATTTGTTTACATTTTGCATAGCTTTCCAGACGATTCCTTTCAGCAATACAATCACCCTGTGAGACTATCTATGAGAGTATCTGCACAATTTAAGGAGAGAGATGCAAGACCCTGAAACAACATCATGATTTATTACAAATAGGAGTTAATGATAATTTGGGTTGCGACCCAAGACATTAATCTAACCGCTGTTGGCCTTAAAAGCTCTCCTGTGAATAGTTCTACCCCCCACAGTAGTAGAGTAAAATCTACTGATCAAAAAGTCACATCAAAACATATATTGTATGACAAGGCATAACAGTTTGAAACATGTTCTCGTAGTTCTCCTTTTTTTTCTTACAGCCCTCCCAATTAACACACATGACTAGAAGACAGAGCGCTGCCTGTCTGACAAGTAGGTCAGACCAGAGCCACAGAGAAAGAGAGAGGGAAGAAGAGAGAGCGCTCAGCCTGCAAGTCAAACACGCTGATACGATTGGCTGAGAAGCGGCCACATGACTCGACAGATGTGTCACTTTTGAAACCCAACACGCAGGAGGGTCTTTCCGCCACTTTTCGCGACACGTGGACACGCCAGTGGCAGGAAGTGTGGGAAAACGAGGGCATGGCTTACACCGACTGGAGATGCCACAGTTCTAAACGGAAAAAAAGCCCCGGCTTGATGGTTACGGGATATGAGGTACTGCGGTACCTGTGTATCTCACCTGAGGGCAGTCTTTGATGTAGTGGCCCTTGTTGAAGCACAGGTGGCACAGGTAGTTAGGAGGCGGTCTCTTGCTGGGCTTGCGAGGTTCAGAGGCGAGGGAGAGGTCTGAGAAGTGGTCCGTCAAGGAGTTGAGCCCATCCACAATGTTGTTAAGGGATCCGTAGGGAGACGCGTTCTTGTACACACTGTTGTTAAGGGCCTGGAACAACATTAGACAACGAAACATGAGCTTTTGTTCCATGTTGTTTAGGACTTAGTCCCACAAGAGAAAGACACGCAAAAAATGTAATTGTTTAAACCGTTCCTCGGTCTTGTAGAAGTGAACATCAGAAGCATCAGGAATATTGTAATTGAGACTGTTATTGTTGCAGTGCGGTAAAACAACACTAATCGTTCTTGGCACAAAAGCTTCTGAAATACTATTTGTGTATAGAACAGTCATGAGCGAATCAGACTTCAAGAACACCAAGAAGACCTGAAAGATTCCCTCAAGAAATACGGCACATCTGGCAGGACGCCCGGCTATGCTTATGAGCTGGAAAAGTACTGAGGATTTCCACGATGGAGGACAGGCCTTTATAGAGGATGACTCACCCTATGCAAGAGATGATACTTGTTCCCTTTCAAGCCTGTGGAGCATCCATTAGAGCCAGTATGCTCTGTTGACTAGAATAATCTGTAAATCTACCAGACTGAAAGTGATGCTTTTGCCTTGGAGACCCACTCATGGTTTCATGTTAACATTTCAAGTCATGTTATGGTTGATTTCTAATGTTGGTCCAGAACTTTATCTAACTAGGCTGTGAGGCAGAACCCTTCAACCAATCCCAGATCTGACTCCATCCCACCATTACGTACTCATTTATTATATTGAGGCCACATGAATCAAATATCAGATATTCTTCTCCAAGGTTCTCCATCTGTCATTCTGTTCGTGCTCTCACTTGTGGTTCTCTGTTATGGTTACTCCATTCTAGAGTTTCTAATCATAAACATATTTTAAAAGAACAGTTAACAGAATAAATGATATCATCTCACTTTGGGGGGGGGGGGAATCAGCCAAGGCAAGCCACTCCGTGGTGTCAAACGCGAAAAAATGAACCCTGAACTAATAACGTGTGTGTCTGTTTTAGTGAACGGCCAATTTGGATCGCTAATGGAGGCTGAACTCTGGCGCTCAGCTCAGCTTGTCTCCTCTGAGGATGGACTGTTTTCACAGGTATACAGCTGAGGCCATGTCCCTCCGGAACGTTCCCACTGCTGCTTGCATGTCAACAAGCACCTCAGACTCTCCTGGGTAGAGCTATTTGGAGGTCAATGTTTTTTTTAAACACCTGATGCACTGTTGAAGCAAAACGGGACCAACACTTTGGTCAAGTCTATACTAAGTGAATTATAGCAGTTGTGTGTCAACCATGTACAAACATATATGGGAAACTGTCCGATGATGAAGTGTTATATAATCGCCTGTTTAGTTCCATGTATGTGGCTGAACCAGATACGAAGTCACAGCCAAAGAAAACGACTAAGAATTCGCGGGATGCCAATCATGGGAGCTCGCAACCACTTCAACCCATTCCAAGTTGATCAATACAATCCTGGATTACATGTCCTATTTTCTTCATTAAAACAAACTCTCAAACGACCTAAACCAAATGTGTGTATGTGTGTGCGCAATCCGTTTTCAAACACTTGTGTGTCATTGCATAATATGTTTTAATGTATAAAGCACACACCCATGTTTCAGACACGTGTTTAATGTTAAATGTTACTTCTAGGATTTCGGTCATGGTCAATTTCACAATCTGGACCTATATATCAACACGCCTTTCTTCTCATTCCTAAACGCTATCGGGTTTTGTTTCAACGTGAGATCACAGAGATTCACATGAAAGCATAAGTGATTATTTGCACTTAAAGCAACAGTTTGAGAGTCTTTCATGGGTTTCAACTTGTGTTAATGATGCTTACATTACCAAAAGGACCAATATAAGGACATGGTCTTGACTATTTCTTTGAATGTTTCTCCTAATGAAGCAAAACGTTGACAGAGACGTTTGAGTCAACTTTATAACTAAATTAAAATGAATGTTTTTTAGACGCGTCCGTGCACGCACGAGTGAGTTCTTATTCTACCGATATGCAATGATCTGTGCAGGAACGTCAACATTGGTGGGAATAATCTAGAGTGCCTTTTGTGTTTCAGGACGCTGCTCCCAGGGAGACCTCTGCCTCATCAGCATGCAGACGGCAGACCCTGTCGCGTCACAGTCCTCCTAAACGTGCGGCACGTTCCGAGTCTGGCTGCGCTTTAAGTCCCAATAGTCTGAACAACAACAAAAAAGTGTAAATCTTGGTCTGCAGAAGATGCACAATTAGCATCTGGCGATGATGTGTATCTTCTTTGAAAAAGTGACAAGATTCTATGACTTTTCAAAAAGCACTTTAAAATGAGTCAGAGTGAATAAGTGTCAGAAATACCACAGACACCCTCCATCTACAGGCTCGTGACAATTACGAGGACCTAAAACATCTGGTCTGTTGCACAAAATTGAGATATTATGCTGAGATATAAGCTATAGGACCATATTTTGTGGGGTAGCAAAACTGTGATGAAGACAAAAAATATAAAACTAGATGTAATTGACATTTTTCTACAATCAAGCTTATTATAATAGCCTATAATAAAATCATTAATAAACAGCACACGATTAAGCAAGCTTTCCCATTTGAAAATCACTGCCAATCATGTCTCAGCAAGGCTACAGGCCTATAGGCTTCCAGCGCAATTAGTTCACCGCATTCGATTATTTGCTTGATGCCAATTAGAGTGAAGTAGGCTACGACTCACCTCATTCCTCTGGAGCTGAAAGAAGTTGTTGAGATAGTTTGAGTTCAGGGAAGAGCCCAAATCAGCTGCGGGAGTCTTGGTGTAGTTGAGATCCGGGTGGGATGAGTTGGGTTCAGGTCTGAAAGCGTCAAATGCGCTAGTCTGGTGAGTGTCTTGTAAAGACAGATAAACCCAGTTGAGAAGCTGTGCTGGCTGGTACACGGAGGCACTCGTGTCTATGGCAGACAACAAGCTCATCTTTCAAATGGATAAACTGGTTGTTCCACCTCTGTTTCTTGGATTGTTCTCAATTTCGGTAATCTTGCTTCGTTTTAGCCCTTCACTTTGCGTTTCCAGACCCAGCAACGGCACTCGTTCCTTTTTATCTTCCCGTAACGACCCTCTTCTCCTCTCGCTGGGAGCCTACCCCCAGTTTTACAATTACACAAAAGTCATTGCTCTAACATGTCAATATAAAAAGTTTTCACCCGATCCCCATGGCCCGTTATCTCCCTTTATTTGCAGTGGGGCAGCGAGAATCTCATTGCATATGCAATTAGCTTTGGTTCACGTCATAGATCACGCAAACGAATGGGAATTATGTATCTAATGTATGTGCATATTAATGACCTTTGTCTTCAAATGATTGGTTAATCTGGAAAATAATAATCTACCAATCGTGTAGACTCTGTAAACAGTAGGCTATTTTCTTCCGTTTGATAGTTTATCAGATGAAACAATCGTTTCACTTTTTGCTTTCTTTTAAATTGCCAAACAAAACGTCCTCATTCTAACTCATGTAGAGTAGGCCTGCCATTAAAACTGTAAATAATTTAATTCCAATTACAGTTCAGAATAGACGTAATACATGCCTACTAGCTACGATGGCTTGATACTAGCAGTTAGTCGGCTACTTGCAACTCTTTGACGGCTATCAGAAAGACCAGAAAGTACTAAAGAAGAAGAGAAAACGAAAACGAATCTGTTTTCTCAAATCTTTGACGTCTTCAAGCCTAGATCAAATTTGGAAAGCTTCAGTCGTGCTCCCTCTTGTGGTATTTATGAGCACTCACAATGCAGACTTCAATGTGAAAGGAACTTCAGAACGGTACATTTAAATGCTAGATATATTTGATCAGTTTACACAGTTGTCACCAGATGGTTTGGGCCCATTATCTACATACCGGTATTTTGAAATAGTAAACTGAACTGTAGCCTATCTTACCAACGCCAAATGCATGATAGGTCATATTTTACTCTTAACCGCTAGATCTACCGTCGGGATGAAAGATCATATTTAGTTTTCATTTTTCCACTAGGCAATTAAGTCTATTGTCCTGTAAGGTTTGTTGACGTGTGAGTAAAAGTTACCATGGCGTGGCCTGTAAACAGCGCCTGTCAGTGGGTGTTGGACATTCAGAGCGCATGGAAATGATGAGTCCCACCCACCTTAAAACATACCTCCTGAACTAGGACTACAGACGGACTACGCGCTGTATGAAGACTATTCTGCCTGACAAAGTAAGTGGTGATTAATATTTATTTACAGGATAACCAGCGAAATTCTTAAATCGTAGATTTACTACGTTTTCTGGATTGAGTTTTCTTCGATCCGTCGCCAAGACATATCGTTTTCAAATGTTTTAGCCTACCATAATATCCAGTTAGCTTTTCGCAGCTAACTGACTTCCGTACACAGGCCAACACAACATTTAATGTCACGCATGAATAATGACCACAATGTATTCATCTCCGTCTTCTACAGTAAGATGTTCAAATATTGATATCGACCATGCTGTAATCTTGGCCACTTCAATTAGACCTCGGCTACAGCAGATGGTCGATCATAGGATTAGGCCTAGCGGCGCGCCCAGGGAACTTGGAGAATGACACCTAGTATGCACCATGATTTAAAAGTGTTAAGGATAGACGTTTTTTTAAATAAGGAACAAGGAAGTGTCCGTTTGAATAAATTCGCACCATTGTATGGTAGGGGCTCGGTTTGTGGGAGTGTTGGTGTTGTTAGTCAGAGTTTAGAACAAGATTTCATTGTCTTTGAAATAGCGTCTTTCCTAAGCTTAAGCAAATGCCTGACTTCGATTACTCGAGAGCATAACTAAACTACTAAGTAGTTTATACTGACTTCTTGAAACGTGAAACTTCTTGACTGAAATACTTCGTTTTCCTAGAATGCACTTGCCAAAACTACTTCAAATGTTTATTGACGAGAAAGTTCAGAACGTTAAAGTTCCGTTTTTTTTCATCTGAAGACCACCCCAGACTTATTATGCAAACATGGAGTAAGGATCTGACTATGTGAACGGCTTAGGCGTGTAGGCCTTTAGCGTTGTCATAGAAAGGGACTTTGTATTCCAGCGAGCACTCCTAATTTTACTACTCAAACAAAGCATCCAGACAGTTGATCAGACTTTCCAGGGTCATTAAAATACAAATATTGAACAAGACTCCAATGGGATTATGATTCTAGGTGTATATAGCCTATATTTCAAAGATAGTTCAATTTTCTAGCTTTTCACAATTAACGGTAGGTCAAACGAGAAATACGAGAAATAATACCTTTTTGAGGAACCAAATAATTGCTATGTTTCCTAATCTACACATTTGTATCTCCCTGTAATGGAGAATAATAGTGAAATAATCTGCAGTATTAGTGTTTTGTTGTCAACATTTCATGCCGGTAATACAACTAATATTGTGAATCTCAAATTCATATTTTATATATCTTATACAATGCCTCAGATATCACTTAAACAGTTTGAATTTAAGAGTCAGTTATTGTCTTCCTTTTTACACTAAATCCCCAACCTAAATATTGCTGCTTTCTTGGAATTTAAGGTGTAGCATGTGGCGTTTCTTCTTTTGCAAACAACAGAGGTGTGCTATTGTTCTGACTACCTTTCCTCATCTTCACTCCCAGTCATGAGCTACCCTGGATACCCTCAGGCAGGAGGTTACCCTCCCCAGGCAGGTGGCTACCCCCCACAGGCCGGGGGCTACCCTCCCCAGGCAGGTGGCTACCCCCCTCAGGCTGGAGGCTATCCTCCCCAGGCAGGAGGCTACCCCCCCCAGGCCGGAGGATACCCACCCCAAGCCGGTGGGTACCCTCCTCAGGCAGGGGGTTATCCCCCTCAGGCCGGTGGTTACCCTCCCCAGGCTGGTCCTGGTGGCTATCCTCCTCAGGCTGGAGGTTTCCCATCCATGCCCCCTGCAGGTAAGCCCTCAGATGCCCTCATGGGAATCATTCACAAGCTGTTTCATGTGGTGTGGGGAGGAAGCCACATTAGACGTCTTTGTTGAGAGAAAAGAGAGAGAGCGAGAGAGCGGTTCTTGTTTACACCACTTTAAGTTGCTCCCAGAATGAGTCACACTGCGACATCATGAGGTTTAGATTAACTTTGGGTGTAGCTGTTCAAATAGTCCCCTGTTAGAGGCACCACTCACAGTTCAGCTTTTGTTTGTGTCACAATTCCCCCCAACCCTGAAATGGCTGGAACTTTGTTTGACTAGCAGGTCATTGTGAAATATTCTATGCCTGTAAGGTTTGTTCCTTGGTTGCTTCCGACCTTGTAGATTTAATTTAATTTCCTTATTATTGAATGTTCTCTGCTCTGAACTCTTGAGTATTTTATTTTATTTATTTTTTTACAATGTGGGCAATTTCTAACTAGATGCTAGATGTAAGTGACGTGGTCCTGTGTGTATCTGCTGTAGGCTTGCTAGATGTTAGTAACACGTGGTCCTGTGTGTATCTGCTTTAGGCAGTTGGGGTGGTGGCGCTGGTTTTCCCGCCGTAGGTCTTGACAATCTGCAGAACGCTGGTTTCAATCCGGCCAATCTTCCAGCCATGGTAAGTCTGGCAAAAAAAAAATCACTCCAGAACTCACACATAAAATCATACCTGACATGATAGATTAAACAATTCACTGGATGGTTGCATTGAATATTCCAGTTAGCTTTACACAGCCTATACTGGAAATTTCATCCAGTTATTTAACGGTAAGACTTTTCCTGAGTCTGTGTTTATTTTTGTCCTTTAGCTTTCATGTTAACTTTCCTCTCCATCTTCTTGCACGGAATTATAAAATCATACACATGACTTGTTCTGTCAATACTTCAACAACATGCACAACCTTCGTCTCTTTCCTGTCATAATTCCCAGTCTACGTCTTGAACGATGTCCAAAACAGTGTTTCCTTTTCTCGCCAACAAACAACTCTGATCGTTTTCGGCTGTAATCCCCTTTGCTTGCTAATTTAATGCCAACTGCTTGGTTCCGTGCTCTTTTTATGGGATGCCATTTTTCCTTCCAACCACAGGCTAATCAGATCTCAACTTCCATGGGAGGGATTAATCCAAACCCATCCATGTTCCCCCAAGCCCCTGGAGGGTACCCCTCTGGCCCCCAGTCTGGGGGCTATGGGGCCCCTTCCCCTAACCAACAGTCCTATGGCCTGTACCCGCAGCCAGGAGGGCCAGGGGCGGGTTACCCAGGCCAGCAGCCTATGCCTGGCTACCCACGGGCACCATCACCCAACCCCTCCATGCCCGGATACGGAGGCGGACCGGCGCTTAATCCGTCCATGCCGGCGTACCCGCGGGCCCCATCACCCAACCCGTCCATGCCAAGCTACGGAGGAGGAGCCATGCCTGTAGTTCCTGCCATCAACGTAACAGCCTCTCCCTGACAGACATTCACTGGTTCTCCACATGTGAAGAGAACCTACGTACCAACTGTGACTTTAAAGCAGTATTATACACAAGATGTTGTCCTTTCAGAGAGGCTTCAGGGGTACCATCCATGACTTCCCAGGAGCAGATCCCCTGAGGGACGTGGAGGTTCTGAGGAAAGCCATGAAGGGATTTGGTAAGTCTGTTCTCAATGAATAGTTGATAGCAATTCTATTCATACGCATTGAAAGAGCTCCACGTGGAAATAACCGAAAGTTCTTTTGACTTGATGAGTGCGTTGACGTCTTTTTCTTGTCTGTACAGGCACCGACGAGCAAGCCATTATAGACTTGCTTGGAAGTCGGTCTAATAAGCAACGTGTACCTTTGCTTATGGCCTACAAAACCTCCTATGGAAAGGTAAAGTTGATAGACGTCTATCTGTTGCCAGCTCCTGCATTATCAGTTTAACAACGGCATTGCATGTGGTGCTGTGCTAGTTACTACCCCAAAACAACCTGGGCAGATTTAGCATTAGATTCACAGTAAGGTAAACGGCACCATGACTTTATAGGGTATCTCATATAGTACCAGGGTGGGTGCTAGCTAGACATGTCCAAACAACAGCTGCTATAACTTCCAGTAATTTGGGAGGGGGGGGGGGGGTAGGGTGTCCGCTGTGCCAGTTATAGCTAAGCTCTGAAGCCTTTTTGCAGCCCCAGTTGAGTGTGGAATTCAGTCACCCCAATCGTGTATCCTTTTACCCTTATAGGATCTTGTTAAGGACCTGAAGTCTGAACTTTCTGGAAACTTTGAAAAACTGGTGCTGGCCATGCTGAAGACTCCGGCCCAGTTTGATGCATATGAACTTAACAGTGCCATAAAGGTTTGTTTTCTCCTTATCAGGACTCAGACTGAAACATGTAGTATGTCACATGCATACTTGAGCCTTACGCTAGCTATGCCTTATGCTAGTACTTTACGTTCAGCTAACAGACATGGTTCTTGCTTGGATCCCTAACAGGGAGCAGGCACAGACGAAGCCTGTCTCATAGAGATCCTGTCCTCTCGCTCTAATGCTGAAATCAAAGAGATAAGCCAGATCTACAAAACAGGTATGTTCCCCTGCTTCAAGCCACCCTGGGGGCAAGTCTGGGGAAATTGAGTTCACGCGTGGTTAAAAAACCCGTGGCACCGGAAAACAAAGAACGCTGCTCACCACGCAGCCGATCGCAGTGGGTTTGAATGCCTCCAGAGCGTGAAAGTAGGCGAGCTCTGAAGGATTTCTGTGACAGTTTTGTTGCGTTGCAGAGTACAAGAAGACCCTGGAGGACTCCATCAGCGGAGATACCTCTGGACATTTCCGCAGACTTCTAATCTCCCTGGCCCAGGTGGGACTCTCAGACTTGTACCTTGATATGAGTAACGATGCCTTGATAAAGCATGCGTCCGTATGGACATGACAACCGCTCATAAGGCTTTTGTTATCTTGGAAGTGTTATCTGCCCAGTGTAGACTCGTGTCATTGACATGTGCGACTGACTGTCGGCGATAACAGGGTAATCGGGATGAGAGAGAGACTGTGGACATTTCCATTGCCAAACAAGATGCTCAGGTACATCTTTAATTCCTTGGATATTTTCAATAATGACTCATACAGTATATAGTCCCTATATTAATTCTACACCCCTTTTATTTAAATATATATACATTTTTCAGCCTCTCTGCCTAAAGTAAATAAAAAAATAAAAAACAAATGAAACATTTGAATACCAGTCACTAAAGTATGGTATGACTTCCCTTCTGCAGGCTCTCTATGCTGCTGGGGAAAACAAGCTCGGAACCGACGAGTCCAAATTCAACGCCATTTTGTGCGCCAGGAGCAAACCTCACCTCCGAGCAGGTAAGTCCCGCAGACGGGGGGGCGTTGAGAAGGAGGATGGGGGAGGAGGGGGGTCACACACACACCGCACACCTGTCTGACATGTCACAGACTCTTGCATGAAGCTGCTGGTTCTACATCAAGCCCACTCTTAACACTGTTCTGTGACGTGGGCGCGCAGTTTTCCACGAGTACCAGCAGATGTGTGGCAGAGACATCGAGAAGAGCATTGAGAGGGAGATGTCTGGAGATCTAGAGGGTGGCATGCTTGCAGTGGGTAAGAAACACCACCGGATGACTCACCGACATACACACACACAGACACACAGACATGTGATAAAGGTTCCACACCCATACAGGTCTTCCCTGAATCACACCCATTCTTACTCAATCGCATACTCTACGCTACATGCGCGTACAAAGGATTTACCGTGACGTCACAAAAGCCATTTTTCCCCCAAAGCTCAAAGAGCAGCTTTCTATTTTTAACTTGGATGTTTGTTTTGTTGATATCTGTTGTAGCAACAAGTGACGGTCCTGTGTTGTAAAACAGTTTTTGTTTTTCCCTTCTTCGCTGTCATTGCTCAGGGTTATGGTATAGTAACATGCTTCTGGTTCAACACTTATCCAATATTTCTGTCTGTATCAGTTGTCTCTGTATCAGAGTCCTCTCTCAAAACATATTTCATAGTGCTGTGGTTTGCAGTGTCTGCTGTCGTCACTACGCATGTTTAGTCATTTACTTCATCATTCAGTTTCGATTTGTATTCATTTTTTCATCTTTTTTTTTGGTTTGTTTTTTATACTGTTGCATGTGATCCCAACATTCTCTGTTTCCTCACAACATGCACAATATACAGCACATCAACTATACAACACAGCACTATATATGTAGTCTTTAAGGACTCTAATGCACTATACATTGACTGGGTTGGTTAATATTCAACCATAAGTATCTTCCTCCTTTTATTTCATTGGAAGTGTTTGAAGTTTCATCCGTTCGCTGGCCTTCTGTTCCGTAGCTGCTGATGGTGTGTGTGTGTGCTACAGACAGGTGATATTAGTGGCTCCGGCCTGATGTATTAAAGCCTTTTTCTCTCTGCGCTCCAGTCAAGTGCATTAAGAATACGACTGTCTACTTTGCTGAGAGACTCTACAAATCCATGAAGGTGAGAGACTTGAGCCAGAGAGCATTCGGCCTTGCTTGAACCATGGGGTTCTATAGCATCGGTAGAATCTGTCCTGTCTGATTGTTAAGTCCTCACGCGTGTGCGTGTGTGTGTGTGTGTGTGTGTGTGTGTGTGTGTGTGTGTGTGTGTGTGTGTGTGTGTGTGTGTGTGTGTGCGCGCACTCATTCTCAGGGTGCTGGGACTAAGGACAGGACCCTTATTCGGATCATGGTCACTCGTTCTGAAGTCGACATGCTGGACATCCGCCAAGAGTACATGCGAATGTACGGAAAGTCGCTGTACACACACATCTCTGTAAGTATCGCTGCCGTATACACACACACGTTCACACATGCGCACACACAGAAACTTGCCTGTCTGTGTGTTGTCCTGTGCTACGACACAGGCTACCTGACCGAGAAACAGAAACGACAAAGTCATCATAAGTTTAAAATGCAAATAAGTTCTTCGCAGGATGGACTATTGCTTGTTTTGTTTGCTAATGTGTTGGGGTTTTTTCCACGGACAGGGGGACACCTCCGGAGACTATAAGAAACTGCTGTTGAAGCTTTGTGGAGGGAGCGACTGAAGCCTCCACAGAATGGATGGATCAGAAGGGGGCTCTGCATTCTGTGTCCTGCATGCCCACACATGTACATGACACATGTTTACTGACTGGCTGTATTTAACCTATGCATTACACTCAGCATTACTGCTTATCTTGCTGTTATCGATGCACTCTTTTTACTATCAAATATTATTCAAACTCTTTATTGGGGTATGCGGATTTGGTTTTGTAGAGCAAAAAAAAAAGGTATATATTTCTAATTTGCAAAGCATGTGGAAGGATATTTCAAATACCAATTAGATTGGATTTGGTAATAGAGATGTATACCTGTATATTTTAGACCAAAAAATGTATAATAGCTTGTGCCAAACACTAGTCTAGCAAATTAATTTACATGATCTTATATTTACAGGTGCAACAGAACCGATTTCTTCAGCTCAATACCAAAGTATACATTTATATTTCTGTTTATATATTCTGTTAATATAGAGTATATTTTTTCTGTTTTTTTACCGTACTTTTGTTCTGTCCTTGCTATTAGCATTATTTTACCTTTTTAATTTGTGTCTGCATAACTAAAAGGTAAACCTTCCAGAATACATGTCGGCGAAAATGTGTCTGGGACGATCTCAAATAAATACTGAGGTTTACGAATCTTTGCTAATTTGATCAGTACCTATTTCATCCTACTCATAAATGTTGCTTTTTCCTGAATCTGTCACTAAGAATTGTGCCCTTGAGATTTCAACTCTAAGGGCTGCATGGATGCCCATAGACTTTAAAGATCAGTAATCAAATCATATTAAAACCTTGAGGAGGCTACCCAACATAAACATAGCGCTGGGTGTGTTTGTGCTGAATTCACAACCCCCTCTGGAGGGCAGTAAAGCCTATTGGTTGCAAGAGTGTACAAGCGCCTGTAAATATTCTGGCTATGTAATGAAAACCTACTATTAAAACACAACTATGTAATTGTGTAAAAAAAAAAAAAAAACGAATCGTGGCTCACTTGAAATCCACCAATACAAATTATGAACTCTTCTAACTCTTCTAACTGATAAGGGAATGCAGGGAGCATGCTTTCACAAGTCACTGCCTATCTACCCTCATACAATGAGACTAGATAGAAATGGACCTTTCATGAAGATTCGCCCGTGTTGCAGTATTCCCCTATCATTCTACAGGAGGTCCGTGACCGTCCGTTTTCTTGACCGTTGCGGGCGTCGACAACAGACGTGATGAGCGCTGCGCCATGATCCAGTAGTTATGGTAGCGTGCGTTCCACTGCGCTATGATCGATAACTCCGGGAGACAAGGCAGGGAGGGACTCGGGGAAGCCTCTGGGATGGATTGATGGCATCCATAAAGCTGCCTGGGCCACATTAAACATGTCTGCCATGTCTGCACGGCTGTCAGAGCTCCGAGACATTGGTGCGGCTTATCATTGGGTGACAGCCATGTAGGGGGAAATCACTTTGGATTATATCACATTATTTAGGATTGGCTGGGGAGAAAAGGGAGGGGTGGAAGAGGGGTGGAAGGCTTGGAGCCTTGGTCTTCAGAGAGCAGTGTATTCAGAAGTTAATTAAAGTTAGATGTGCCTTGGTGCACCGTAGGAAATTTACGGTCAAAGCTTCCCGGCCGAATCCCATTCTGATCATAATTCCAACCTCTATTGTTTTTTTCTTTTTTTGTCATCTTTTATGTGTCTGGTTTGAGTGCTTTTAATCCACCAATACCATTAATGTGAACACTAGGAGCTAGGATTGACTGTAAATCACAAATATTGCATTTGATCATATGAGATACACAAACCAGGGATTAGGCCTAAACTGCATGGTGGATGTGTAATGAAATGTCTTAATCCAATGGTAGACCATCAACCTTGCCTGAGCTCCCCTCCTACCATGCAGTCAAGTGCTGTATAAGTAAAACAGTATTTCTCCTAAAGGACATGTGGGGGGTTTTCATTCTGTAGTCGTAGGTATTGAGACGTTGTGTGTGGAATTCGTAAGTACATGTCAGTATCTTTTTATGCTGTGCTATTTTATGACACCATTATTGCCTCGACTGGAGCTGCTCCCTTAAAGTCTTTTGAACAAAAATAACATCGAGGTCATACATTTATACAGACAAGCATAAAAAGGATGCACTATTTGGAGTTATGAGTCAGCCTTTGCTGTGTAAAAAAATAAATAAAAAAATGATGTACCTACGCGTGCGGGGGAAAAAATTATATTAATGTCAAACAACCCTTACCGTTGACGATGGCCACTCAATTTTCCACTTCAGGAGTCAAACGCATCTGTAAGGAACCGCAGTCATTTTCCCTTTTATAAATGATGTGATGGACACGTAGGCTCTATGTGCATTATAAAACAACTGGGACTCAATTTTTTCCTCTTGTCTGAGTTGTCTAATAAACAATTCAGTTGAGCGGTGCTTCCGGGCATCTCTCAGCTGCAAAACCTGTGCCACGGGTAAGCACAGATAAATTATACACCCATAAAAAGAGCACAAAGCTTTCATGGAACATCCTCAAATGACTGTCCTGGTAAGCAGGGCACAGACAGCTTCTCTATCCTCCCTGACAGTAGAGAAAAGCCCTCTTTCCCTTTGATATGAATGAACGCATGAATCTTTCATGCGACGAGGCAAGCACATGGCTGTGGAAGACAGGGCCAGCGTGGAAGCGAGCCGGGAGTAGTCATAGTGTCACTATGGAAATGAGGTGGTATCTGCATGAATAAGGTCACGGCTGGAGAAGCTACTGCCTGCCTCTGTGGCCGCAGTCTTGATTTAACTGGGGGGCTGAGCGAGAAGGACAAGGCTGCATCCATCATGATCCTGTACAACCTGATCACCGGCTCGATGTTCTTCTCCCTAAACTCCGCATTCGGCATTCTAGCATTTTAACATAAAATGATGAAATCAGATCTAAAAATGAGCTGCGAGGCAAAAAGAAAGACATTTGAATGCATTAGCTCAAATGGGCATTTTCACAATAACATTACATAAGAGGTCTACTACAAATGATATAGCATCATCATGAAATTACTAACAGCTTTTCCCTAATGTTTCCACTATCAAGATACCATCATGATAGTAGGTTATACTAATCCACAGTCCACCTGTCACCGTTATAATGTAGCAAAAAAAAAAAAAAACATTGTCACGCAAATAGCCAAAATCCATTCTCATTTTTCCACTTGGAATTTTCGACGTACTACGGGGTGTTGCGTTCACGCCCCATTGGCACGCCCATTGAACTATTGGGTGTGTCTTTCAAAAAACCCGCCCTGTTTCACCTTACATGGTCATTGTATGGAAAGTTGATTGACACCAGGCAGCAGCTGCTAAACTGCCTGGACATGGCGGAAGATACAGTGTAACTGAGAAACGGCGACAGAGTTCCGATAGTTTTCGTAGCAGTTGAAAGGGCATCTTGCGCTATAAATGACTCATCGGAAAACGCATAGATGTTCGGATAGGTTTTCTAAGGAAACAAAGGAGGAATGGACGAGGTTAGAAGACGTAAGTAAGCTGAAAAAATGCATCGCTGTTTAGTGCAGTCAACAGCCTTAGGCAACAAATATGGCTTCTTGTGCCTTTTTCTATTTGCTATGAAAATTGGTGTCCCATGCCATCCCATGCCATGGTTATTCTGCCGAAATCCTACAAGTGAAGCAAGACCCTTCTTCGCGTATCTGGGTTCATTCTGAGAAGTGGAGCGGAGGAAAAAACAGCCTGTCAGTTAGCTCGTGAGCTACGGAACTACAGAGAATAGCAATGGAGCCAAAGCACAAAGAGTTGTTAGACCAATGCCACCAGAACTTATTGGAGTCCATAACAGATGCGGACCGGCTGATAGAACTGCTGATAGTGTCTGGTACCTTAAGTGAGCTCGATCGATTCGAATTAGACCAGAACTGTTCGTCTAGCGCGGAGAAAGTAGACCAGCTTTTGAAGATGCTGATGAACAAGGAGAGCGACCATTTCTTAGACCTGTGTGTGGCCTTGGAAAAGGCGTACCCTGACCTGTATTCTGCCCTGTTTATCAACGGTGGCGGACCAGTGGACCACTCGTCGGGTAAGGCACCGTGCATGCATACCTACATAACCCTAGTCTACCTAATACCCATATTTATCAATGAGATGAGTGAGCGAACGCGCGGTTACCCAAGTCCCTCTCTCAATTCTCTGGGCTCAACCTGGCTGGGTGGTCCCTTGAACAACAGTGTTGTGCTTACAACTACGGTGGTCGCAATTGTAGCTCATTCAACTGTAACATTGTATCATTCACAGGTTACAGAGCAGAGTTGCAAACACTGTAATGTACCATCACATACACCCTGCACACCAGAATAGGATTAGACATTATTAAGACATATTAGCTCAGGTTGACATTTATTTGAGATTGTACTATGATCGTTCATGCATGCAATAACTCATAGGAATTCAGGTCTTGGGTGCTGTTGCATAATGCACGACCCTCTTTTGCACAGGTTTGGTCTGATGAGCTACAATTAGCAGTTCAAATGTTAACCTCCACTAATCTCAGCACACCATGGCAATGTATCATTTGTGAACGCACAATTTTAGGTTGCAGTGAGAATGATACGATGGTACTTTTTTGAGCTTGAAAGCAACACAATAAAAGAAAAAAAGAAGGCTCCATTTAGTTCCAGGATTCTCTGTTTGTCAGTAATAGTTTCCACTTGAGAAAGCATTCCCTGCCACTCTCAGATTACTTTAGCACAAATAATTCCTTATTATCAGAGTATTTCAAAGAGTATTTGTGTTAGGGCCAACCCCATCCAAATGTTATCAATGACTGACATTGATATGCAATTTGCATTTATATGACTGAATCAAGTGATTTACTTTCTGGAGAGGAGATGGCCTGACTTGTTTCCATGGCAACATGCTTGGCGCTGACGTGCTGTTCCATATCGACCTGTGCGTGCTTACGCCCATGCTTCTAAATCCATAACATGGGGGACAGTCGATCTTCGTATGTTCGGTGCAAGCCCAGTTATTGTCTGCACAGGTTAAAAGGTTTGGCTTCAGATTTTGCCAATTGAATGAATCACAAATGTTTTAGGCTGCATGCCTTTGCCTTCAAATGGAGATGCAGGATGAGGTTTGGTCATCTTCTCTTGTCTTGGCAATCCGACCCAAGACACATGTATAGATTCATCCTCTCCTACGCCTGTGGACAGACGGGGGGAAGAGGTGTGGAGCTGCAACAACCTCAGCTCAGTTTCCACGTTACCTTCCCCCCCCCCCCCCCCCCCCCCCCTCCCCCCCTCCCCGTTCCAGGTTCCCTCAACAGAAGGCTTCCATCAGGAACCTGAACGCTCCCTTAGTGTTGCCAACGCGAGCAGCGGCAGCTCTGAACGTCGCCTCGACGGCCTGGGTTATTCATCAGAGGATTAGCTGTCTTCCCCCTGTTGTAAGCTCTTTCAGGGAGACTCATATTATCGTGCCTCTGCAGCTCTGTGCACTAGTTTGGGTGCTCTTGGCTGCCTCAGACTCCAGTTGAGGGGCTGGTTTTTTTTATGCATTTCATTATCTTTAGTGCAGCTTTCCGACTGACGCGATTACGGTGTTTAACTGCGTCGGTGAAAGACTGGAGACGGAGCTCAAAGACCCTTCAGGCAGACGGAGAGACAGAGAGGGATGGGAATGGCTGAGCTCCGCTGTGCGTGTGCGTGCACGCGTGTGCGCGTGCGTGCACGTGAGCGCGAGACAGAAAGCGAGAGAGTGTGAGTGTCTGATGAGCCTCTCCGATGGCAGGCAGCTCTCAAGTCATCCTCTCATGACACTTGTCGTTGCCGGCCCTTTGTGCCGCTGCCCCGAGTTTTTCGGCAGTTCAACTTCCCGTTCTCAAACGCTCGCGCGGACCGTCCGCCGAAGCACGGTCTGCCATAGGGGTGGAGGAGGAAGAGGAAGGGATCGTTCCAAGCAAACTGGTTTGTTCCCTCCAACCGCAGGCCTCAAGGCACGTTTCACACCTCGACGCTGGGCTCGTCTCAGGACAATACTTGAATGCATCAGTGATTGAATACAACGAATGACAATAGTGAATACATCATTTCCCGGATCAGCAAGTAAGGCTGAGTTGAAAAGTCAGTTCGCCCTATTGTTGACGTACATTTCGGTTCAGCCTCATATACCACTGACTTCTGTGCTTGTTTCACAGCTCTTAAGCAGCAACAAAACCAATTTTATACTCGAAATTGCTCTCTTCCCCTGCAGCAGGGCATCGCCACTGTGTCACCTACAGAGTAGGTATACAGCACCTCCCCTCTCTGCTGACTCTGACATTGATTTAAACGCACACAGAGAGCAGTTTGATGCAATGGTCCCTGACAGGGTGCAGCGTCCACATCTTCTGCTAGTCTCTTCATGTGTTCTGTCTCATGCACACGTGCAGTCTCTGTCGGTTTCTGTCTCTCACTCTCTCTCTCTCCCTGTCTCTCTCCCTGTCTCTCTCTTTCACACAGACTCGCTCTCTCATTCTCACACACTTCATAAGCACATACACAAACGCACTCTTTGGAAAGATTGTATTCTCCATGCCATGAAATGGAAAAGCTGGCTAGATACTCAGTGGACAGAGAGAGAGAAAGAGAGAGAGAAAGAGAGAGAGAAAGAGAGAGAGAAAGAGAGAGAGAAAGAGAGAGAGAAAGAGAGAGAGAAAGAGAGAGAGAGGAAGGGAGACAACGGGCCTTTTGTTTATAAGTTGAGCAGACCCAAAGTGCCCAGTCAGCTGTATGTATGCGTGTGTGTGTGTGTGTGTGTGTGTGTGTGTGTGTGTGTGAGAGGGAGAGAGAGAGGAGCCCAGGACCAGTGGGACTGTGTTTTGACCAGTGCTCCTCTCCCAGTCCATAAACTACAGGGACAAACAGACAAGATGACTAATGCCCTGACACTGGCTCACTTTCACTGCTCTAAAAGACCTGTCTTGGGCCAAGCTTGCATCCAGCTCCGCTCCCGTTCTCGCTCGGCTCTCTCCAGATTCCCTCTCTCTCTCTCTCCTCTTTCCTCGTCTCCATCTCATTTATCTTTGTTGTCGTTTCTTTTCTTTCGCCTCTCTCTGTCTGGGCGCCATGGTTCTCTCTCTCTGCGTACGCTGTCGATGGGGGCTATCAATCCATCCCAGGTCAAGTCGCCGAATGTGATTGATAATATTTCATGGGCCCTATTTTATACTGGATGTCATAGTGGATTTTATCGCATTGCTGTGGGTTAGTGTCCGGGGGTGGCAAGACCTCAGTGTCTATACAGGCTAAGAACTCAATCTTACTCAATGGCAAGTCCAGGATTGTGCTGCATGCAACTTTGAAGACTTTGTTAACGATTCAGTCGTTACTAATGCAGCGATCGATGAAATCGTCGGAGACATTAACCCTTGTGTTTTCTCAGTGTCGGGGATGTCATCGCCCCAGTTTGAGGCTATCGATCTCTGGTAGCTCAACTGTTGTCGCGAACACGCCATGTTTTCCAGACAGCGAAACTGGTTTTCCCAGGGGCGACCCGTGGGTATCTGACTGACTGGATCGCTCCCCTCCAGCGGTGACGTTCACAGCAAGCCCAGCAGGAAGGAGAAGCAGAACAGGACTTCGTTACCATTTACACACATTTCCTCTGCTTTGCTAATGACCCTGGAAAGCTGAGGAAATGCCACAGTTTAAACATGGCTAACGTAGTGAGGTCATGGAAATAAACAGAGCTCTTTTTCTCCCTGTCTCCCCCACCCCCTCCTCCCCCTTTCACGGATTTCCATCCGACCCCGACTGCTGTGTTAGCGTCGCAGTTTTGATTGTTAGCCCATAACTAGGGCATCTAATTCAGGAGAAACCTTTGTCACAGAGAAAGCTGAGATATAGAGTATTGCCTGTTACCTGCAGACAGGTGGCACAGTCTATCACGTCGGTTGTCAAACAGCAGCTCAGATTAGCGCAGCGTGCTTCGCGTTGTAAAAAAAAAAAAAGCGTTTTCCAATCTGGTGCGATGCAGTTTTTTTCTCTCCCCCTTATCGCTCGCAGTCTTCGAGAGTTATGGCAGCCATCTTCACGTTTTGTTCACCTTATTGCCTCAACCTCTGGCACGAGCGAGCTGTTCCGAAGGCACTTCATGTCTCCATTATGCTGAGTTCGTGTTCTTCTCGTGCGCCGCTGTGATAATGGGCTGCGCCGTGGTGCGCACCGGGGCACTTCTGAACTGTTCAGCACTTTTGACGAACCTGCCAGCCGAGAGCGAAGACCAAGGGCACCGTACAGAGGCCCCTCTCCGAATCGCCGTTTCAACGCGACGGCCTAGCTAAGGAACGAAGATGCGCTGCATCTTCTCGACTGAGTTTCCATGCCCCCCCCCCCCCCCCACCCCGGGTCCATGCATGTTAGGAGGCTCTTTTCATCGCTCTGGATTTCCGAGCGCTGAGAGTTACTACCGAGAGGTCAGTGGAGTCAAGTAATGGCGTCGCAACCAGATGTGTTTACGTTCGTTTGAACCACCCAAGTGGCGACGACCTCCTCCCTCAGAGCGGTGCGGCTGAACACCCGCGTGGCCTGGATGAACATCAGGCTGAGACCAGTGAGCTTAGGCTGGCCCTTTAGGGTCATCACCCCCTGTACAGACCCACAGGAACACATCCTCATGGTTTATTTGTTGTGGCATGGCTAGGCTGGGAGGGATAGTCAAATAGATCAGACCAGAGAGGAATGCATGTAGGTACAACATTTTATTTTGGCCAGCGATTGGAGAGTACTTAACTAAAAATGCTTCTCTGACTGAGGAATCCTTGTCTGGTAGTCCTCTTCAGAAAACGGAGGGAGCCAATGAGAGAGGGTTAAAGATTGTTCCGGATGTTCCAGTAAGCCTCCTTCCCTCCCTGTGGTTGCTGACTCTCTTGTTGGTCAGTGTCTTCCTGGCTAAACCGCTGTCCCGCGATGATGCCTCTGGTTCTCTCTCTCTCTTCTCCATGAGCTGTCCAGCCTCATGGGGGAATTCTAGCCACGTTAGACACAGTTGGGGCAGAGGCCATAAGGCAAGGGAGCAAAGGTGGAAGTGCTGATTGTTAGTGACCTCACCCAAGAGAGTTCTCCCCTCCTGCAGTGGGGTGTCACAGTACAGGCACAGAATGGACCAAAAGCCTGACACCATCGGTTAGATTTAGATCAGACTTTTTATTCTGCATTTCTTTGGAAGGTGTGAGGAAAGGATGTACGTTCACGGCACTATCAGCTCAACGATTCGAGTGAACCGTTTATCTTTTGAAGAATGTAGGTGCATTTCTGAGTGTATCAGTTGGTATGTTTTTGCGTTGATGACAGCATGCATGGATCCAACAAGTATGTGTGCAACCTTGTGACACGCATGATCCTGGCATGATGTGACCATTCTCCAAAGAGATTATTTGCGTTCTCCCCTTCGATGAAACTGTTAATAGTTATTCGTAGTCTCAGACTTTTGGAACCTTTTCCCCAAATCTACCCTTCTCTCCACCCCTCTCCCTTGTTCCCTCTCCTCTGCCTTTTCGCTTCCTCTCTCCTCTCATCTCTCCTCTCTCTGTCTCTCTGTCTCTGTCTCTCTGTCTCTCTCTCTCTCTCTCTCTCTCTCTGTCTGTCTCTCTCTGTCTCCCTCTCTCTCTCTCTCTCTCTCTCTCTCTCTCTGTGTCTCAGCTTCTTCCTCCTCAGGGTAGGAGCATGGAGAGAGCAGCTGTGTGTGTGTGTGTGTGGTTGTATGGGTGTGGGGGGTGTATTGCAGAGACGGGGCAGTCAGGCGAAGCTTCCTTCAGGCCGAGTCAAACAGCGGCGTCTAGCTCCACAGCCCCCTCACCGTGAGCTGGGGAGCTCCGCCAAAAGCAGCTGATTTAGAGCCCCGGGATGAGGGTAAACAGAGCAGTTTGTCAGCCCCTGGCCCTGTCGAAGCGCTCCCCATGCCCTCCCCCTCTGGGCAGTGCAGATCTGAGAAGGACAGGATAGGTTTCCACCATATCGTTGCGACCCATCACTTCTCTTGAAGGTCACGACGGAAGGGTTTGAACCCTCTTTTTGTCTGTCTTTTTTTCTTCCGTCTATTTCTCAGCCAGTGTGGCAGGATGGTCTTTTGCGTCAGGGAAACTCACTAGACAGTAAGAAGAGCTGACAAGAGTCTAACACACAACAGCAGACGTTAGTGTGTTTTTTTGGGGGGGGGTTCTTTTTTTTTGGAATGCAAATGATGTTCTTTCCCCAAGTGCCCCCTGAAGTTTTCCTTTCTCCTCGGGAAGAGAGCGTCTGCATCAGATCCTTCGTTTTCAGGCTTGTCAAGATCCTCCGATGAAACCGTTTGAAAACGGGCTGCGCCCGATCTTTCAGATAACTGCAGATATATTCACATTGATGTTTTTTTGGGAGTTTCATTTTTAGATTAAAGAAATTGCCAGAACTCATGAATTATTTAGTCACGCTTGACGGGGTGCTGGAGTAGCATCTCTGTGATTGTTGGAACGGGAATAAGGTTCCATCTCCAACTGCCATCCAGATTATATTCTTCTTTTTTTTTGCCAAGCTGCAAAATTTACTAGTCCTCCAGTCCAGATTCACCATGGCAACGCATGCCATCCCCTCTTTTCTATGCTGGGAAGGGGAGAGAAGGGGAGGGGGGGAATCTGGGGTTCTGGAGCAACTATTGGTCCTGGAGCATTGGATAAGGAGGGGCGGGGAGGAGGGGAGGAGAGGAGGAGGGGAGGAGACCTACGGAGCCCCTAAGGCAGACCAAGGGCTCCCCTGACCTATTTAAAGCCATGAAGCCAGGCCTTTGTTGTAAATCTACATAGCCTCACACGATCAGGTCCCCCACCTCGTCCCTTTAAAAAAAATAGATTTGTCACTGTGCATTTGTGAACACTTAAAACGGTGCACAATTCACCTCTTCAGTAAACCCAACTTTGTGCCCATGGTCCTTATTGGCATGTCCAAGGGCAGCGGATGATGCGCTTCTTAGCTTGGATCAAAATTGTTTTGACTGTAGAAAATGCCACGTGTGTCAGAAAGGATCTATGAAAAGGGTGTGTGGGTGTCCGAGGGGGATTGTTCACAGCTGATTTGTCTGACGGACTGGTTGACAGACTGGTTGGCTCGCTGGCTGATTGACGGGCAGGGGTGCGAGGAAGTGGGCATCCCTTAACCTACCCGTATCCATGCCCAGCGCTAATGGATTCAGCCTTTATTGATGTAGTCAGCTTGTTTACAAATGATGGGCTTTGCTGAACGAGGCTAGCCATAATTACTATCGATGATTAAAGGCCAGTTACGAAAGGCTAATGCTGTCGACCCTGGGAACACGAGTTGGGCCTCGTTTGATCTAATATGCAATCTATACAGCGTTCATTGGGAGCTTTCGGCAGCAAACCTGTGTCTTCGGTCCCCACAGGATTCGAGTTGGCTGCTCTGCTTAAGGGAGCAGCTCTGCTTAAGGGAGCAGCTCTTATTTCCATCTGGAGAAATACAAGTGTGTGTGTGTGTAGGTGTGTGTGTGAGTGTGTGTAGGTGTGTGTGTGAGTGTGTGTGCGTTTGTGTAGGTGTGTAGAGCGGTAAAACACATGATATAGTGACGCCTCAGAGTGGAGCTCATGTCTGGTAGAACAATGTGAAATCAAAGCTCTGCTTCTCACAGGAACGTGTCCACCTTCAGGGAGCATGAAAGCAGATTTGAAAGACTCTCTCTGTCTCTCTCTCTCTCTCTCTCTCTCACCTCACTCCTTTGAACTGCACCTTCTTTGCATCTCTGTACATCCTTTAACAACCCTTATGCTTCTTCATTTCCTTCCCGCTTCATGTCAGACGATTCTGCTCTCTATACTCGGTCCTCTCATTCCCACGTCTCTCCTTCTCTGTCTCTCCTTCTCTCTCTCCTTCTCTGTCTCTCCTCTCTCTCCTTCTCTCTCTCCTTCTCTGTCTCTCCTTCTCTCTCTCCTCCTCTGTCTCTCCTTCTCTCTCTCCTCCTCTGTCTCTCCTCTGTCTCTCCTTCTCTCTCTCCTCCTCTGTCTCTCCTCTGTCTCTCCTCTGTCTCTCCTTCTCTCTCCTTCTCTGTCTCTCCTTCTCTGTCTCTCCTCCCTCTCCCTCTCTCTCCTTTCTCTCTCTCCTCCTCTGTCTCCTCTGTCTCTCCTTCTCTGTCTCTCCTTTTCTCTCTCCTTTTCTCTCTCCTTCTCTGTCTCTCCTTCTCTGTCTCTCCTTCTCTGTCTCTCCTTCTCTCTCTCCTTCTCTCTCTCCTTCTCTGTCTCTCCTTCTCTCTCTCCTTTTCTCTCTCCTCCTCTGTCTCTCCTTCTCTGTCTCTCCTTCTCTCTCTCCTTCTCTGTCTCTCCTTCTCTGTCTCTCCTTCTCTGTCTCTCCTTCTCTGTCTCTCCTTCTCTCTCTCCTTCCCTGTCTCTCCTGTCTCTCCTTCTCTGTCTCTCCTTCTCTGTCTCTCCTTCTCCGTCTCTCCTTCTCTCTCTCCTTCCCTGTCTCTCCTCTGTCTCTCCTTCTCTGTCTCTCCTTCTCTCTCTCGTTCCTTCCTTCCGCAGGGCCCGAGATAAGAGTCTCAGTCTCATCAAGCTCACAGCTAATTAGACTTGGCCTTGTCTGATCGACCAGTCCTAGAGTTGGCTAACGCAGCAGGGAACCAAGGGCACCGATGGGGATCGGGTCATTGGTTTTGTTTTGTTTTTTTGCGGGGGAGGGGACAAATATGTTGTCAGCTGCCAGCGATTCTTCTGGTTTGTCACGACCAATCCAGCGACCTTGTCCGTTAAACGGCACGCCACCAAAGCCCCGGACGCACGCCTCCCAAGGCAGGCGGGGGGGGGGGGGGGGCATCGCAAATGGTAGCATCTCATGCAGTCTCCCAGCGAAGGCTCCAAGTCTTGTCTGACGGTGCCCTTTGCGAGTCGTTCAGCTGCCTCGCCATAGTACTTTCCTGCACGGCACACAGCAGGTGCCCCTATGGATTTCTCTATACGTGACGAGGCTCCAGCCTGGCAGCGCAAAAGTGCTACTCGCAAACCTTCCTCAGGCTTCTCTGTGCTTGTCATAAAGAGTAAATCCAATTTCAGACCGTGGCATTGTGCCTGCGTGGCAGTAACATATAAGGAATATGCATCAAAGCAATGCTGGGTGCACAGCGAGAGAAGCCATGAATAGTGGCAGTGGGAGTCCAGAACAAAACCCTGAAAATCACATTTACATATTTCCTCTTGCATTTTTCATCCCTCTAAAGCCGCATACAAAATGTCTACATAGTAAGTGCGGCAGAGAATCGAGCATAAGAGGCGCGCAGTTGACAGTTGGCGTTCCCCGATGGTAACGCCATGGAACCGCTAAGACTAGACGCATGGCACAAAAACATCACATGAAATACACACAAATCCCCAAAAGTCAATGCAGAGTGAGTAAAGCGCAGCAGAACAGCAACATTGTGCGTGTAACGTATTAGAGGTACGTGGGAGTAGCATCATCGCTAGTTTCTACTTTGGTACGTTCATCATGGGTTCATTAAACACGTCAGTTTCAAAATGACTTGATAATGTATCCAGACAAGGTGTCATCCTTATTCATCCTGTCAAACTTCTCTCTCTCTCTTTGTTTCTCCCACTCTTTTTTCCCCCTCTCTCTGTCTGTGTCTCTCTTTCTTCTTCCTCTCCCCTCCTCTCTCCAGGCTCCACCTACAGCGTTCTCTCCACCATGCCCTCCGACTCGGAAAGCAGCAGCTCCCTAAGCAGCGTGGGTACGTAGCCCCTCCCAGTATGGTCATCACGTTCCTGTCACTCATCCCAGCTCCGGGGGGGGGGACGTCCCTATCTCCGCCGGCGAAAAGTCTCACCGACGCGGTCGCACACGTAAGAACGCTGCTTCCACAGCAGCGAGACAAAGACGCAAAGTACGAGCGATCCTTTCTGGTTCTAGGTCAGATAGGCGCCCGCGCGTCGAAACGCCTCGGAGTGCGACGCAATCCGTCGGTCGCGCGTTTCCTTTTGTCATTCCTGAAGGAAGTTCGCCACAGTCGCTCTTTTTCGCACTGCTCCCAAAGTGCTGACCAAACGAGCACTCCAAATGACTCATCGGCGTTACGTAAACATCCCCAAAGGGCCAAACGCGCAAGCCAAGGATGCACATAATCCTCTCCGTGCTCCTGGCCCCAAACACCTGCTGCTCCCTCCCTCCCCCCCCCCCCCCCCCCCCCGTGGACGTGTCCTTCCCAGGGTTTGGCTTCCTGTGCTAGGAAGCACCCCACGCTAGCGCGCCAGAGCCAGCTCTGCTTACAAGGGAAGGACTCGCTGTAGCGATTCTTTAGCAAGGAGAAGGAAGCACTCTCTCCAGGACAGGAGGGACGGATGAATGCGGGAACGCGGTCGAAATGGCCAAACGTTTCTCCTCCGGAGCTCAAATATGCGGGAATGAATAATTGCAGTGTAGGGCATTAATCTTTTACAAAGACCTCCATTTACTCTTTGGGTTTCTAAATGACTGTCTACACAAGTGATTAAATATTATACCGTACTCCCAGCGCTGGGCCTGATGTTAGCAGGCCCCTTCAGAATATGTTCTCAAATCTAAATCCCATCTGCAATACGCTGGTGTTTTTCATTATTCTGTGGGGGATTATGGACATCGGAGAGCTGTAATCCTAGGTGGCTCTCTGGGGGAGGACGGGAGGGGGGGAGGGAGGGGGGGAGGAGAAAAAAAGTCCATCGGATTGTAATGGAAAAGAACAGAAGATTAGAATGGAATTTAATATCAGACGGTTGTTTCCCTTCACCAGTATTACAGCAGTAATGTGTTCTGAATGTTGAGGCCAGCGCCGTAACCTGTTTTAACCTTGCGCTTGCAGTGCTGCAGGAGGATGCTCTGAAACCGCCGTTGTTTCACAAATTGTGCATATTGACTTTGTGTTCCGTCAAGTTATCACGCACCGTCTGAAACGAGGTCATATGTAGGCCGTGAGCGCTGTGCGGCGCTGTGCGGCGCTGTGCAGCGTTTGCCTCTAGTGACACGCTCATGGTTGCAGGTTCGCCCGTCAACGGCACAGCCTCGTCCCCGCCCCCCACCATGAACGACAACCGGCCTGCTGGCGACAACCTGGACACGGTCCTGTTCCAGCTACGGAAGGTGACGCGTGACCGAGACGAGCTCCGCAAGCGTTTGGCGCTGGCATCACCTGGCACCACCTTTGACGACTGCAGGTAGACTATCTCTCTCTCACTCTCTCACTCTCTCTCTCATTCTCTCTCTCTCTCTCTCTCTCTCTCTCTCTTTCTTTCTTTCTTTCTTTCTTTCTCTTTCTTTCTTTCTTTCTTTCTTTCTTTCTTTCTTTCTTTCTCTCTCTCTCTCTCTCTCTCTCTCTCTCTCTCTCTCACTCTCTCTCTCTCACTCTGTATCTCTTTCACTATCCGACTGTCTTCAAGCCACCCAAGAGGCTAAACAAGCCAACATCATGTTCGCTCTACTCAGATTGTCTCCATGGTTTTTTTGTGTGCGAGCGAAGCTGCCTGCTCCAGCAATATCAAATCCAGGCCTGCGTCTGCGTTGTCAAGGTTATTTTGAGGACAAGGGCCTCAAGGCGCAGGTTTACGATCAGCACTGTTGACACAAGTTTATATGAAGCCATTGGCTCACTTCAAGGCTGTCTCCCATTCGGCAAATAACAAGACGTACCTGTGCTCGCATTCAAATCGAAAATGAATGTATTTAATTGTACAGGTTTACGACCAGTTTGCGGACGAAGGTTAAATTTGGTAACCATCCTGAACAGGTGTTGAACGGTGTCTATGTTCCGTGTTACCTGTAGTTATCAGCGTAGGGTGAGGTGAGCTGGTGTACCTTTTCGGCTGGGAGGAAAAACAGATGTGCACAGCCATCCAGTATGTCGACTAAATGACTTTAGGCACCATGCCCCAACAAGCTTGAATGTTTTCTTTCCGGTGAGGCTGAACGTGTTCTCTACCAAAATGAAGGGCATTGGGGTTTACTTGCGGTGCTGTCTTAGGGAAAGTGTGGTCACATGTCTTTTACTCCTACCCCCCACCTACTCACATACAGGCCAGTATCAGTGCCCCGCCCTTTCCGACGAGGGTTTCAGGTCACGTGTATGTGCTGATGGCGTGTCCTTTTTTTGTTCCCCCCCCTCAAGGCCAAACTCCAAAGCGACGGCTACGGGCCACCATGGCGTTCCTATCCCAAAGGCCAAACTCCAAAGCGACTACTACGACGACCTGAAGAGCCAGTGTATGAGGGCCATGGCGGAGCTGCAGTCCCTTCAGAACCAGCACACCAAGACCCTGAAGAGATGCGAGGAGGCTGTCAAAGAGGCCGACTTCTACCAGTGAGTCCAAGCCCAACGGCTTGTCAGCTTCGGCTGGGAGGTTTCGGAAATGTTTTGCCTTTAGCATTTAGACGACCTAATTATAGCGCCGAGTCATCCACTCCTTGATCATTAAGTATCTCCGCTGCACCCAAAGTCAGCTTAAGCGCAGCGGTGTCATCGGGCTAAGCGTGGACTCGCCCGCCCACGGTGAGGAAGACCCGGTCCGTTTTCACGTCCGTCTTTCGTTTCCCTGACCCCGGAGCGGGACGGCATGCGGTCCAGAGTCGGCCGAGCAAACGAGCGTGACTGACGTGTGATTGACAACGTGCCTCCTGGGGTACCAGTGGATTTAACAGCCTTCCGGTGTCAGTTGGTTTAGACGGTCTTAACGTCAGTGGTGCCGTGTCTACGGTTCTTGAGCCGGCTAAGCCACCCGGATCCGGTGTCCAGCCGCATCGCCGCGTCCTGTCGCTCCGGCGACCTGCTCGCCGCCCGCCGAGCCACAGGACCCCGTTTTGAAAGGTGGACATTTTGTCGAGCACCATCTGCTGCCGTTTCCCAACACAGCTTTTAATGAGAGGAGAAATAATTAGCAGTTTTATGACATTGTTTCACTTGGATATGAACGAGATAATTGCCTGCTCTTGCAATGGCGCAAACGAACAGAACATCCCTGGGCATAATGGGTCTTTTCTTATTAGAGAGGAATTACGTAACCACGTACCGTGCGCCCGGTCTTACATGGGCTTCGCCGCGTAAATAATTCATGTAAGAAAAACATTTTGCTTGACTTTGTTTATGATTTGGCCTGGTCAAGTAGAATATAATTGTATAAGTGGTTTTTTTATGATGACTTTTTTATTATCCTCTGCGGCAAGTTCGCAGATATATTCCAGGTTTCAAATACTTTTTTTTTTACCAGCGAGTAAATCGTTAGCCTGTCAAGAGTTCACCCCCTGTCCCAGGAGCTTTGCATGCTCAATACAGACTAGATGCATTAATCCCAGGCATTAAATCTCGGTTGTGTGTGTGTGTGTGGGCATGTCTTGAATCTTCAGAGGGAACGCACGATGAGAAACCAAACGGGGATTACCGTTACACGTTAGTTTGTCCCCTGAGTCTCTGATTGTGCGTAAGCTAGGCTGTCCAGGAAAGTAATCATACAGGATGGGTTAAGAGCGACCCCCCCTTCTCCGTCGTGGTTGACACGCGGGGTGGGCTGAGCGAAGCCCCCCACTCCTGACAGAACTCATCAGATTTGGTTTGATTTTTGCGTCGACCCGATCGCAATTCAATATCCTCGTCATCGTTGGCCTTGGTGCCGAGCTAAGCTTCTGCTTGCATGTGTGTGCACATGTCTGTTAGTGTTCATAGTTGGAAAGTAAACACACTTGACATGTCCGAAATCTGTACCGCTGTATTTACTGACCACAAACTGCAGAGAAGTGAAATCCACGTAGTCTTGGTATATTAAATCCTGCGTGTGTGTGTGTGTGTGTTTGTGTTTGTGTGTGTGTGTTTGTGTTCATGTGTTTGTTTGTGTGTGTGTGTGTGTGTGTGTGTGTGTGCGCTTGCGCGCCTGCCCAGTATGCTACACAGCCGGGTGCTGGGGGAGCAGACCCAGCTGAAGGAGGAGATGGAGGGACTGAGGAGAGAGAACTCCCAGCTCGTCCGAGAGCACAACCATCTCAAGCAGAGCTACGAAGAGCTTCAGAGGCTGCACAGCGAGGACCAGAAGGAGGTGGCCGACCTTCGGCTGCAGCAACAACAGGTGTGGGATTCTATGGGGACACTGTGAACACAACCACATGATTTCCCCATTCCTCAAGACCAAGCTCTAAGCTAGCTGTGGTGGTAGACCAGGAGAAGAGGTTAGCATGTGCTAGCTGTGGTGGTAGACCAGGAGAAGAGGTTAGCATGTGCTAGCTGTGGTGGTACACCAGGAGAAGAGGTTAGTATATGCTAGCTGTGGTGGTAGACCAGGAGAAGAGGTTAGTACATGCTAGCTGTGGAGGTAGACCAGGAGAAGAGGTTAGTATATGCTAGCTGTGGTTGTAGACCAGTAGAAGAGGTCAGTAAATGCTAACTGTGGTGGTAGATCAGGAGAAGAGGTTAGCGTGTGCTGCTGGATGTTAGCTGTAAGGGTGGAACAGTAGCGGGTGTGTGCTGTAGTGTAGATGTTGCAGTGACCTCGGGAGGTTACTGCCGTGCTGCTGTCACACATCCCAGGGGACTGCGGAGCTGGAGGGAACAGCACAGATGCATACTGAGCACTTCCAGAAAAGTCCTGGACAGAGAGTTATGGCTCTGGATTATATAAAGGCATGCTGACACTGGGAGAGAAAACACCCCTCCACACACACACACACGCACACACGCACACTCTCTCTCTCACATTTGGACACACAGTCACATACATAATCTCTGCTTGAGTTGATAAAGCCTTCAGGTTGACTCCAGCTTCCATCCCACTACACAATGCTTTTGCACTTTACATTGATCTACGCTACCACGGTAAATATTCATGGTCACCAAGCATTGTTTAGACGCTACCCGACAGTCACAGTGCTGGGAATGACGAGCCATTAACTCTGTGCCACCTCCTCCTACCAGCCATATATCACTGGGCCCTTTCAATAGCATGAAGTTGCACTTCCTATACTTGGCTCGCTGACAGACAGTCTAACTAGTCTGACCAGTGTGAGTCAACTCCCTGCTGCGAAAGCCAAACAGTGTTGGCTTAGCTTAGCGTCTGTTCGTGTGAGGGCTGTGAACAGCTGTCCGTGGATGCCATCTGGTGCTGGACTGCTGTAAAAATAGCCTGCGTGCAGAACTTGGAATAATCAGATCCCGATCTGCGGAGCCCGTCACCCGAGTTCTCTCTAGCTTAATTGAGAACGACAAACAGGCCCACGTGCTGGACGCTGCCCGGGGGGGTTCGGTTGACTAACTGCCTTGTGCCGGTGTGCGCGTGTGTGTTTGTCGACACGCCAGTCGGTTCAGGTCATGCGGGAGAACGGCTCGTCGGAGGTGCTCAACAAGCTCTACGACACGGCCATGGACAAGCTGGAGGGCACCAAGAAGGAGTACGACGCCCTGAGCAAGCGCTACAGCGAGAAGGTGGCCAGCCACAACACGGACCTGAGCCGCCTGGAGCAGGTGGAGGAGGAGAACCGGCGGCTGCAGAAGCAGATCGACACCCTGCTGAAGCAGCGCGACTCTGCGATACACTACCAGCAGCAGTGTTCCACGTCCATGAGGAGGCGAGCACACGTTCCTCGCAGACGGTCCCCACGTTACACGTTTTTAAGAGAGCACACACACACACACACACACACACATACCTCCTCACCCCTTCTCACTCCGCATCCACCCCCCTGCGTCCCTCCCTCCAGGTTCGACTCGGTGCAGCAGGAGCTGAACAAGTCCTCGGCCCAGAACAAGGAGCTACAGAGGGAGATGGAGCGCCTGCAGTCCGAGGTGACGCGCCACAAGAACTTCCAGCTGAAGGCGGCCAAGGACTGCGAGAAGTACAAGGAGGAGCGGGACTCGGTGTTCAACGAGTACCGCCTCATCATGAGCGAGCGGGACCAGATGATTAAGGAGCTGGACAAGCTGCAAACCGAGCTGGAGGCGGCCGAGGGGCGGCTCAAGAACACCTCGTCGGAGAGGATGGTGGCCGGGGAGGAGATGGAGGCCCTCAGGCAGGTGAGTGCTCCCATCGGCCGACGAGGCCGAGAGCGCCGGGCCTCTCTCGGTTTCATCGGATGCGTACACGGAAACAAAATCTCCCTCCGCTGACTCCTACCCTTCGAAACCCGTACCGGAGGTTAGGAGTCTCGTTAGAAAAGTTCCCGAACCCGACTCGGAGCGCCAACTCGCGTTCAAATGTCACTCTGCTTGGGGGGGGTGTTGGGGCCGCAGGAGTTAAACTCGTCGCTGGTGGACCGGGACCGGGCGATCTGCGAGCGGAACGAACTGCTGGAGAAGTACTGCCACGAGGTGAAGGACAAGGCCGAGGCCCAGAAGGAGCTGAGCCAGGCCTGCAAGGACATCGAGACGGTCCGCGAGGAGAGAGACGTCGCCCGCAAGGAGAGAACAGAGGCCATCATCCAGAGAGACCAGCTGCTCCGAGAGTACTACCAGGCCAGACAGGTAACGCGTGCGCACGCACGTGGAATGCGAGCACTGCCATGTTAGACAGGTAAAACACACATACGCACCTTTAGCAGCAGAAATACCAGACCAGACGGGTATTACCAGGAACTGAACTAAACAACTACCAAGTTCAGCTGTTAGCTTGCATGCTGAAAAGTTGTCCTGCCACATTGTGAGTCCCAGGTGATTTGAGGCTTCTGTCTGAATGATGATACAGACAAAGCAAATGTTCCACACGCGATAAAGAGGTTTAGCAACAGCCTCTCTTAATCCTGGTCCAAGGGGACCCCCTGCCCTGCATGTTTTAGATGTTGCAGATATCCAACACACCTGATTCAAAGGAACGGGTTGTTATCAAGCTCAGCAGACCTGATAAAGACCCAGGGGGGGGTCTGAAATGCCAGGATCCAGAAGAGCTGGATCAGATCTCATCATTTGGATTAAGTCAAAAGGGATGTCCCTAATGCAGATCTAACCTGTGCTACAGCACCGCAGGCCCCTACCTTCACCACTAGATGGCCCTCTCTCCGTGACTAACAGCAAACTGACTGACAACCACCTTACGAAAGTTTTTCCAAAAACCTTGTCATCGTTCATCAATGAAATGCTTTGTCAACAATTCCCTTTTTTGGGGGGACCACATTAAACGCCTTTCACACAGAACTTGGTTTCACTGTCCAGGCCAGACTACTAGCTTAGCGTTAGCCGCTCAAACAGCACCATCACGGCTGTGTGTTCTCCTGTATGACAGAAACAAGACTCGGCCACCATGGACATGGAGCGGGCCAACAAGGAGATCGAGATGCTGAGGAAGCAGTATGAGGCCATGTCCCAGGAGCTGAAGGAGGCCACGCAGGAGGCCGAGGTGGCCAAGTGCCGGCGGGACTGGGCCTTCCAGGAGAGGGACAAAATAGTGGCCGAGAGGGAGAGCATTCGGTGAGGTTTCGTAGTGAATGAAAACCTGTATGTGTGTGTGTTAGCCTGGTGGAAAGGAGGACAGCATCTTCCCTTCTTGCCTTGTCTTCTCTTGACTTGTCTCATCTCCCCCCCCCTCCCTCCCCCCCGTCTCTCTTACCTCCAGGACTTTGTGCGATAACCTGCGGAGGGAGAGAGACCGGGCGGTCAGCGACCTGGCGGACGCCTTGAGGAACCTGGACGACATGAGGAAGCAGAAGAACGACTCCACGCGGGAGCTCAAGGAGCTCAGGTGAGCTGAGGCAACGATGCGACTCGCTCGGCGACGCCATCGCTTAATCCAACTCTTTTTCCTCTCGGCTTGAGCCTGTGTTTGTGTTTGTGTTTGTGTTTGTATTTGTGTTTGTGTTTGTGTGTGTGTGTGTGTGTGTGTGTGTGTGTGTGTGTGTGTGTGTGTGTGTGTGTGTGTGAGCTTCGCTTCACTGTCTGACTGCATAAGCGGTAAGCTGTTCCATTCTCTCGCCCCCTCTCTCTGTCTCTCTCCCTCTCCCTCTCTCTGTGTTCCTGTCTCTTTGGGACCTTTCAGAGCTCAGTTGTTGGTCTGGCAGTGTTTCAGTGCGTCAAGATTAAAAGTGTAATCCCAAAAAAGCAACTGTGTTTTGGCCACACACCCACACATAATCACATACACACACACACACACACACACATCCACACATACAAACATCGCCATGCTGTTGACTAAAGCTCCCTCTACTGGTACTTAGGGGTCCTGTTTATTCACATTGGCTCTCTGTGACTTTGAGAGGTCTTTTCACTAAGAATAGTGTAAGATGTGGGTTTTAATGTCAGTATCATCCTGTGGGTCTTTCTCGGTAGGGTACAATGCATCTTAATGACAGCTTTTATCTTCCTTATCTATGTATGGATGTGACTTTGTCACTATCCTATACGAACTCATTTTCTCTTCTTAAACATGACTCAGAGAAAGAACTGGAACTATTGTAAAAAAAAAAAAAAATTTTTTTAAGTGTTTGGGGCCCCTAGTACTATGGGGCCCCCAGCACTGTACAAAGATATTCCAGTTCGCCTGTGCTCAACACAAGGTGGAATCCTCCAGCCTTCATCCATCCTCCCAAACTGACTGTTAGACCTTTGGTCTGTGCTGCGTCTCGTCCTGTGCATCCAGGGAGAAGATGGAGAGCCAGCTGGAGAAGGAGGCCAGGTTCTGTCAGCTGATGGCCCACAGTTCCCACGACTCGGCCATCGACACCGAGTCCCTGGAGTGGGAGACTGAGGTGGTGGAGTTTGAGAAGGACAGGGTGAGGATACCATATCCTGTCAGCCTGTTACTTTGCCTGTGACATTTCTAGTTACTTTGGGGGGTTACTTTGCCTGCTACGTTGATGAATCTTTAGAGAAGTCTGACCAACAGTGCTTCGGATGGTGTCGACGATGTTGCATGTTCTTTTCCTCTCGCGCAGGACGACATGGACTTGAAGGCCCTTGGGTTTGACATCGCAGAGGGGGTAAATGATCCATATTTACCAGGGGATTGTGGAATCTTTGTGACCAAAGTGGACAGAGGAAGCGTGGCTGAAGGAAGGTTAAGGTAATAGCTGCTAAACTTCGTCACCCTTTTATCCTCTCAAAGCCGTCACGTAGTTCATCTATGATCTGCCCCCCCTCGTCATACAGAGTGAATGATTGGCTGCTGAAGATAAATGACGTGGACTTGACCAATAAGGACAGGAAGCAGGTGGTGAAGGCGGTGCTAAACGGAGGCGGGCTGATCAATATGGTGGTGCGCAGGAGGAAGTCCTTGGGAGGGAGGCTGGTCACCCCTGTCCACATTAATCTAATTGGTCACAAAGGTAAGGGGTGTGTCAACGAGAGAAACCCATTCAGGACGGATGGTTTTCACTCTGCTTGCTAATGGTTAATTCAATCTAGCCTGCTCAGACATTGATCTGTTCCAGTGCTGTATCTCTATCATTTTGAATGGGATAGCCGGTTAATGCTGAATGAATGCCCTTCTATTTGAACGTGCTAAGTTGTTGTCTCTGTGTCTGTCTGTGTGTGTGTTTTCCAGACAGCGGTATTGGTCTGGAGAGTGGCGTTTACGTGGCGGCCATCGTCCAGGGTAGTCCCGCCGCCAGGGAGGGCTCCCTGACTGTCGGAGACAGACTGATAGCTGTGAGTTCAAACCCCCACCCTCCTCCTTCTCCCTGTTTCTCTTCCTCCTCCGTATGAATGCCTGCCGCTCCATATCTGGACGCTCAGAGAATACGGCTACATTTTATGATAGCAACACGTGGAAAGACCACATGAGAAAGCGGAGTGGGTTCAAAAAATGAACAGAAATGGGACCAGTCCATCAGTCGGAAGTGTTCGTTTCCTGCCAAAGTCTGCCAAAATGGTGACCCTACCCACCGCCTCAGATTTGAATCGAGCTCACCCTGATATAACCTCAGGACTTAAGTATCTAATTCGCTTACCTTTAATCACGATTGCCTGCCAGTTAAGTCAGGCAAACCGATACGCCAACCGATAGCCCAGCTTTAGTGCCCAGCTACCGAAAGATCTTAATCACTGTGCGTCGTCTTATTTCCCGCCCTTTTACTGGTTCATCACGACATGTACTGTATCGGGTATTTATTTAGTATTCGAGATTTCTAGTCATGTTGAAAGAAAGACCAGATCCGGACTGTTCAATCGAAGTTGAAAAAACTCCTGCCGGTCCTTGGTTTTGTGTTAGAAGTTCCTTTAAAGAATGAAACAGGATTCAGTAAACTATGATGAAGGTTCTCAAGTTGTGCTGCTTTCTTTTAACCTACCTTCCCCTTTCTCCCCCCCCCCCTGGTCCACCTCCCTTTATTAGTATTTTTTTAAAATCTATCTCTAGGCAAACCTATTGTCATGGTAATGTGGGGGATTGGGATGTGCGAGGTTACTCCATTTTGAGGCACTGCGCTGGCCTAGATTTCAAGTCCATTGTATTCCACCGAAGACGGCGCTCCACTTCCGGACGTGCCGGGGCAAACCTTTTTCCCACCAAAGCTTGAGACTTTAACCTTCGAATCGAGACCTGACGTTTCCCGTTGTCTTTTCTTCCCCCGCTCTCTCCCACGGTGGCCGTAGATCAACGGCATCGCTCTGGATAACAAATCCACGACGGAGTGCGAGACTCTGCTGAGGAACTGCAGGGAATCTCTTAGCCTGTCTCTCATGAAGGTGAACCGCTCTCTCCTCTCCTTCCTCTGACTGCGTACTGTGTACTCTACCTCCAGGCAAGGACTTCCTTTTGATGTTCCTCAGCCCCAGATTAAAAGCTCCGCTTCTCCCACCAGCTCCAGTTGGTTTGACCTCGGTTAACTTCACTTCAGTTTTTGCTCCATCTCAGCTAGCTTCCCCTAAGTCATCTTCGCTTCAGCTCACTTCACATCAGTTAGCTCCCGTTAGCTTTACCTAGTTAGCACTGAGCTCACTAGCCCAGAGCTCCTGTTATCTTCCCATTAGCTTGATGTGGTGCCTCCATATTCCTTGCATTAATACTAATGTCTACAATATAGGCAAAAATACTTTATAGCACTAGTACTTCTGTTAGCACTTCTGTTCTGTCATTTGGTAAAAATGTATCTGTGTGTGTTCTTCTCTCCAGTTCTTCCCTCACAGCACGTCAGGCCAGAACATTTTCGAGAGCCTGCGGGACTTGTCAGAGAAGTCCAACGGCCGCGCCCACCTGTCCGAGGTCCACTCGCGCAACAGCCGCAACCTCAAACACAACAGCTCCACGCAGACGGACATCTACTGTCCAGATGGAGGAGGAGGAGGCACGGCGAGCGCCCCTGTGGAGCGGAGGAAGACCAGGGGAGACCCCGAAGAGGCGGGTGTGTACAGCGAAACCAGGAAGCCCTTCTCCATGGGCTCCCTCCACCCCACCAGCCTCCGACCGGCCTCCGACCTGGCCCCGGGCCGCTACGGCCCCAGCGCCTTCCAGGAGTGCTGCTCTTACGCCAAGCCCCCACCCCCCATGAACTACGACCCCGCCTCCCCGTCGGACTGCGTCACCGTGGAAACCGCCCTGGAGAAGAAGCACAGCGGAGGAACCTGGCCCAAGATGATGGTGGGGGGGATGTCTGTGGCGGCCGACACCAGCGGCCCGGCCCAGCTCTCCATCTTCAAGTCGCCCAAGCAGAGGAAGTCCATCTTCGACGCAGACGCGTTCAAACGGCCCGAAACGCCCTCGTCCAAGATGGAGTACCTCTCGGCCAGTCAGATCGCCGCCACGCACTCCCCTCAGCCCTCCAAGACCGAATCGCTCTCTTCCTCGTCCACGCCCACCCCTCCGACCCCGCCCACGCGCAGCGATTCGTTCAAATTTAAGCACAAGCAGCAGAGCAGCTCCGCCTCCGACTGCACCATCACCTCAGACGGGAACGGCAAGGGAGAATCCGTCGTTGCCATGGCCACGGGGGAGGGGCGCGAGCGCGGTGGGGACAGGAACGGGAACCATTATTTCCTGGACGGTAAGGTCCTGACGTCGAGGAAATCCTGCGACGAGGACATCGGACGCACCAGGGGGGAGGAGCCAGAGGTCAAGCGTCCCCGCCCTAAATCGGCACCCGCTCTCCGGCGAAGGATGACCCCCCAGTCCATCCCCCTCCCGACATTCCAGGTGAGTTCCTCAATCCAGCCAATCAGACGACCCTCCGACTACATCTCCAAACTAACCTCCACGGCCAAACAAATGTCTGCGTGTGCCGCCCCCCCCTCTGCCCTCCATCCGACTGATAAAAACCCCCAGTTGAATCGCACCCAGCGATCTCTCAAAAGACAAATGAAGGGATGCATTCAACCAGTCTCCCTGGGCTGTTGGTTGCAGAAACTCAAGGAGCCATTTTGTGTGAGGATTTACAGCCCTGTCGGGGCCCTGCCCCAGTGTCTGTCACTGAGCCAGCCTGTCACAGGGTGATTGATTGGCTCTGCACTAGAGGGACCCATACAGTCCAGAATGCTGAGTCAGAGCCACAGCCCTGGCTGTCCCCTCCACCCCACGTACACCTCCAGAGTGTCTTCCGCAACTGGGAAAAAATCCCCACAACCATCTAAGTGTTGAGAAGCGTATACCATCTGAAACGTAAGAGATGACGCGAGGACTAGGATTGAAATGTAATTTCATGTAAATGGGGTTTTTTGTTTTGGTCATCTCCAGAGCTACTCCAATGACGATCATTCCCCAGAACCCAGAGAGATGCTTCGCTCCTCCCCCAACCGCTCTCACAGACACAGTGTGGGCTTTGTCCCTACAGTGTACAATGGCACCCTGCCGCCCAGTGAGTTTCCCCATGTCCCGCACGCGCACACACACACACACACACACACACACACACACGCAAACTGAATAATATAGACATACACATCAGTCAATCATTCCTCTCTCTAAAGTTGTCTCTTTGTCTCTCTTTGTGTGCGTGTGTGTGTGTGTGTTTGTGTGTGTGTGTGTGTGTACGTGGCCAGACTCTGTCCACCGAGGTCTGGCTCCATGCCCGGCGGTGACTGCTGTGATGAGGAACCCGGTCTACACAGTGCGCAGTCACAGAGTTCACACCAGCAACTGTCCCTCTGTAGCCTCTCAGATCTGCCACCAGCACACACACACCAGGTACAGTAGTCCCCATCCTTTGTTTACACACACACACACACGCACACACACACACACCAGGTACAGTAGTCCCCATCCTTTGTTTACATGCGCGCGCACACGCGCACACACACACACACACCAGGTATCGACAGTAGTCCCCATCCTTTGTTTACACACACACACACACACACACACACACACACACACACACACACACACACACACACACCAGGTACCTCTATCTGCCTATACTCTTAAAGCACACAGACACTCCAGGTATCCCGGCTGCTGTACACTATGCAACTGAGGATACCACTTCCTGATATTACGATCGCATCGCCCTCAACCCTCCTATTACGGCGCTCGCTGTCCGAAAGCGGCCGCACGCGTGCGTCAGCCCGCTCCCCCAGCCCGCCCCCCCCAGCGTTCTGAGAGCGAGTGTGTTGTGTTGCAGCCCGCAGCACCAGGGCCGCCTGAGTCTGGACCTGAGCCAGAAGCGAGCGGGAGACTACCCCGAGTCGTCCTCCTCGTCACGTAGCAGCAGAGCCTCCCACGGAACAAACTCGCTGCCCTCCAGCGCACGGCTAGGTGGGTGTGACGCACGCTGACGCACGCGCCCACTAGACGCTCAGCCCTTTGCCAGGGGTGGAGCGTTAGGATTGTAAATATCCATGCAAAAGAAATATGAAGAGAAAAGCCCGCCTGAGATACTTCCCCAGCAGGGCATTGTGGGCTCTCACCCCATCGTTAATACTTATCAAAGCGCGTTGAATTAGTAATAACTTGATGTAATCATTATTTTATACGTATTTAATAAAAGTGCTGTTTAATGAATGTTTAACAGGGTATTGTAATATTGAACACCGATGTCTTATTTGAAGGGAAAGACATGACTGTGCAGCTGTATAGCATTGGCCAGGTCTCCTCTGTTTCACTTGACCAGGCTTTTCTTCCTACACATAGGAATAGTACATCCACGAGTAATCAGTACCCAAACCCCACTAAACACCAAGCAACAGCCAGAGAATCAACGATCCCACCAACCCCGATAAACAACTCAAACTAAGCTCATGACTGGAACAGCCGACCAGAAGGCCTCAACACACCACCACCAACTCTCCAGACTCCACCCTCACACCCCCGAAACACCCAGCACCTCAACCCAACACCAGACTCCATCAGCACCTAACCACCAACACAGGCACATCCCACCAACCAGGACCGACACTTAGGGGGATCACCACACGGTTCGCCTCACCCAGCTCCACTGACAACAGTCACTACAGCCTGTCAGCCACAGAGGGGGGATGCTGGACTTCACTCATGCCGGGTGAAAACAAGACTTGCCTTATAAACTACTGTATCTCTGGGAAATGAGGAAGCATTCTGCTTAGTGGATCTGTTTTTGATTAGTTGTGTGTAACGGATGGTGCGATAGGATGGAAATGGAAATAGTGGATGGGAATGCGCGCGTTGGGGGGGGGGGATATGGACAGAAGAGGAAACGTTGTCTATTAAGGGAACGCTAAAGACAAGGTCACAACAAACAAACCCCAACAGCAAAAACAATCCATCCGGAGGAAACACTTGGTTAATCTTTATTGATCGTTCGTCTCAGGGGTTAGCATGTCTCTAACCTTGTTTCTGGCTGTCTAGTTCCTGCTTAACACTAGAAACCTCGCAAAACAACCCATCAACCAACCCGCCCCCCTACTCACCTCCCTCACCCACACGCCACCAGCTACTCTCTCTCACCAACAACAACACAAAGAACCAAAAAACCAGCCACCAAATACAGAACACGACAATTAAAACAAAACATCAACACACACACAAACAACACAGCACACACACAAACAACTCTCGGTTGGAAGTGCAAGAAAGCCCAGCCTCATCACGCCCCCCCAATCGCCTCTCAACCTCGAGACGTCCTCCTTCGCCAGCAAACCCAAATTAACGAACAGGGCTCATCTCACGAACAGCTCACCAAGGATAATTAAATTAAACGTCCATGCACACATGTGCACATTGGGCGATGCGAAGCGAAAGACAAAGTAAGAACGGGTCAGATTGGAATCCACTATTAGAACAGACCAGCGGATGACGTAGCCTATCGGACACTATAACAGGATTCATTGAGTCTACGGCGATGAGAAATAGCACAGGAGAACCACCAAGGATATGAATCGTGCTCTCTCTGCCTCAGCGGGCCCTCCTCGCCCCTCATCCTTCAATGGGAGATTAGCCAGCACAAGCACGTTAATCCGATATCGGCTCGCCGGCGTCTAATATGCCAATAGATTCATCACACTTTCACTGAACAGCCTCTCGCCTCGAAACTCTCAAGGTTGGAACATGTGGTTGACCTAAATATCTAATCTCTAACAAGATGGTCTCCATGTGATAGCCTTTCATCCCCTAAACATAATAAGCATTCCTGCTTTGACAGACTACGCGTAAACATGCTAGCTATTTCCTGCTGTGTATATTTCCTGTTTTCTCTCTTTTTTTCCCTCCTCCCATCATGTTTTTCTGCCTATCTCTCGCCTCTTCTCATTGTTTTTTTTTGTTGTTGTGTTTTTTTGTGTGTGTGTGTGTCATGTCAACACTTTGCCTTGCTGTTCTCACACGACTGTTGTCTGTTTGTCTCTTCCGGATCCTCTTCTCCGCCATCCCTCTGTCCTGTCTCTCTCTCTCTCTCTCTCTCTCTCTCTCTCTCTCTCTTCCTCTCTCTCTTCCTCTCTCTCTCTCTCTCCCCTGCTGCCGCGTGACCCCCCCCCCCCCCGGTCCAGACCTCTGTGCCGTAACCGATCCTATCTGAGGATCCCCCTGGCCGCTCGGCCGAGGTTCTCCTCTCTCAGGAGCCTCAGGTTTGTGTGTTTACCCCCCCGACCAGGGCCACGCCCGGCGGGGGTCCACCTCTCCTCACCTGCTTGTTTCCACCAGTGCCTCCGCTGACGTCCTCTCCACGTAAACCATAGTGTTTCCTGGTCCTCCCAGAATGGCAAGCTGTCGTGTGATTGGTCCACCAAGCACCCCCCCCCCTCATACCCCTATTTAAGCCCAGTTGCTTTGTAGGGGAAATAGTTCTATGTATTCTAGCTCTGCTACAGTATATAGGCTTGTTCCTCATTGACAGTCGACCCTCGTTTGACTCTTTTGTATTTTGGGTTAGGACAAAAAGTCCCTGTAAACCCTGTGTCTGATATGCATTTGTGTTAAGGGAACTGAAATCCCCCTCTAGCTGTAATGAGTGAATCAGTTGCATGTCCACAGCAGCATGGTGCTCCGTGTGTGTGTGTGTGTGTGTGTGTGTGTCCTGGTCACATTCCTGCACCTCCAGGTAAACATTGTGTCTGAAACCCTGGACCTCCAGCTGGTCTGTAGCACGCTGTCCTGCCCTCTCCCTGTCACTGCCGGTTTACCTGGGCCCCAATACCCCGCAATGACATGACAACACCCCTGTCCGATGTCCTGTCTCAGGGGTATATTTATCGAAACAAATGGCCTCCCAGATGTCACTGGCCTGCATGAAAATGTAATGACTCGAGTCTTTACGCGCGCAGAAACCCCACCCCCCCACCACCACCACCCCCCCNTGAGTCACCCTGACAGTCACCCTGACAGTCACCTAGGTGTCTTTTTCACCCCCCCCCCCCCCCCCCCCCCCCCCCCCCCCCTCCAAAACCGGTGCTGTCGAACGTTTGGATCTGCATGCTTTTCCCGTCGTCCAGGGTTACCTTGACTGATCCTCAAGAACGCCTAGGCGCTTCTCGCTTGCTAGGATGAGGGTTGTTGAGCGTATCTGGCAACGTCACATCCCACCCTCCCCTCATCCCGACCGTCCTCCTCTCTCGTCGCCGCCTGATCGTCTCCTCCCCTCTTCACCAGGCCGTACCTGGAGGAGCCCCGCAACGTGGTCGTCCACAAGGGGGCGGAGCCTCTGGGCATCTCCATTGTTGGCGGGGAGAACGGGGGCATTTTCGTCTCCAAAGTGACGGGAGGCAGCATCGCTCACCAGGCTGGGCTGGAGTACGGCGACCAGCTCCTGGAGGTACGCCACTTCCTGTTTTGGGGTCCAGTTTGATTACAGTCATTAATGCAATAAAGCTGCCCCCATTATAGACTTGTAATAGAATCTCCCCTGTTTCATTTTAGAAATCTTACTCTTTAACTTAGTTAAACGTGTACATGGGAGAGGCTAAAGGGATATTTACCCATTTTGATTTCCTGATCTGATCCATCAACTAAACATCCAGTTCCACTGTAACATACCTGGTTCACACCAGAGATTTGCACTCTATAAGCTTGCTAAATATGACCAGTCTAAGTGCACCCGTTTTCTGCATTTGGAAGATTTCAAGGCTAGATATCATTTTTGTTTCTATGTGTGTCACCGTTGCAGCAAATGAGAGACGATGTAACAGAGCACAGAGCATACTAGAGATGGACTTCATGGATCCCTGGAACTCTCTCTCTCCCTTCCTCCCTCCTTTCCTCCCTACCTCCCTTCTCCCTCCCTCCCTCCCTCCCTCCAGCATCCAGGGAACAACGAAGGGCATCTCCGTCCTTTCTGCTCTATTAAATCCTCTCTTATCTCTCCCCCCCCTCCTCCCCTCGTCCTCCCCCAGTATAACGGCATTAACCTGCGCAACGCCACCGAGCAGCAGGCCCGTCTGATCATTGGCCAGCAGTGTGACACCATCACCATCATGGCCCAGTACAACCCTCACATGTACCAGCTGGGCAACCACTCGCGCTCCAGGTAGGACGGACGGCCCCGCCCACAAGCCTCCTGTCTGTCGTCTCCCCGGTGTTTTACCCGCCGTTTTTCTCGGTCTCTCACCCCGGGTCGTTTGCATCCCTTGACCGCGCAGCTCCCGCCTGGAGCCAGTCAGCGGCCAGTCCACGCCCCAGGGGAGCGGCGGCGCCGTCACGCCCGACAACCACTCCAACATCGACACCCTGAGCGAGCAGGACGAGGGCACGCTCACGCCCTCCTCCAAGCAGACCACGCCCACCACCAGCCCCAACAGCTTCATCAGGTAACGCGGACTCTTGATGGGCTGGATGGAAGGATGGAGACAGATGGGAAATGGGTATATTTGGGGGGGGGGGTGCTTTGAGGGTAGCCCAGCTTCTACAACCACCACCAATCAGGGTGTGTTGGGTTGATTATGAAGACATTGCATCACCCCTCCCCCCGAGAGTTAACCAATCGCAGACGAAGAGACATCCTCAGTTGGTCATTTGAGGAAAACCTCCTCTAAAAACCTAGACTGGGACTAGCGAGCTGTCGCCCTGACTTGACTGACTGACTGACTGTCTCCTTCCCCCAGGATGCCGTTGGAGGGCAGCAGGAAGGTGGGCGAGGCCCGCCTGGTGACGGTGCGCAGGGCGGGGGCTGAGGTGGGGGTCACCCTGTGCGGGGGGAACCTCCGGGGTGTCTACATCGAGAGCCTGGAGGAGGACAGCCCTGCTCGGGGCCCTGATGGCCTGCTGCCAGGAGACCTCATACTGGAGGTATGGAGACACACACACACACACTGAATGTTGATCCCAAAAAAAAGCAGCCTGTCTCCTAGCACTCCTACACAACCGTCCTTCTAAACTAGAGTGAAATCGTGCGCCTTCAGACACTGCTGTCTGCTCGAAAACAATTTCAAGTCGAAAGTCATTGTTATTCCGGACGCGCCCTCGACGGCGGTGCCAGAAGCCATTGCCATTTTCCCCGCCCGTCTTTTGTTCTTCATTGATTGCTCTCCTCTTTCTCTCTGTCTCTCCGCCCCCTGCCCCCCTCCTCCCTTCCCTTTGTCCACAAGCAATCTATCCAGCTCATGGCTAACTCATAATAAGCCATTCCTGGCATACTCCCATTTAGCACTCCGCCACAAAGGCCGGCTCTCTGCAGGCAGCTGAAGAGCTTTGTCATCTCGACACACGGTGTAACTGTCCCCTTCCATCTCTCCAGCCATTCGCTCCCCCCCCTCCCCTCTCAACTCAGATCGATAGCAGGACACTTAATATAGCTGAGAGCCCAAAGGAAATGTTGCTGTTTACTGTCTAGGCCCAGCCCAGACTAGGAATTTTGAAATGAATTTCCAGACCGGTCTGAGCACTTCTAATAGCGGTCACTTTTCTCGCGGTTCATTTTGTGCACTCATCTCTCTAAGTTGACATGTGCTTCTTCAGCTTGTGACTCTGGTTGCATTTAGTGTTTGGTGGTTGATTCTCTCCCCCTCTCTCCCTCTTCCTCTCTCTCTCTCCCTCTTCCTTCCTCGCTCTCTCTTCCTCCCTCCCTCCCCCAGTACAACTCGGTGAGCATGAAGAACAAGACGGCGGAGGAGGTGTACGTGGAGATGCTGAAGCCCTCGGAGACGGTCACCCTCAGGGTGCAGCAGCGGACGGACGACTTCAACCTGCTGAAGGACTCTCCGGGGGACGGTTTCTACATCAGGTACGGTGAGCGGTCGAAACACACACACACACACACACACACACACACACACACACTGACGCGCGCACACACACACACACACAGACACACACACACACTGACGCGCACACACACACTCACACACACAGTCACACACACTCACACACTCACACTCACACACACTCACACTCACACGCACACACACTCACACACACGCGCTCACGCGCTCGTGCATGCAACAGCTCTTCTGACAGGCACCTTCTCTCAGCTCCATAAAAGTTATTTTCTAACCCCCCCCCCCCCCCCCCTCCCCCCAGTGTCTCCCTCTGCACTCTTGCATTCACTAAATATAGCCCCACCTCTGGAGCGCCTTGCGAAACGAAATCATCTTTTAATCTCAGCAATTATGCATGCCATAGATGGAGGACAGGATAGGCTGCCTCGACCCATCAAAGCGCCCTCTCGACACCGGCTGGATTGGTCTGCGTCGTGGTCGCACGCGATCCCCCTGCTGCTGTTTGCTAGGTGCAGCTCAGCTCGCGTCGTGTCTTGGCCGCGCCCGAGAAAGTCCAACGACCGAAGGGTCTAAAATAAGCTCCGTTTGCTGTAGCCGCCATTCTGCAGCTGCCGCAGTCACTCGTCATACAGGCCCGGGTTTTGGTGATGTCATCCGCGGTAAATACACACGCGCGACCGGGTCTGTCGCAGATACGGTGCTCCGCGAAGATTTACGAGGCTCCAACTCGACCCCCCTCGCGGCTGGATGACCTCACCCGTGCCCACGTTCTCTCCCTAGTTTGCACCTTCATCCCTTCTCTGTCTTCCGTTTTTTCCAGACTACTCCCGAAAACACGTCTCGTTTTCTTACTAAACTTTCCCCGATGGTAAAAACTCCGTCTTCGGTCCATTCCAATCGTCTATGTTTATCATCAGTTCACACGCTCCAACCCACCCCAAACCCCAACCAAAACAACCACACCGTCACCATCGAATTGACCCCCTCCTGTCTTGTGGTCATTAACTGCACGCCGGAGAGTGTCTTCAGTCCTCTCCCCCTGCTCTCCCCCCTTCTCTCTCCAGAGCACTTTACGAGCGCGTGGCTGAGGCTGAGCTGGACCTGAGCTTCAAGAAGGACGACATCCTCTTCGTGGACGATTCTCTGCCGAAAGGCTGCTTCGGGACTTGGATGGCCTGGCAGCTGGACGAGAACGCGCAGAAGATCCAGCGAGGCCAGATCCCCAGCAAATACATGTGAGATGCACGCACACGTGCACACACACACACACACACACACATACACACACACACACACATAGGCACTTACCAGTAGCTCCAGCCATGTGCTTGTCCATCGAGCCAACAAGTAACTCTCAACCGTGTGTGTCTGTGTGTCTGTGTGTGTCTGTGTGTCTCTGTGTGTGTGTGTGTGTCTGTGTGTGTGTGTCTGTGTGTGTGTGTGTGTTTATAGGATGGACCAGGAGTTCTACCGCAGACACAGCATGACAGAGATGAAGGAGGACGGTGGCTCCAGCAAGACCCTGTCGGCGGCGGCGCGTCGCTCCTTCTTCAGGAGGAAGCAGAAACACAAGAGGAGCAGCTCCAAGGACGGCAAGGAGCAGGCGGCCCTGGACGCCATCAGCACCGACTCCATCCCCTTCCTGGAGGGTGAGGGAGGGAAGACGGGCGGGGAAACAGGCGCCCATACCTGGAGGCCATGACATTTGACAGCAGAGCCATGGATAGTAATGTGTGTGTGTGTTTTTGTGTTCAGACTGCGTGAGCCTGGCGTACCAGCGGGTGCAGAAGGTGGAGTGCCCCTCCCCCAGACCTGTCCTGGTCCTCGGGCCGCTCACGGACCCCGTCAAGGACATGCTGGTCAAGGACTCCCCGGGGAAGTTCTGCAGATGTGTGCTGGGTGAGTTTGGAGACGGGTAGGCGGGCGCCGCGCCCCCCCCCCTCGTCGACCCCGAGCAGCCACACCACGTCCCCAAACGGCCGCGGCCGTTGTCCAAACTCGCCTTCCGCATCTGCTCTTGTTAGGGGTCTGAACATGCGAAAGTGGTCAAGTCCCCAGATCGTCTCGCCTGCTCACAGGCATAACATCAACAAGTTCAAATACCCAAATACTTCCTTGGTCGACTGCATGTTTCACAAGGCCATTCACTGTGTCCGTCTACCAGGACGCACCAGGATCTCTCCTAAGCTCTGGCTGCTATTGGTTGAGGCTAACCCTAAAGCTAGTTTAAGGATCGTCCAATAAGAGCGTAACCATCCACGCGGACGTTTTGAAAGTCTTTTATTTCACTTCTCGGTTTTTGTCGAGATCAGACTAATCGAACGGAACAGGCAGTGTGCTTTGAGATGCGCGAATGATATTCTGAGGAGACAAAAGTGTTGTTTTTGTCGCGTGTTTCCGCTCCCTCACGGTGCTTCCTCTCTCATCCGCTTGGTCTCTCCCAGAGGTGATGAAGGCTTCCCAGCAAGCCATCGAGCGCGGCGTCAAGGACTGCCTCTTCATCGACTACAAACGCAGGAGCGGCCATTTTGACGTGACCACGGTGGCCTCCATCAAGGAGACCGCAGAGAAGGTACTTCGGAAGCGCCGCTCTCCCTCGCCGCTCTCCCTCGCCGCTCTCCCTCGCCGCTCTCCCTCGCCGCTCTCCCTCGTCACGCTCCATTTAAAGTGTCTTTTCATAGATGCGTGTAGAAGTGTTTGGCTTGGATTGCAAGGTTGGTGGGTGATGTGGCGTATTGTGTGCTTGATGAGATGCAGAGTCAGATCAGCGAGTTGTTCCACACAACCATAGTGCCACTGAGTCATTGCTCTATCTGTTGTTATCTTTGTATTTCTCACTGCTGAGGAGGAGTGTTGGACTCTGATATGTCAAGTCATTCGTGGTACTCGCTGTCTCTCTCTATCTCTGTGTATGTCTGTCTCTCTCTATCTCTGTCTCTCTCTCTCTCTGTATGTCACTGTCTCTGTCTCCCTCTCTCTCTCTCTCTCTCTCTCTCTCTCTGTATGTCTCTGTATGTCTCTGTCTGTCTCTCTGTGTATGTCTCTGTTTGTGTCTCTGTGTATGTCTCTGTCTCTGTCTCTCTCTCTCTCTCTCTCTCTCTCTCTGTGTCTGTCTCTCTCTGTGTGTGTCTCTGTCTCTCTCTCTCCCTCCCTCTCTGTGTATGTCTCTGTCTCTCTGTCTCTCTCTCTCTCTCTCTCTCTCTCTCTGTCTCTCTCTCTCTCTGTGTGTCTCTGTCTCTCTCTCTGTGTCTCTTTCTCTTACTGTCTCTATGTGTGTGTGTGTCTCTCTCTCTACCACTCTCTCTCTCTCTGTGTGTCTCTCTCTCTATCACTCTCTCTGAATGTCTCGCTGTCTGTCTGTGTGTGTTTGTGTCTCTGTCTCTCTATCACTCTGTCTGCGAGTGTCTCTCTCTCACTCTGCGTGTCGCTCTCTCCCCCCTCCCTGCCTCTGGAAGGACTGTCACTGTCTGCTGGACATCGCCCCGTACGCCATCGAGCGCCTCCACAGCGTTCACATCTACCCCATCGTGGTTTTCATCCGCTACAAAAACGCCAAGCAAATTAAGTAAGTGACTCAATGTCTTGTCGGACCTTTAGTTTGCTACATGCTCAACTCGAGGCTACAGTAGCTAGTGTGGGTCTGTATGTCTCATCCACCCCTTTTAGTGGTTCTGTTAACTCAGGCTTCAATTGTGCATGTGTGTGTGCGCTTGCACACATGTATGTGTGTTAGATGCAGCAGAGTAATCCCAATTTCTGTCTTCATACTCCTCACCACCAGCACTTCTGGGGCACGCGCGCGCACACACACCCGCACACACATGCACTCAAACACACACATGCACATGCACACTCACACACACAGACACTTGCATAATCCCAAACAGCTGGAGAAGCGCTCTCTCCTTTTTTAGTAATTTTTTTTCTGTAAGATTATTTGGTGGAAGCCACTCACCCTCACCACATCCTGTCTGGTTATATCACCAGAGCCTCTTGGCGGCTCCTTTCATGTCATAATCTAGAACTCTATGCCAATTTACTGGAAAAATCTCCGGTCTTAATACGGGATACTGTACTATCCCCTCTTATTTTATCAATGACTGTTTAGAGAGGAAGAAATCGGATGGGGGTTTTTTCAGCCGTTGGGTGGAGCATTTGATTAAAAACATTCCGACTCCAAAACGTATGAGGAACATCCCGGTGACGACTTGGTCTTTCTTCTTTGCCCTTTTTTCCTGACAGGGAGCAAAAGGACCCGGTGTATCTGCGGGACAAGGTCTCTCAAAAACATTCCAAGGAGCAGTTTGAGGTTGCACAGAAGATAGAGCAGGAGTATAGCAAATTCTTCACAGGTCAGGATTTTGCCATGACTGCGCTCCCCCCCCCCCCCCCCCTCTTTATATGCATGGTCCCTCCAGAGAGAGTTTGAATTTTAACCCTCCCTTTTCCCTTGCTGTTGCAGGTATTGTCCAGGGCGGCACCCTACCCTACATTTGCACTCAGATCATGACTATTGTGGATCAGGAACAGAGTAAAGTCCTGTGGACTCCCCATGGCTGCCCCTAGAGGACAGAGGGCGCCACTGCACTCCCAGTTGCGCCTCGCCTCCACTTGCAAAACGATAAAAGCAAACTTCCTCACTATACCAATAGGTACACTACAGCGAGCAACACATGTAAACTAGTAATATTTTTGTTATCTTGTTATGCTATTTTTTTATCAGAGCCTACTACTATTATTCTCGTGTATTCCCAAGCAGGTTTGGTAGCACTGAATGTCGATGTGTTAACACTTTATTTGGTCTTCCCTAAGGGTCTCTGGTGGTGTCTTGTACTGCTGCGTTGTAAGCATCCGTTTACAGTATAAAATGAGTCTGAGTATAGGTGTTAGATGTTTGCTTGAATGTGTTTAACCCCCCCCCCCCCCCCCCAGCCAACCCTTGACCCAACTCAACCCTGTCCCAGAAACAACCCCCCTCATGAAAACCTGTGTACCAAAATGACAATTGTGTACCCCCCCCCCCTTTCATGCACACCCTTGTAATGACTGACAACTAACGCTGCATCGTGATCGTCGTGTCTCTGAGCGTGAGCGTCTGTGTGCGTTTGACCGCAGCGAGAGCGGTTTTTGGCGATGTCGTTGCAACGGCTCGTGTCGTCGGACCGAGTCACGGCTCACGGCGTCGGCGTCAAGTTGACGCCGTGTGAACGGAACTTTGAAGAACAGACGTCGCCAAGCAAGCGGTGGTCCGCTGTGTATCTTAAGCTTGTTTTTTTTTTTGCACCCCATCTCCGTTTGTGCAAAAGTGTATCGCCTAAATGGACTTCCTGACCCCCCCCCTCCCTCCCTCCCTCCCTATAGCAAAAGCGAAGGCTAAGATGACCCGTTCAGGGTTCCTACGGTGTGGAATAGCACGTTTACGGGCCATTTTCTTTTGAAGTGCCTTCGTGGACGGAGAAACCTGATCTCTACTCTGCCCCGCACACTCAGCTAGACTGTTATATGCACAGAGCGAAGAGATGGATGGCTGGATGAATGCATGAAGTGCGCGGGAGGGTTGTGGTCGGGATAGGGAGCGCTGGCGAGCGGGATAAGGGCTAGAATGATAGGAGGTTGGAAAGTGGACCAAGAGGTTGGGTTAGGGACCAGGTCAGGGTAAGCGCGTATGACAATGGAGAGGTTGTGAAGCTTCTAAGGCTGCAGAGACCAGCTAACGGGTGAATTCCACATAATGCACTCCAGGGCTAGACAGACCACTGTGTATCTATCACATTATCTCTGTCACATATTTAATGACAATATAGAGTATAACAAATATAAGGGTGTGCATACCACAGCACAGGCATGGCAGTACTGTATCTGTGCGTACTGTGTGCAAAATGCATATGAAATTGTTGATATATTTCATGTATTTTACCAGGCTACAGGCCAAGGGAAGTTCAGCTGTCAAGACATGTCCTAGCAGGAAATGACATGGGATTCCTTTTTCTTTTCTTTTTTTTAATTTTCCCATTTTATTTTCGTGTTTGCTTGTCAGTCACTTTTCAATGTAGCCTACTAAAAAAGAGACACTATGGAGCAAATTTTGCAGGGTCATATCTTGAAGTATTGTCCTTGAGTCTGTTCAAATGTTGATCCCCCCCTTGTTGTTATTTACACTTTTTTCGTCTTTAGAAAAAAATTCCGAATCAGACAATAGTGATATTGTTCCGTAGCTGTTCCCTGTTAACCATATCCTGCCTCCTTTTGTCGTGCCAAAACCCCTGTATGGCATTTGTGTCCTTTTTTATTTCTGTTTTGCACTTGTTAATATGTGAACCTTAAACAAATTAAGTGTTCCTAGGTTTCCAGAAGACTTCATAAATAGGTACTATAATTTTCACTGTAACTAATTCACATGTAATTGTATCACATCAGTTCCTTACATTTCATTAATGGCCTTTCGTTTTTAATTAGAAAACAAAAGATTGCTCCTCATACCGTGAATTCTTACAGAAAAAGGGATTTCTTCTTGCACAGTTTTTCAAAGGAAAATTGGTCCTGAATTTTGACTATTGGGTTTCAGTAAATTGGATATAAGTACATTTTCATGGAACTTTTTCAGAGTGAGTAGACTATGATTTCAAATTTGAGGGATGCAACTGCACATTGGTTGTGTTTTTAGGAGGAAAGACTAGCTTCCAGGTACTGTTCTGATTGCAGTTTTCTTTTTAAAAAGAATGTGATTTGTATGAAATGTTACAAGACATTAACATGAAAATAAAAGTCATTTTCTGTATCACAACATGGCCTGGCCAAAGGATTGGGCAAAGTGATTGATGTTCCACTACTGCACCTACTCATAATATGCACCATATCTTAAATTGCATAATAATTCTGGGTGAATGTAAGATGAAGCCAAAAAAACAGTCAATTGGCAGTCAATTCTTAAGAGTATGGGTCTTTGGGCTTCTATCATTGTATTGGTGCGCTGTTACCACGGCATGACAGGCTCTGTTCAAGGACAGCTTTTCTATGGATGTTCAGATATGAAATGGTACTTAACAAGAAGGGGGGTGGAGGTGGGAGGAGGCTTGTGGCCTTCAGAGGATCTGTAATGAAAGAAAAAGGAAAAGCAGTTTGCTGAAGTCAGCAGAAACAAATGACAGATGAAACAGCCGTCAACGCGTGTGGGAGGAAAGACCCCCCTTCCATCCCCCCCCCCCCGACGAAACGTCCGGACGTGGTGGAGAGAGAGATGCGGCCTCGCTTCAGACTTGACGACGCGGCTACGCGTTCCTCAGAACGTCAACATCCTTGACCAAGGCGGAGGATTAGACACGTTTATCTGCCAGGTGTTGGCTCCCAATACCCACAAATGACACGCATAACATTTTTTTAAAAATCCGTCTAGTCCTTTTTCAACCGCAGTTAAGCAAAAACAAAAATAAGAAATGGGATGGCCTTCGTAGCCTTCGCCGAACAGCTTTGTTCTAGTCTAGGCTGCTCAAAGGAAAGAAACTGGCACTCTGAGGCTCCTGGGCTAGCGGCCAACTGATCCCACCTCTGCCGCTGCACTACCCCCCCCCCCACCCCCTCCCCTCCGCTACCATCAGCTTAGTGGTGAAATCAACTCTCCAACTTAGTTATATAAACTTCCTTATTTTGTTTGCGGTTGAAGTCATGTCACCCCGTCTCCCCCCATTCATTTAATCAGCATTTATTTATTTATTTTTATGTTTATTTAGAATTTGATTTGGAATAAAAAACCAACCCTAAAACTTGACGCAATGCTTCGATGCAAACCCCCTCTAGTGTTAAAAGTGATTCTGATCCAATACATCACATGAATTTATTAAATTAGCCGGCGTCATCATCAGTGTGTTCAGTATAATACTGATAAGCACATTTTGTTGACCGACCACCATTCGCATCCTTTTAGGCAGCCCTCTAGCGATGCCAGACCTTACTGGTTTATTGAATGTCCAATGCTTGAGGTCACTACTACCTTGCGGCACTGTTACCAAGGTTACATGGCCCTTCATCTGTGTTGTCACTGCAGACAAATGCCCTCAGCTAGCGTCTCTGCCTGGTCAGGCGAGGCGAGCATCCGGTGCAGCAAATATTTCTCGCAACCATCCAACTCAGCTGTCACCCAGAAGCTTGGTGCTGGAGATGAACATACGTGTTTTATAGCCGCAACCATATTGGACCCGCTAAAAACAACGGACCATGGTTCCCCCCCCCCCCCCATTTCAATTACTTTGCCAAACTGTAATATACCAACATTGGCATGTCCCAATAACTCATGTCCTCCAAGTCCCCTCCTGCCTGTTTTAGAAAGGGGTAGGGTCTCCTGACCGCCTGTTTTCCTGTCTGCTGGGTGTCTGTTTCAAGACAGCTGCTGACAGCTCATCTGAACTTGAGAAGACTCCAGTCTGACAGCAAGAGATCTTTGTAGTAGAACCCCAGCCTTCCTCAGCTTATGTCAAGACTTGTTACCATGGGGAGAGGAATGTTTTTCTTCCTGTTTCCCCCCCTCCTCCTCCTCCTCCTCCTCCCCCTTCCCTCCTCTCCCTCCCCCTAAACAGGCCTTGCCCTGCCTTCTCTGCCTGCCCCAAGGTCCCACAGCATGTTATCTCCCCCAACTCAAAATGGCCCCTGGGATTACCACGTCTGATCGCACGTTAAGCTCCTCATCTGTCAGCGCTGGGCTGATCTTGCTTTTGCTCTCCGGGTCCACGGTCAGGAACCACCCCAACAGCTGGCCCTTTCCACAACACGATCGGCCCTGGACGCTGTCGATTAGCCGTCAATAAACGCCGCTGATGATGGAGCGGATGCTCGACGCCAGTGCCCACTTTCTCTCCACTTTGACGCTGAATGTCAACCGTGGAACTTGCAGTAGGGTTAGGTTCAGCGCGATCAGGACAGCTCACTGAGTGAATCTCCCTGGCTGGAAACGACTATGGCCACATTTCTCAACGCACGCAGCACTTCACCTAAAATACAGGTTCAAATACTGTATAGACTGTATTTTTTCGTTTCAGTCTGTTCTGTATCGCTGGTGTCCTGCTATGTGAGTCCCGGCTCTAGGTGGAGCAACCTTCCAAGAAGGAGATCAGGGAGACCAGTGGTGGATGGCTCTATATCTGTTGAATGACAAGCATTCTGCAGGCTAGATTTATTCTATCAGTGATGAGAGCTGGATCCATCATTCTTCTGACCAGTAAAGGGTTTGTCAATCCTCAGATGACTGCATGCACAGTCTGCTCTTCAACAAACTGCTCTGCTTTTACCCATATACTTTTTAAATTTACATTTCCATATACATACACACACACACACACACACACACACACACACACACACACACACACACACACACACACACACACATACAGTATATACATGCATATATATATATGTATATACACACGTATGTATCTATATAAGCATATCCAATCTCCAATGACACTGTAGACATATTAACAATCAAATCAAAACTGTTCTATACAACTCTTTAGGAGTTATCTTGCCTGCGTATGTGTTCAGAAGCATTTTTCAATCAGAAAAAAAACTGATTGCTGCGAGTGCTGAAAACACTGAACACCGAAAGGTCTTCTTGCCTTTAGGCTACTTGATATTCACGTTCAATGTTTTAGGTTGTTTACGCTGATTTACAACAAAACAGTTTAATTTGAAATCTAAGCGCTTGCACCGACGTTTAAGACTTCACCCCAATAAATGTGACCAATAGGCCCGTCTCTAACATTTTACAATCCATCCCCCAGTCTGAAGATTTTGTTACGACTGCTATTTCCGTAGAAGCATAATATTCCTTGGGCAATAAATCACCTCCATATAGCACACACAGGTCAGTATATCTTCTTTACACCTCATTTCAACTGCATGTGTGTTTGCTTTTGAAATTGCCAGACCACAATATCTTGTGTCAAAATATGGCACTGTGTGATATAGAACCCTGATACAGAAATGAGAATTAGATTAGGATCCTGCTTTAGGCTACAGCACAGTCTTCTCAAAAGCAAACTGATCTTTGATTATTTCGCTTTTGCTGAACTTCTTTTAGCAGTTCAACTGGGTCAAACTTTTCCGGTTGAATTTTCGGGTAGGCCTACCTCAACTATAAAATAGGGTGGAAAAAAGAATGGAATTTGGTGAGAGACAACTTAGTGCCTATGACTGTTATACGACCGGACCAGTTGATCGTTCCTCACCTATAACAGCTGTTACAGTCGTCACAATGCAGCGGCACTGTTCATCCAGGATCTGTTGCTAATCATTAGTCACACCTGTCTCTGCCTAATCTGAATCACTTTATTTTGAAATATCACCTACGAATGGAGGAAAGTTACACCCTCTAGGAAAGAAAAAACGATGTCCATTAGTAACCGTGTATTCCGGTCTATGCAAACAGTGTTTAGCGATCCGTCTAATACCGGTTTTTGAATGGACTCGAATGTCAAACCCACATAGTGTTTCTGGTTGATAAAGTAAATCGGAATTGATTTGAAATTAACTGAGCGCGCCCTACCACAGTCATGTAGAGGCTACAGATCAGCAACATGCGTCATTTCTTACAAAAAGCATAAAGATGCAGCAGTAACCTCGCCCACGCATGTAAGCAAGCTTCATAATGCACAGACTGGCTTTCAGGGCACTTGGTATAAACTAAACATCCTCACGACATTATTGCGCTCTGTCCATCTTTATTATTAGAGCCATGCTCCGCCCCCATACCTGTAAATCTCCCTAGCGTTCTCTGGAGCGGATCTGACAGGCGATATCAGCTGGCCGCTCTGTGCGACGGCTGCAGGGGGGGACGAATGAAGACGGAGACAGCGACATTCACTCGAGCACTTGTCATTGTACACGGTTTTTTCAAGGAAGATTACTGTTATACGATGGCGTTTTCTTATTAAATTGAACAGCTGGAAACTTGCAATATCTTTATCCAGCCGAAAGGGTATCGATTCAATTGGTTTTCGTGGAACTCAAATCGATTCTCTGTCCTTAATAGTCGGGATCTTTTAGATGGAAGACGGCTAGAGAGGTCGGACACAACTGAAGAACAGACATTTTCCCTATCGATGTGTTTCTAATTTTCCGACGTTACATTGGTTGCCACGACGGCGGCAAAATGAGACATTCTTTGCAAAGGCTTTGAAAGCCTCGGAAAACCCCTCCAAATGAAAAGCGCTCAACGTTCGTCATTATTGCGGATTTAGATGCCTCTCGTAAGGGGACACAGACCTGTTATTTTGGAAGAGTCTGCGCGTTCATCCATTGCGGACATCCCTTCGTATTGAAACATAGACCACAGACAATTTAGGTGGGTGGAAATTTGAGCGTTCAGAGGTATATTTTTTAAGCAATATGGCTGGTGAGTGGGGCTGGGGACGCTGGCATAGGCTCTCCAAGGCACCTAAATGCTAGCTGAGGCGGATGCCCCCGTTCCCCATGGCAGCGGCAGCTCTATGATGACTAATAAGATCAATAATAATATAAATCCGGACTCCTCGATCTATATATCCAAGATGAACTTGGTCATCCCGTTCTCGCCGGACGTGCCCTGCGACAATAATGGACAGCGCATGTGGTGGGCATTCCTCGCCTCCTCCATGGTGACGTTTTTCGGAGGTCTCTTCATCATTCTATTGTGGAGGACCCTCACATATCTGTGGACGGTTTGCTGTCATTGCAACATCAAAAACAAGGTAATTCCCCTTACAGGCAACAGGTTTTACTTATCGATCACAAATGATTCCTGGTGCGTAATTTCAAGATGAATCACCAAGTTGACACACAACAATAGCGTTTGCAACGATGTTTAATGTGTAATTCACGTCTCCGTCAATTCATATCAAAACATGACGACGGAGAGGTAATCAACAGTGTCACATTGACACGAAAACAGTGAGTGTTCGGTTGCATTAGCCCTCACCGCGTAAGTGACTCACCATTACTGTAGCCTACTTATGAGGAGCAATGCTTCAGCTAGCAGAACTGTCATCCATCTGCAATAACAGGCCTGCACTTGTGGGAGGGCAGCGCAGAGAGAAGCAGCTGATCGTGTTTTCCCCCCACATCTAAGAAACACTGTGTTGTGAGGAGAATCCCTGTGCTATATGTCAACAACATGCCTCCCTGTCACAGCCCTGGCTCTGCCATGTCCTTCAGATTACCTCTGGAATTCCCTACTTCCACTGGGCAGGTCAATGCCTATTGTTTTGTTTGTTTTCCTTCGTTGAATGCCCATAGCTGCCTTGATCAGCTCATTGTTTTTCTTTAGTGGTAGACAACATAAAGGTTGATACATTTGAGTCATGTGGCTTCATGGAAAAACGGACTGTTTTTTACAACTTTGAGATAGAAAGTGATAGACTACTGTAGAATATATATATTGATATATGTTGATAAACAACATCTACAAATCAATATTTCCGATGCGTTCCAATGCTAATTTGTGTGATTTATTTCAACTTATAAATCAAAAACATTCCATTCCATGTACACTCTGAGAGGATGAGCATGTTTTCTGTACTTGAGTTTTTGAGCACAGTGAAAAGGACACAAGAGTGACTAGTAGATTCATTGTCGCCTATGTGGTTGTATTATTTTGACATGCTATCTGGAAAGATGATATAGAGATTGGGGGGAGAAAGAGAGAGACATCATATTCACCCATGATGCCTCAAGGATTGAGTCATAGTCTTCTCCCTGCTTTCATGCTACAATGTCTTGTTTGCATCAGAGTGCCATTTGGACGGAGTTGTGCCAGGCATGGTGACAGGGGCAGAAGATCAGGGGCAGCAGATCAGGGGCAGCAGATCAGGGGCAGAAGATGAGGGGCAGAAGATGAGGGGCAGCAGATGAGGGGCAGAAGATCAGGGGCAGCAGATGAGGGGCAGAAGATCAGGGGCAGAAGATCAGGGGCAGAAGATCAGGGGCAGCAGATGAGGGGCAGAAGATGAGGGGCAGCAGATGAGGGGCAGCAGATGAGGGGCAGCAGATCAGGGGCAGCAGATGAGGGGCAGAAGATCAGGGGCAGAAGATCAGGGGCAGGAGATGAGATAAGAGCAGGGGGCAGAAGTAGGGCACACTTGGCTGATTCATTTTAGAGATGGAATCGAGCTGGATTCTGATGGATTCGATTTCCAGATCGTGCGCTTACAAAAAATAAAAATGGAGGGATGTGTATCTGAGTATTATTATTGAGTTGTCTTTTGTATTTGCCTTTTATGACTGGACCTCGCTGGCTGTACTTGTAAAGCTGTGTTCTGTCTTGTGGGGGGGAAAGGCAAGCTTGATAGTGTATTGCTGTATTTGTATTTGATCATTTTGATCTCATGAATGTATTTGATGCAAGAATTAGCATTTTCCGGTCACACCTTAGCAGTCAGCTGTCAGATGGCAGACATTAAGGAGTTAATGAAGAGCTTTCTGGAGGCTCCCCTCCTCATTACATTTTAATTACTTCCATCAAAACAGGCTGGCTGGCACACCCAACAGCCCGCTCTCCCCTCACAGTCGAGACGCAGTGTGAAAATCCAGAAATCAACTGAACTTTGTCGCCGTTAATGAAGAGACAAACAAACACGTTCTTCGTCAGCGTGGAGTGAAAATCTGCATCCTACCAGGAAATGATTTAAGTCTGTAATGAATGTGCACTACTTAGAGGCAGATCGTTCTTTTTCTGTTTGTCTTGCAAACGCCATCTAGTTTGTTATGAGACTGTCAGCGCACTGTCATTTCACATGCTCATCGGCCAGCGAATAAGAAATGTCACTGGGCCATATGCCTGCTTATCCTGCTGTGTCCTGCTGAAAACCAGATGAGTAAACCCTGAAAAAATAATTGGGCGTCCATCTTGTGTCTGCTGGTGTGTATTAGTACATGTCCAGCATGGGAGGGGGGGAGGGGGGGGGGGGGGGGGGGGGGGGGGGGGGGCAGACCTACTCCCAGGGGTGACTTTGGAAGGGGGAGGGGGAGAGGGGGGGGGTTTGACACTTGGTCTTCGAGAGAACAGGCTTGTTAGGAACATTAAGTCGCGAAACCGGATATGTGTTCAGCTGACTGGTGAAGCTAGCTAGGTTGGCATGGTGCTAGTAATGGGATGCTTGGCCCAGGTGGTGGGGGCTTACGCTGATGATACTGGGAAATGGGTATCAGGGATGTAGAAATGGAGGGTATGGAAACGGGCGGTGGTTGCGTGTGTGCGTGTGTGCGTGTGTGTGTGTGTGTGTGTGTGTGTGGGGGGGGGGTGTAGGGGGTGTAGGAGTGTGTAGGACCGTAGAGGGGGTGTTGTGTTGCATGTTACTTGCCACCATCCACAGCTGTGTTCAAATTCTTTGAAACGGCACCCTTTCAAAATCTCCTCTCCATCATAATCACTGGCAGGTGAGAGGTCCTCAGTTGGACCCTCAACGCATGTCACACTTATTCCAAAGAAAAGGAGATGAGGACAAAGGTTTGGAAATTGAACATGTGGTGCCCTCGTGCAAACCATAACCAGGTAGTTTCTCAACAGAATGAAATTCCAGAACCTAAACAGAATAGTGGAGAGAATATCTCCATTAAAGTAGCTACTGCTGCCAACCAACAAGTCCTTGGTGATGCAGTACAGAGGAAAGGGTGTCTTGCTGCAAGGCTTGTTAGTATATTCCTGTCCTATTTTCTCTCCCCACGGTTGCACAGTCCTGCTGAGTTGCAGTTCCTGGTGCTGGCTCACTTTTGCGTGTGTGCGTGTGTGCGTGTGTGTGTTTGTGTAGTTGTCTAATGAGATGATGTCCTGGTTCCTTACATGCAAGGCCAGACTGCATTTTTGTGATGTGTTGGTCCTCTCTGTCTCTCGCTTGCTCTCTTTCTCTCTGATTAACCTTTCAGTGAAAGTGCGCCTTTACAAAAGTGTGATTTGATATGAGCATCAATAATAAATTCTACATTTTTCGAAAATATTTCTGTGTCAATCAGTTCAGACGCCAGCCAATGCTAACGAATGCTCTAAGAATCTGGTGGCCACAACCGTCGTAGATGCCCTATGGCAAAGCCCCTGTGTGAGCAGTGTGTAAATACTGTGCCTTGGAACATTTGGACAAATAGTCCACCTCTTGTTGTGTCTGATATTGCGAGTGAATTGCAGAGGTAACTGAGGGGAGGAACTGTTGTATATCCCCTTGTACTTGGCAACCAGCCGGTTGTATATTGCCAGAGCAGCAGAGAGCACACACCCTGCAATCAGCTGTCGCTCTCGCTAAACGCAGCTCGGGCCAATTCAGCGGAGGTTAACTAAGCCTTGTCCAGCCTAATCTAGCCCCGCTCACCACCACAGACTAGTTCAAAAGCAGAGTAGCTCAGCTCACTCCCACCTACGGTAGCACCACGCTATCAAACGCTAAAGAGCCGTCGATGCCCACTATACTTCAGTTTCCCCTTGCCTTACATAAAGTCTGCTCCTACTGAGGTCGCTTTACTGACGGGGTCGTTGAAACGGTTTGACGGCCTTAGTCACTATCGTGTGGAGGGGGAGTTTATCTCCGTGCCGTGCAGTGGGCTTTCTGTCCGACCGACGTTGCGTTTATGGGAGCGCTTCTACTCTGCGGCTGTCCAGTGGTTGACTTCCACACATCTTGTCATGTGTTGTTGATACTGGCTAAGAGTGAGCGTGCCTTTAGAGTCGTCCCGGGGCAAAGTGTGACCAGTTTCCACTGCCACACATGCTGGCCTCTCTCGGCTTTCCATTCGAAATAGAAAGAAGCGCTCTATCTGACATGCTCCTCTCCGGAATCAAAGCAAACGACAGAATCCAAGTTGTAGGTTTACTTTTAGTTCCGAGTATTCAACCCTTTCGGGATAAATCGAAGGGGTCGGCCACAACATTTTCTTAAATTGAATGAATGAGTAACTTGAAAGGTATTCCGAACCCCCAGATCCTCTTTCTGCTGGTTCTAATCCTTTTTCTTAAGGACCAACTTGGTAGCTATCTAGGGAGAGTGCTAGTGTGGCCCTCTGATGTATGCTAATCCACACTGCCCATATATCAACCCAAACTATGTGTACCATGAGGTGGGGGCCCGGCGCCCTTTACCCACCACGCTGGTACCCTACTGTTATGTCTTCTTTTGCTTGTCACCGGACTATTAAAAGGACCTCCCCTTCCCAGGAAGTATTCCAAAGGTTAAGGGTCAGACAGGAAGGTATACCTAGCGCCGGGAAAAGCGCTGGAGAGGCATTCCCGAGGTTGGAAACATTCAGCGGGGGCCATACCACCTGATCCTGGCCTAGCCAAACTGGCAGCGAAAAACCATTAGCATATGGCTCTCCTGGCGTAGCTAAGCTGAACTGAGCAGGCCTGCCGAGGGAGGCCTGCAGGATGGAGATAGAGCCCAGGCTAGTCTGTGAGATCATTGGTACTGGAGGGCTCCTCAGCTAGCCAGCCAGGCAGGCCCCCTCAGCCTCAGCTGTTGTTGTCCTTAAAGAGATCGACATGAGGGCTTCTACTTATGGAAATGTTTTCCTGCCATGGCACAGGCTTTAGCCGTATTTGTTCACCCTACTCAAGGTTGTTGAGTTTGTTGGGTTTGTTTGAAAATGGAATGGAGGAAAATACTGTTGTGTGATTCGATGTAGTGCACGGGCAGTGGCTTAAGAACCCTGCCCTTAAATTGGAAACTCTGAATGGTCTGTTAAGGCTAATACTATAAACCACTCTTCGACATTTGTAGCTCTCCCGACTACGTGTGGGTTTTCCTCCGTGGGAGCTATACTGAGGGACATGGTGTAGTGCCTTTCTGAACGTGTTGTGCTTCACGGAAACCATTTTAGGTTCTTGAAAGGACGTGCCTATGGAGATGTGCCTATGGAGATGCCCCTGCCCCTCTCCCTTTTTCTGCCATGCACTGAACCAGAGGGTCTGGCCACTACTGGCACACGCACAACCTGGGAGAATGAGGCAGTGCTTTTATGTGGTGCTGATTACCAGGCACAGCTAGCCATCACCCTTGTCCCCCCCCTCGCTCCCTCTCCTCCCTCGCAGTCCCCCCCCCACCCCCCACCATCCCAGGAAGCCAACAGAGCGTTGATCTGCCGACATCAAAACGCGCTTTACGTCATAATTGGTGCTTTGAGCCGTGTGCAGTGATGCAGAGGAGAGAGGGTGGAGAAAAGAGAGGGAGGGAGGGAGGGAGCGAGGGAGGGAGGGAGAGAGAGAAAGAGAGAGAGAGTGACTGAGACTTAGCAATGTGTAGAGGACATGGCTGTGACCTTCAGGGATCACAGTGGCGCTTCTGTTGTCTGCTGAGAGATCAGCGCTCGATGTTAGTGACCAAACACGACCAAGTTAGCTAGACTGTCTTTGGGCACATGCAGGCTGGGATATCAAGCTAAAGGCCATTGAGGATGGTAACTGCACGAACTGAATCATTGCTAATTTCCTGTGGACTGAAAATGTTCAAAAGGAGGCTAAGCTAGCATTCAAATAAAATGGCTGGGGACATACTCCAACATCTTATTCTGCGCATCAAAGTATACAATAGTATCATCGTGGGCGTCATGATGTATCAAAGGTCCAAAGGTGGCATTCTTACTAGCACTACCATAGGAAAAACAAGTAATAATCACCCACGCTACATTAGCACAGTCTTAGCTTAACTGCGATGCTAAAATGCTAATAGCATGTTTGGCAGCAAGCCACTGTGTCAGCTAAGTGAAGAACTGTGCCTGGTAATATACTGTTTGTTACAGGGAGGCTGAGGCTCAGGTACCTGTCAATGAAGGACAGCTCGCCAGTGAAGCCTTGCACAGGCGATGTAAACCTCCTCACACAGACACGATTTACCTCTTGACTTTCTTTTGACATTTTCCAAAGCAGCTAACATGCTGAACAACCCAACTGTCAATTAAGGCCTTGTTTGGTGCCTGCAGAAGAGAATTCCCTCAAGAGTCCTACCTCTCTCAAGGTTCAGCTTGCTGGAGATGCACCGAGGCACCGAGATGTGTTCGGACCGACGCAATTTCCAAAGAGTGACAGAAGGCTTTGTAAGCTGATGCTAGTGGCGCTAAGAGCGGGCTGACAGCGTGTAGACATCATGTATAGATGCTGTACGGCTCGCCAAGGTTCACGGCCCTCGTCTCGTTAATGATTGACGATTATGCAGAGTTGCGTTGTCCACTGACAGCTAACGCCATTGAGTGAAGACAAAAGATTTATCGGTCAACAGTCGCAAAGATGCTATTAAGTTGCACAGCTGCCCTCCAGCAGACCCTGTGGAGTAAGGATAGTGGGGGTTTTTTTGTGTGTGGATGTTGGATAACTGCTTGGAGCTCGACCAGAGGATGGCAGCTATTTTGGGCTTTTTGCATATGATGCATGTTTGGAACTTTTCCGAGTAAAGCAGAACACTCAAGGCCCATTGGGTGGGCTGAGCGATGAAGCGGAAAGACCTGACGGGTTCTGTAGCCGGACCGCGCACGCTCTCATCATGAACTTCCTACTCCGTAGATCCTTTTAGTATGGATTGTACCTGGTTCTTCTCAAGGTCCTTTTGACTAATTTACCACGGCTGTCTGTCATGACCATAATCCTGAATGGAGAATACGAATCCGTATTATTTGCACTAAAAAAGGAACTCTATTGATTGTAATGACTCACAGCTTTGCTTCTGCACACTAGGCTGTACAGATAAACTTGCATAACAAGAATGCGTGTTGCATCTTTCTCCTTTTCAAATGAAGAGCAATGAATGCTCTAGAATGTTTTAGGTTCCACATCAACCTGTTGATTGAAATGGAACATGGTTCTCTTCCTAGAGCATGACAAAGGGACGCAGGCCTTCATTGCGCAGCAAATCGTGCTCGACGTAATTTGCATGTGAATTAATATAGACATTCGTTGGTGGTACTCAAAATAGTACACTGTCCATATGTGGCCCATCAGTGTGAAAAATGCCCTTTAGCTGAACACAGTAGATGAACGTTCTCTTGAGTTTGTTATATTGCCTGCAACAGACAACTCTGTCAGAGACTCCTTTTAACATCCCCAAATTCCCACAAATCCTACATAAAATCACTAAATGGTCAAATCATTTCCAACTGTAACAATTTTTTCCCCCCACGAGTATGAGGAATGAAGCCTAATTGTCAGTGATAGGTTTTGCGAAACCACCCTGCACCATAAGTAAAGCTCCCCAGGAACACCGATGCCTTTACTGTTTGTTTGTTTGTTTTTCTCCCCTTAGATGTGAACCTGGAAGTGTTGTTGTTGTAGATATAGCCTCAGTATTCTGGTGCCATTCCGGGTACTGTTAAAGCCTGTAGTTCATTGATTAGGGTTCAAGGCTGTGTGCTGGCAGGGGGGTGGTTGAGATTCAGGCTGCACGGTCTCCAGCTCATTTCCAATTCAGAATTCATTGGCCACGCTGGCACTGTTGTGTTGAATCTCAGTGTTTGGGTAGGATGCATAAAACATGATGACCACAAGCCTTAGCTTTTCTGCTCCAGTGGAGATTTTCAGCACCATGGAGAGCTCAGGGAGGTAGCCAAAGCTAGCTACTCGTCCTCCAGATGTTAGAACAATGTCACGCACGTGGCCGCCACGAGCCTGGTCATCCAGAATCCTTGCGGTATTTTGTCTGTTTGGTGTGTACTGTGTGGCTTTTTTGATTTGTAAAACATATATTCTCATTCGTGGGAGTTGACCGAGGGTGGGGGGGAGAATGTCTCTCTTTTGAATAGATTATTCGTTTTGTTGTCATTGTTGTGTCTGAAAACTTTGATCAAAAGGTTGGGCTCTCCTGATGAGCCAAAACCATTCTCGTTTAGCCGAAGAGCTTGCAGCTGCTGCATAACTAACGCCGTTGGGAATTCACCATGAGTCGGAGGCCTTGCTCTGAAAACCCGCCGTCTAATTGGTTGCATTGAAACCAAGTGGAACGTGAGGCTGATACTGATACTGGCAGAGAGCGATGAAGTGAGGCGACTGAGAATGAATTAGACAACAACCCTCTAGTTGAAGCAAGTGGCACGGGTCAAGATCTCATTGGAATGGCTGGTGGAAGACTGGTCTGAGATCAGAGCCTGGCTTCTCAACTCTCTCTCTCTCTCTCTCTCATGCTCTCTAACTGTCTCTCTCTCTATCGTTCTTTCCCTCTCTGTCTCCTAAGTCAACCAGAGCAGAGGGGTTTGGGGGGGGGGGGTCACGTTAACTGACCTTTTCGTAATTGGCCTCCATTCTTGGACCTTTCTTTCATTACCCATTGTGCTCATACATGCTCATACATATTTCATATGCCTCATGAGATTCTTTATTGTTGATGGTACTGCAATGTACTTGTTTATGCGTTTGATCCAATCACTTGGTGTGTTGTTTTGTGAGTGATACGGTTCTGGTCACCTCTCTTTCTGCCTCTTGTTCTGCTCTGCTCTCTCTCTCTCTCTCTCGTTCTGCTCTCTCTCTCTCTCTCTCTCTCGGCGTATTGGGTCCGACTGTGGGATGATGAAGAGAGCAGAGGGCAGGGGATTGCTGTAGGCTCCCTGCTGTACTGTGGTCTACTCTCTGGTCAGGGAGAAACATGAGCTCTGCAGCTGCTCTACTGAACATTGTCTGCAGCGAACACAACTAAGAGAAGATGTGTCCTGGCACTCTTTCAAAAGCCACAGGCTTTCCTCTCCCCCCTTTTCTCTCCTCTCTCCCTTGCCCTCTCTCGCGCACTCTTTTTCTATGTCTCTCTGTCTCTCTTCCTTTCATACGTTGACACTTAATTTGAGATCTTTTAGATCTTTTTTCCAAGCAGTTTGTCTCCCTGTCTCTTTCCCCTCTCTGTCTCTTTCCCTTCTTCCCTGCCTGTCTCCCAGGAGCATCCCCATTCTGTCATTGACCTTCAGGTTCTCCTTCATGGTATCCACCCAGGGAGCGGCAGTCTGCGGAGGCAGTACCCAGGCCTGGCTGCTCTCTGTTGGGCAAGTGGCTCTCGCGATTTGGCCCTCTGCCCTGGAGGACCCACGCAGTAGGAAATCCAGGAGGGCAGGAAACGCATGATGTCATAGATGACAAAAGGAAAACGCTGGCGATGCAGTAATCGCTGACCAACCGGTCTCTTTTAATAATGCGGATTAAGTGACGGAAGAGAGCGTGTGGGGAAGCTAACCAGCGGATGATTTTGTGCCAAAACAAGTCCTGTGTCCTAGTGGAAGAACCCATACTCGTATGTTAGGCACAGTTCATATTTATGACATCGTTGATTTCACCATCCCCTGCGTATCTAATCCTGGCTCTGTGTGCCCCTTTAAGGAACCGACCCCTGTTGGGTTCCAGAAATGGAAAGCAGTGAGTCGGTAGTCCCCCACAGTCACACCCTTTCACCCACCCCAGGGTCAAAGTTGACAAGTGTCACAGGAGAAATTAGCCGTCTGTGTGCTCTCAAATGACAGCCAGTAAACAGGCCAGAGGCAGGGATTTTGGAGGTGTAACCTGAGCCTCACAACTTGGACCATGGAGCCACAAACAATCCCCCTCCTCTCCTTCCTCCATTTCCTTCCTTGGGACCAGGCCTCAGCCTGCCAGCGGTGCCTCTCTGTAATTACAAAGACGTTGGTGGCCTGGTCACCACAGTCATGCTCCCTGTCCATCAACCCAACACATTCCTGGAGAGGCATGTGTGAACTTGTGTGTTATCCCGTAGTTTATGCAGTTTTAAAAATGCATGCGCAGAGATAAGAGCGGAGATACTAACGCCAGGAGAGAAACATCTCCTCATTATATATAGATAAAGAGGAATTCATAGTAGACCCGTCTCCTCTCGCAGAGTCTGGTCAGAAGAGCTGTTGCCACACTGCTCATCTTACACTGGTTAAAAAAACTGCTTTGTCATTTCATGTCAAAGGGCAGTTTCCTCAAGATGTGGCTATTCGTCATGACGTAAAACGAGAGAGGCAATTTAGCATTTAGCTTGATAGGACAGTGAATTGTGTGCAGAGAGCAGTTGGTTCATGAGGATCTAGTCTGAAGTCCGTGATGTATTGAGATGGCCGTGCATAAAGGGATTTACTGCTGTGTCACAGGACCAGCCTTGGCCCGGCCTTTTTTTTACACACACACACACACACACACACACACACACACACACACACACACACGCAGACTGATATGTGTATTAGGAAGCTGACATTTAGCCGGTGTACGTAATCCATGTGGGTTAGACTAGCTGTGTCACTGTGGCCAGCTCACAAGACACAGCAGACAGGCATGGATGAAGACAGACAGGTGAAGAGCAGGGACTGACATCATAGGTCAGGAAGAGGGATGCAGTGTCAGAGAGACAGGTGAAGAGCAGGGACTGACATCACGGCTCAGGGGTGCGTTGATGGAGATCTACCTTTGCAGTCAGCACGCCACATTTAACCAGTGTTACCTCAGGTCATACAGTAGCTGTGTCAAACGCAACTGACATAATGCTACTAATGGACTGCATACCAGTATGCACATGCACAGCCAGACACGCACATCGTTGGCATTCTTGCTAGCCGTCAATCGCTTTGTGCGTTTGTTCGCCTGATGTCATGAGGATGCGATCGGTCGTAGGATTGAGGTCTTTCTCTGAGACATGATGGCATGACCTAGCTTGTACCCTGTTTGAGGTACCGACTAACGGGATTAATCCACTGCAGGAAGGGGGTTTTACCTCACGAGGGAAACTGCACCCCGCCCTTGATTGACTTCAACTCTTTGTTTTGTGACATGGCAAAAGATGATCAAACCAACCCAGTTAGAAAAACAGTCACCATTTAAGTGTTGAACTTAACAGAGAAAGTGGGGGTGGATGAAGGAGTGGGTGGGTGGGTGCGAGAGTGTGAGTGAGTGAGTGGGTGGGGACTAGAGTCAGCTAGCATTAGTGTGTAAGTGGGGTGGGGGGGTGGGCTAGGCTGGGTGGGGTAAGGGCTGAGCATGATGGCGAGAGAGCGTGTGAGTGCGAGAGCGAATAACCGCAAGCAATTCATTAAGAGTCTCCTCATGGTGGCAATTGCTGACTGTTCTGCTTCTAATATCTGAAGCTATGTTTCTAGGGGGCAAATTGTACTTTGTTATTTTGGCATTTCAATTACCTCCGAGTTGCAGATTTCTGTTTCTGGACTAATAAATAAAATCAGCTGGTGCTGTTTTTAATGTTGACTCATCTAGACTTGCCAGCCAGCAAATCACGTTCTAGTCTTTATCAGTGTATTTGTGTCTGCGTGATGTTGAAACGCAATTCCCCTCGCTCAATTTTGTGGTTAATACGGCACTCTCATTTCAACTCCTATGCTGTGGAGTGATATTAATGGCTGCTACCATACCTGCTACTGTGGCTGTCTGAGTTGCATATTGAATTCTAATGGGAGAAGGAGCAGATGCACTACAGGTGGAATCCTCAGATCATGAATAATGGAGGGCCCGGTGCGTTGATATGTTTTATGGACACCAATACTGCAGCCGCGTTAGTAACGAGGCCGCTGACTTCTACCGGAATAGAAATGAATCGGATGCTGCGTGCGTCTGCGGCTCCGAACCCACTTGCTTGGCCCCTCTGGGAGAGGAGGGAGCGTTCGCTCTGTACCTTGCTCTACATGGGTTGTCCGTCAGAAGCAGACATCGGCGTTTGTAGAGCATATTTCTCGGTGCAGAAAAACCCAACTGCTGTGTGTGCAGATGCAAACAGATAATCCAGTGTTTGGATTGAATAGACTTGGTCCGCCTCTCTTTTCAGGCCTTATTCAGACTTTTCTTTGGAGGTGCCTTTGGATAAAAGGTGCCTTTATCCACCAGTCTTGGCAGGTGTTCAGCTGTCTATCTCAGATCCTGGTCTCACGACCCATGACCTTCTCTGGATGGTCGTCCGCTAGGGAGGGTCTCCTGCAAGAACCCAGTGTCCAGCTAGCACTAATCCTGCTGTGATAGTGAGCACCAGCTGCAGGGCACGGTCTAATTAAGAGGAGAACGCTTAATACTCGGGTTTGTCGTCCCATGTAATCATCCACCCATTGAGACTCTTTCCTCGCTCGCTTCTCACACTGTATGATTGGACAGAGAGCGTGAAACAGTAGGGAATTACTTCCTGAAACAAACTGGAGTAATATATATATATATATATCAGTTAGTCAGTTTTATTTATTTATATGTGTGCGTCTGTGTGTATAAATGTATATATATGTATGTGTGTGTATATATATGACTTAACTCTGTGTCATAACGTAGTCACACAGCTAACATGCAGTGATGTTAGGACACTGTCAGGGCTAGCATTTCTGGTTGTATTGCGTGTGTATGCATCTGTGTGTACGAATGCTTGCTAACAGACACGCAAAACCCCACACTGCAGCATGTGCAGTTGGTTTACTTCAGCATAATGTTTTTTCAGGCACGCTAGAGTCTTCATGCTCTGTCATTGTTCGACTGGGTTTTAAAATAGCCGTGGATATTTGAAGGCAGCTTAGTTGCAAGTGTGACACACGTGATTGAACTGGAGCGCTGTCGCTCGGGTCCATTATAGAGGTCCCTGGGATACTTTCCATAGGCAAGTAAGTCAGGAGACTGGATCCTGTTACAATATTTCCCTTGGTATCTTGCTCTTTACCAACAAGGAGCAATTGATGAACAATATTGCTGAATTACGTTTAGCAACCACCGACTTGTCTAACTCACTCCTGAACGATGTCTTTGCAAACACACTGCAAACCCTGGTCTGTTGACCGCTTTGCAGTTGGACAACTGCAGTTAGCAGTTAGGCAAGCCAGTCAGCTTGTGATTGGACAAAACCAGGCTACCTTGTACCTATACATCATACTGATGCGAGCAGCGAGCCGCTGAGATCTTGAGTTTCCTCCACGCGGCTCAACCCTTGACGCCTGAAGTTTCCCAAAGACCTGACCGTGGCATGTGACATCGCAGGGGGATACGTCTTGTAAAGTCCGGCCTGGCAGGCTTGAGTGTGTAACAAGGTTTTACACGCCGGGTTCCTCCCCTAACCCCCCCCCCTCCCCCGGTTGCCGAAAATAAAGTGACGGTATTTTGGAAATCTGCCACCCGCGTTATTAGAACAACCTTCTCGTAGACGCCGGTGCACCTCACAACAGGGCAGTGGAAGAGGAGTGGATTTGTATGGGTCCCACGCGGGGCGTATCTGCCGTGCGGTTTTCATTCAGACGTGCGTTGTTTTGTGGGTGGTGTAATTAGCGTTGCCAGATGTTACCACTGGCTAGAATGCCCCGGCTTAGAGCTCCTGCTCAGAGTGCAGTCTGTGTTTGCTTAATTAAAAGTGAAGGCCAGGAAAGGTGATTATCCTGACATGGCAACCTTGCTTCACCCCTGCCTGATGTCAAGAAACGATATCCTTTTCTCCAAGAATCTGAATCTCGGAGCGAATCGCATGACGGTGTTCGGTAGATGCGTCTCAATCCCAAATGATAGTCTGATGCTGAAGATTGATTCTCAAGAACGTCGATCCGATGTAGTTCATTTGACTTGCTGGATTCTTTTCCCGGGCCTGAAGCGCGCATCCTTTTTCTTTCCTCTCTCTCTCTCTCTCTCTCTCTTCACCTCTGTGTTGCTCCGTTTCTGTCCCTCTCCACCTCCTTCTCCCCTCCCACACACTCTGTCTCACACACCTACAGTACTGTCTGCCTGCCAGGTCTCTGTTGCTAGGCGACAGGCACAGAGGGATGGACTGCTCTTATGAGAGCGACGTTTGTCCACCATGATCTCATCCTCCACACACACAAACACGTACGCACGTGTACGCGTGCACGCACGCACTTTGATACTATCCTTCGGTGAGGAATTCTTTCTTTCTGCAAGGAAGGCCTCCCCTCCATTAGAACGTGTGGGATTCAGTTGTTGTGGAATTTGAAATGAACCTTGTTCATAAAAGGAAATGGAGGCCAACTCTGAACTGTTACTAACCATCTTCCCTGCCTGGCTTAGTCACAGGACCAACTGGCAAATCAGGGCCTGTTTCTTTATCCCTTTTGATTGGTCTCTTGAGTCCAGAAAGCTTTTATTTTCGCAAAATGAATGCGGGAGCGCTAAAGAGCACTTGCCCCCAAGTATCGATTTAAACGTGGCTATTAACTGGTGGAGAGTGAGGAAGACGTGCTTACGGTAAACCTTCACCTTCGGTCGTCGGGACGCCTGTTTAATAAGAGCCCTGTAAGTCAGGGGATTAGCCATGCGGATTCTCGCACTGCCGCGTTTGAAGACGGAACGCTCGGAACTCTTAAGTACAAAGGTTACTGAGATCCTACAGACCAGCGGATTACCGAAGATGGACGGGAGCTCGAAACTAGACTAGAAACTACAACCGTGACCCGGCCAGTCGTACCTCGGGTGAATCCACACCAGAGTGGAACGCGAGGGTCCTGTATTTCTGCTGACACCTGTCTGTTCATCTGTCTCTCTGTCCCATCCATCTCCCTCCGTCGATTCAGTTCCTCCATCCACTGGTTCGGAATGTTCTCTATGGCTTCGAGCACCGTCGACAAGAACAAGGTGTCCTCTTGCGTCGGCGCCAATCAGGTGTTCTGTCTGCGTCCTCGAGACTCCAGACGTTCCCTGTACCAACTTGTCTTGGAGCTTTGCGGTTCTTTTCCTCGTGCGCAAAGTTCAGCCCTCGGTGGAGGCTGCTCGCGGTTGTTCAGGGCCCAGAGAGAGTGCCCCCTTTATTGTGTTGGTACAAGGTAACCCATGTGAAACGTGGGCCTAGGACGTAGCACGAGTCATAACTCGTGCTCGGGTCCTCGCTGCCTCAATGCTTTCTATGCCTCCCTCGAAGGCCGTCTACACCTACGTGTGGCGTGCTCGGACTGGCGCAGGCCCCCTTTTTTTGGGGGCCGTTTGTGCTGAACTTTCAGAGTTCTTCATTTCAGTATCAAGGGCAGGCAGAGGTATGTGAGAGGTGGGGGCGGGGGGCGGGGGGCGGGGGCCGGCTCGCTCTACGGCACTGAATCATTGTCATCCTCCCTCAAGCCGCTGTCCCTTCCACTAAAACGTCACAGGGAAAACCCTCGCCACCCACCCCTCTCTCCCCCTTCCCCCGGGACACAGGCTATCCCACAATGCTTTCGGTCAGCTCTGCAAAGGCCAAGTTGGCTCCTGACACCGGGCTGTCTGAACACAGGAGAAACGAGAGCCAAGCTTGATGTTACTGTCACGAAAACCAACATGGCTGGCATTGAAACAGCGGGGGTAAGAGGAGAAGGAAGCTGCTTGTGTGCGCGCGTGCCCGTATGTGTTGGGATCCAGAGTGGCTCGCCTCTGACACGGTGGAGTCCCCCCCCCCCCCCCCCCCCCCGCCCCCCCGAGGAGGGGGCCCCAGTCCTCCCCAGCAGCCTGGTTTCCTCTTGACATCCCACACAAGCCTAATGTGCTGGAATGGGCTCCAGTCTTGCTAATGGCCAATGACCTTTTACCACAACACCCAGATGCACTTTGTGCTTCGCCATCCTGCATAATTGTTGTAATTCGCCTTGTTCCGCGTGCGGTTCAACTGTACAACTGTATAGTTTAAAAGTCACAGCCCGACACAGTCTTCCCTACCCCCCCCCCCCTCTCTCTCTCTCTCTTTACCCGTGAGTGTAGTTAGCCAGTCTCCTGCTCTCTGGTCTGTTGGGTCACAGTGCGACGGGGCCTCCATGTTGCAGCCAGAGGGAAGTCGTGGGCCAGGGGGGTAGACGGAGTAAACACAAACCATGACTAACTCTTTTTGTCTCTTTCTTACTTCCCCTTTTTCCCACTGGAGGGGCGAAACATGCAGATTCTGTATGAAGAAAGCTGATTTCAGTTCCCCCCACTGGGAACCTTGAGATCTAAATTGAATATGATTGCATGAGCCTGCAGTTAGGAGCCATTTGTACTTGCGTTTGTTTGACTGCACAGTGTGCAAATCAAGTCTGTCCCTCAGTTGCAGCTGTCTGCTTTTTCTATACGATGCAAACCTAACATTAAAGAGCAACTCCATTTGGGAAAAGAACGCTCATCGCCCCTTTAATGTGAAACACGTCATAGCCTTAAGGACATTCGCATATAAAACATCAGAATCGTTCACGTACGCCATTTGTGTTTTATTTCCCCGCTGGCAACCATCTTGACAGCGCGAGCACACCGCAAAAAAATTGCCAAAGATCGTTTGTGTCATTATCAACAGACTGTACGCTGTATGTCTTTATCGCTGAGAATAATCCAAGCCAATCCAGCCATGCTCTTCCCCGTACCTACCATGTGACCTGAGCAGTCCTGTATCGAAAGCTCCCTCGCTCCTCTGGATCTGAGCTGCAGCAGCCGACAGCACTGCCCCAGTATTATTACATCAGTAGCAGATAAAGGTAATGAAGCCTGTCTCCTAGCCAGGGAGAAGATAATCTGCCTGCTTGCCTGCCTGCCTGCCTGCCTTTCTGGTGTGTCTGCCTGGCTGGCTTGTCTGTCTGTCCATCCCCCCCTGCCAGACTTAGAGAATGTCTTTCTGTGCCTCTCCCAACTCAGGACCATTGATTTATTGTGGGCCAACAGTAAACATGGATAAGAGACTTGGGTGACTAGTTGATGGATGGGGAGGGGTAGGCACATCGAATGAGATCATATTTTACTGGTGTGTGGCTGTGTGTGTGTGTGTGTGTGTGTGTGTTCGAGGGGGTAAGGAGATTGACCCTGTGTTTCACATGGCCACCAGAGACATCCACCGCCGACACACTAGTGCAATAACAGGCCAATACATGCCGGTCTCTGCAGTGAGATGACTAAATGGTATGTCAAGCAGGTTGCGTTCAACGCATGCTGCTTGCAACAGCAGATGCATGGCTTTACTGTAGTATTCACAAAAACCTGTGTAGCTCGTGCAACATTAATGGAACTCAAACATGTATTTTCAGTCTTTATATCACGCAAGACAGAGGAAAAACAGATGCTGTACATTACTGAGGGTCTGTACATAAGGTGAGGGATGATAATCTGACATTTCATTGTATTTATTTAACCAGAAGGATTTAATTACGCCTCGTAAGCAAGAGCAAAAATGGAAGTCGGCGTTCTCGACAAGCACGCTCCCTGATGAAACCTTTGATAGTAGTCCGCCCCGTGCGAAAGTAAACTACAAAAAGTGCTTCTCGTGCTTTTACACATCTGCTAAGACGTGGATGTGGCTGTGGATGCTTTGAATGACCATAATGTGCTGTCTGGTTGGCTAAACTTGAAATGATGCTGGCGCGCTTCGCTAATGAATGAACTACCGGCGAGCAGATGGCCTGCTGTTTGAAACACCGTCCCGCGAACCGACCGGAGCGCAACGGCGCGTCTGTCCTTAGAATGCGGCGGCCAGTCAGAACGCAGATCTGTAAGGGCAATGCGTTGAGAATGTTCTCTCTTAAGTGTATCCACGATGCATCTAAACCCAGACATTTTCGTACCTTTAGATCTCAGCAAGTCCTTATTATCTTGGTTGCACCTGCGCCGTGATTGCGGCAGTTGCTGGGTAGAATATCCTTGAGGGTTGTTAATCTCTGCAACCACCTTACAATGTACAAAAAAAAAAATCTGTAAGGGGTTTATGGGAAACTTTCTTTATAGATAAAGATCACTGATCAGCAAGGGTTAGGCAGCAGGAAGCCAATTAGGGCTCTGACTGTAGCCGCCATCTTAGTTTTCCTTTTTGAACTCGAATCGCACTTGATCTGTACAGCTCTGTGTTTTCTCCACTCCGGTCCAAGGGGAACCCCTTGCTTTTCCACGTTTTAGATGGTGCCCCTCTTCCAACACACCTGATTCAAATGAATGGGTCGTTATCGGTTGTCCTCTGCTGAGTGTGTTGGAGGAGAAGAACGTCTCAGTCATGCTGTGCAGGGCCTTACCCTTCTTTACAAGCAGTCACAGAGCGCTTCTGTATATACAACAACCTGAAACCCTCAAAGAAGACGAGGAAATACTCCTAGGAAAACTCTGGGGAGGGGGGAGAGCCCCCTAAATAAACCTTGGGAGGAGCAACTCAGGGTGGGATTCCTTCCTCCAGAAATGGTTAGTGTTACAGAGACCCATATACCGTAGGCTGAATCCAATTTTGCAGCATTTTCTTTTTTTAAACAATTTTTTACGTGTTCGCTTACAGTCTGTTATTGTCCTTCAATGCTCTCTCCAGGTGTCTCAACTGTCAACATTTAGAACAGAAGCTTATTAGTGAAGTCTGGGGATGATACAGGATCAAGGCCAAGGTATCTAAATGGAGGATGAGACTATTGTAGTTGTTGTTGTTGTCGTCAAATGAGGGGCAGGATAAAACAACAGCATTGACGATGATCTGACATGCTCATGACATTACAAGCGACACACTTGAACCAAACAGAGCTTTGTCTCTTTCTAAACACAAATTTCTAATATTGTTATATTGTTAATACAATCTAATCTAATAAGACCAGGATGAGATGTTATGAGTCTTTGGCAGGGCTCATTTTGCACTCCACGATGTCTTTTAGGGTTGAATATGAATATAGACATGGTTAAGGCTGTCTGTTACCCAGCATCAGCCCCTGCTGGCTTTACCCCAGTCTTTGTACAAGCTTTGAGCCAAATGTTGCATCTGGAAAAAAAACAAGTTTCACTACAACATTACATCACACTCTACAAAAAGACAGCTTACCCTGCGTCGAACATACGGTTAAGATAAGATAGGATAGGTAGGGGAAACGATAGCTTGCAGGAAAGCAGCCCAGACGCAACATTCCTACCTCGCAGACTTCCAGTAGCACCTTCAGGAAGTCGGGAGGTCGTAAGACACGTTCTAAACGGCGACACGCAAACAGCTGAACAGCCTAGCACCCGGGATGCTGAAATTAGATTATATCTTGTCGAGCACTAGCTCCAAGGCTAATGTTAGCCTTTTTTGGCTAGCCTTCCAAAAGCCTATTCATAACAAGCTGCTTCACAGCTGGCTCTGAGACTGGGACAATGGTCTGCATCTGGGTAGCCATATCTTTGACTCTCTTGCAGCTGCAAGGTTGGAGTGCGCGCGAAGGCCGTCTGTGGGCTTCATGTAAGTTGGCGCGTGTTCGTGGTAGACTTTCTCTCGTAGGTCTGTGTTAAAGGGCACCAAAAGCCTCTTTTATACACCCATCAAAGACCAAACTAGGCCACTGTGATTACTTACACTAGAGACTGTGGCTGAAAAAATCAGTCTGTATCAGTATTTTCATTTGGGCACTTTAATACTAGTGGATGTTATAACAGTGGCTACATTGAATTGGGTCTGATTCATTGCCAGCCTTGGGCCTTGTGGGATAGGTAGGTTGAAGTGTGTATGTATAGAATATCGTAGCAGACTTGTCACTACTACTGCTGCTAGGTTACTGCTGTGACACTCCTAGTATTATGTTAATGCTTCTTGAAGTGATGGTGCAGTGTCTCTATCTATTATGATTAATCATAGCAGGCTCTGCATATTAATATGCACTTAATGGGATGTGGGTAAGCCCTTGTGCTGCCTGCTGTAAGCCACTCTCCGAGGCTGTGGAGGGAGAGGTGTGTGTGTGTGTGTGTGTGTGTGTGTGTGTGTGTGTGTGTGTGTGTGTGGAGATAGGAGTGTGGCTAGAGGCTCCATGGTTAGCGGTGCTGACAGCCTCCGAGGCCAGAAGCCTACCATTACCTACTGATTCATGGGTGAAGTAACCAATGTGGACACATGCGCAGCCCCCAGATGAAACCAAAAACCTCTAATATTGCTCTCAATCTGCAGACACACAATAAAGCCACATATATATTGAAAAAAAACCTCATTCACACATGTTTGTTTTTGCTGTGTCCTTCAATGGGAACCCTATTTGTGTCATCCATAATAGAAAAGTCGGCCTTCAGGTAGCTGAATGGATAGGGCTTGTGAGCGAAAGGTGCTTCGGAAACGCAAGAGAGCGATGTTCCAAGAAGTGGTGTGGTGCCAGGGAAAGGGTAATGCTAGGTTATGCGTATAGCTAGTTAGGCGGTCGTAGCTGAAGCTGATTGACTCATCCGAAAGGCGCTTGTGGTGAATGTTGCTTTGCCTATGAACCCTTATTAACAATCAGAGCATGTACCCCGCAGCCAGTGTTTAGACAAAATGGTGGAAGCTAGTCCTATACGTTGTCATGTCACTGATGGCTGTGGTTAAGCTACCACCATTTGTTTTCGTTTTTTTTTTTTTAATGTCATTGGAAATCACGCATCTTATCTTCAAATGTGCTTTTAACTTGAACTTTATTTGTATTTATTAACACGAACAAGGAAATGGCATGCTGCATTTCTGGCTCGCAGGTTGCGTTTAAATGTCGGAGAAATGTTCTCACATTTTGATCTGCCTTCACATTGAGGGCTGGTGAGCGTTATTGGCGTTTTATGAAAGGAAGCGGCCCTTCACAAGCTTGACTTCATTTGCATAGAACACAAGGGAGCGAATGATTCCCCAGGAAAGTTAGCCTTGGTGCATCACCATAGAAACAAGCCATGTTCAGAGCGGTCAGAAAATAGATTCGACATATCCCGTTTAGAATTAAATGGCTGATAATTGAGCGCGTGTAAGGTGTGTTTAGCGGGTAATGACTTTTAAACATCCTTAGTTTTCCTGAGATTTAACCGTTTAAGATGGCACAATGACCAAATGACAATAAAGTAGCTGGACTGTTAAATCTACTGTCTCCATTCGCTTACTTAGATTAAGGGGGCAGTTATTTGTGCTTGATGGGAAGAAGGAAGCGGTGGAGATGTTTGTGTTGACTTGTACTAGTCTTGAGGAGTGGTTCCTTATACATGTGGTTGATATATACAGATAACAGACCCATTAACATGGCACGTGGTTTAAAAGCGGTCGAATGGCTGCCACGCACCACTTATTCCCGCAGGTTCCTCAACCGCGAAAGCAGTCTACCGTACCACGACGAGTAACCGACATATGGAACGTCCACTTTTATGTTAATCTGCCCTCCAGCATCCAGACCGACCGCATAGACTCATTCTACAGCAACCGATCTGATAGCAAATCAACGTGTCGGCCCTTTGATAGAACGAAGCGCACAATACCTTCATTCAGACCGCCGGCTGTCCTTAAAGTGGCAACGTGGAGACGATAAAAACCTATAGGGCACCGGATGACCTTCCGTGACCTTTTGGAGAACTCAAATAAGGTTGCAGCGTGCTCCTATTTTTATCCTCAACCGCTGGGGCTTGAAATCCCGTATCAATGGGAGTACAGTAAAGGCTCATGAATCGGATGTGACCTTGCTCTTTCAGCATAGTGCAATATTCGGTCCCCCACCCCCCCCCCTCCCAAGTTGAGATGGAGTAGCACTAATGCAAATGTGTCCTCATTCATCCCTCCTTTTGTCTGAGGACGAGGGCTTGAAAGGCGGTTTCGTCTAAGACGGCATGCCCCAATAAAGTATGCCCTTTCATCTCGTCGTCTCTCTCTTTTTTTTTTTCCCTCAAACATTTTTTATTCAGCCGTCTCTTACGCCGTCGAGAATAACATCACTCGCTTGCCTTTCCAGCAACCGGGATGAAAGTGTTCTCCGAACGCCACGCAGCTCTGGCCACTTCCAAGGGATTGCGGGAGAACTGGGGGATTTTTCTTTGACGTGCTTCTGTTCATCGCGGTGGCTGTGTTCCCCCTGTCGCATTCTGTTCGGTTCACGTGTTCATTCTTAGTATTCATTCATGTACATGCCAAATCCCACTGTAACCTACGCTGCGTTGCGAAGACGGTCCTGGGTCGACCATGTAGCATCCATCTGATCGAATAACGCAATGTCTGTTGGCGGGGTTAAGGTTAGAATGAGTTACACCCGTTGCCTGTCTGTTAACTTTATTTCCCCTTTTTGTTATAAATCCTGCCCTCTGACTTTCATGCCTCAGAGACATCTTGCTAGTACTGCTGTGCGTTAGAATTGCTCATTTGAAAGATGGTTAAACTCTGGTTCCGCTCAGCGGGTCGTCTAATGCTTTAAAAACCAAGAACCTGGAAACTGATCGCTGTGCTGTTCAGATGCTGTTCTCGTGGAGACGCGATACCTTTTTTTCACAAAAGTGTGTTTCTGAAGATTATCGCACCGCCCAAATTATTGACACGAGGTTGCCCAACATTTGGCTTGTCTACCTTGCTTGCTGACGTTGGGGGATGTCACCTATTTAGTTCAGTGCGCACAAATCGTCTAATCCTCTTTAGACCCGTGGCACTCAAAATAGCTGGCGCAGAAGGGCACCGGAGAGCTAATGCGATTCGAGAGATGGACGTCCTTTTGCGCGACATTGATAGCTTTGTCACCCTTGATGAGACCATGGCTGACCTTCTGGTGTAGCATTTTGCCAGGAGTGGGATTGCAGATAACCTATATCATTCCTGTACTCTACACCCCCCCCTTCACTCCCACCGCCCTTCCCTAATCTCCGGGGGTGGGTTGGGGTGGGGTGGGGGGGGAGAGGTGTGTCTCCCCAGGCACGCTCCCCCTCTGTATCATAGCAACCGTTTGCTTATTTTCGGAATCCTCATCGGGGAATTGGGTGCGGCCGGTCAGACGTGCGGGGCGTGGAAAGAGAAGATTGTGTCCAGGCCCGTACCTGTGCAGTCCTGCACGTGGTCACACATGGCAGGCAATTTAACACATGGCATCACCCTGATGGCCGTGAGCTTGGGCACCGAAGGGCAGAGGAGCTTTATGGTGCTCGGCTGCTTGAAACCGTAGCTTCGGTTAGTGCGAAGTTTTATCGCTAAGAAGCTAGTTTCTGCTTAGCGACACTGTTTTGGTAAGGCACCCTTTTCTGCTTTCGTATTTGGATGCAAACTAAATGACCTGGGCAGTTCAGCCATCGTTGGTGTGCCTGTTGGTGCCTTGTAATTTTTGTAGATGCATTTATTTTTTTAATCCGACAAGAAACGAATGTCAAGCATCTTATCCGCAGAGGTACCGGTGCAGTGGGGCCTGACCCAAAGACACTAATAAACTGCTTCGTCAAGCTCACGGCATTCTGGGACTTGACCTCTTCTCTCTGTGTGTTGGACTCTCGGTCCCTGAGGAAGATCCTTACCCTGCTCCTTCTCTCCCTGACCTAGAGTCGGTCGCTGACCCAGGGACACAGGGGAACTGTACGGGTATGAAAATAGCAAACAGGGGACGGGGGGGGGGGGGGGGGGGGAACAGCATGCTACGGGATTCACTCGTTTTGCGTCTCCCTGGGTGAGGCTATAAATAGCTCCTCACACTGGAATAGAGTTTTCCCCAGCGATGCGGACCGAAGCCGGAGGAACAGCTGCGTTAAAGCCAAGTCCTGTTAGATCAGCGCGGTCACGGGGGGAGGGGGAGGGGGTGGTCTCTCTCTCGTGCACTCTCTCTTTCCCTCTGCCTCGACTCCTATCCCTCACCCTCGGAGCGAGTAAAAGACAGAGAGACTGTCTCTTATTCATTCTACTGTAGTTCTATAGACCCCTGTCTTGTATTCAGGTTTAATGCGATGTTCCATGCGTTTCTGCATCTCTCTCTGGATGTGCAAACTGTATCTGTACGTGTCTGCATGTTCTGAGCAGCCCAAAAAATGGGACCAGAATCGACAATGACGATTGTTCAGGGACAAATTATTTTATTGACTCCAAACTTAACAAGTCTATTTAGAGTAGAGAGCTGTGTTCATACGGGTAGTGTATGGCCCTGCAGCCACAGGCCTTACCTTGCCCCAGCATCCTCAATACCTACCTCCCGCACACACACACACACACACACTACTTCCGCTCTCCTTCTCGCCATCCCTCTTATCATCTTCGTCTCTCTGGCTGTCTCAGATTCAAATTGCTTTATTGCCCTGAAATACATTGCCAGAGCCTCTCTCTCCCCCGTTGCCTCTCTCTCTCCGTCTGTCTGTCTGTCTGTCTGTCTGTCTGCTGTCTCGGTCCCACTCTCCCTCCCTCAGTTTTGACATCACAGGTGTGTATATATAGCAGATGGATTCTCCCTGGCTGGGATGTCTCGGTTCTCCTCTCACGGCGAGGGTTTGCCGTCTGAACGGTAAACATGAATAACGAGCTCAAGGACGAACGGAAGAACAAAAACGTGAGACAGTTCGGCCAGTTCAAGCATCGGCTAGAACCCACATTCATTATTCAGACGTCCCCGGTCCACAACACACGTAAACACACACACACACACACACACACGCAGACAGACGCAGTGTTCAGAATTGGCTGTTCAGCCAGGATCAAACCACCAGACAGACATAGACAAGATAATAACACCATATAAAATGTAAACATAAGATATAAAAACTAAACGAGATCACTGGATCCAATGAGAAGACAGGATGTGCCAGGCGTGCGAGGCGGAATGTTCCCTCCCCCACACCACCCTCGCCCTACGTCTCTACTAGCTATATGTGAGACTGGTGCCCACCTTTTACGGAAACGCAGGTTTGCGTGAAGCTGAACCAGGTGGGTCGCCCTGGCTCCCTCTTCCAGACGGGACTTACGAGACCCGCGTGTGGTGTGTTATCCTGTGCGTATACTCTTCGGCCCTCACAGCAGATGCTTTGCACACCCCCCCCCCCCACCCCCCCCCCCCCCCCCCCCCGGCACTGTACCACCCTCGTCCCAACTCCCGAAGAATTTACTGCACCAAGCGGCTGGCAGCAAGACATGGCTACCACCAACATGCCGGGCAATGCCTTGGACGGCGGCGGCCGTCCAATTCAGACCAACCCCACTAGCTGGTCTATGTGCAAAAGTTGAACACACAACACACACATCGCAGATGTGTGTTGTATTTGTCTCCACTTGATAGGGGGTGGGGGTGGACTAAATGTGCTGGGTTGGGAGGTAAGAGGCAGAGGCAGGCACCGCTATAACCAGGCACACCAATTAAACTCAACAGATGTCATCTGGCAACTGAGCCGTAACGCAAAAAAAAAATAGCTTAGAGAGTACCAGAGAAGGATAGATCAGATCATATATAGCGGAAAAATAAAAGAGAAAATGAAAAATACAAAATAATTATGTACACAGCCTGAACTCTACATTCAAATATACAACGACAAAATTAGAGACAGAACTAGGACATCAGGAACATTCAGGCTCTGTTTTCATAAATGAGCAAACCTATCTAGCCAGCCTGTAGTTGAAAAGAAGAATATAATCCGGTTCTCAGGGTCCCCTAAGCAGGACTAGATAGTTATCTGATGACTAAGTCTGGGCTTTTTAGGCCTGGTTTATTGGCATTGTTACATGGGGGGAATCTAATTAGGAAAATGGCAGCTGTGTCCATGCCGTATCATTAAGAAATGTAATCCAATTTCGCCGGACAATCCTCTTTAAACAGACCGTGCTCTCGCCCATGGCTTGTGTGCGGTCGTGTCTGCTGTTTAAGCCGGTTGATATACCGTGCCCTGTGGCCCGCTGCGAGGACATTGTCTTCAGGCAACGTATCGGTCGCCCTTGTGGGTCTGGGTCGGGTCCTTTGGAATGTTTCCGCCCTTGCCTCTGAGTTTGTGTCATTACGTAAACTCGGTGGTGTCTGTCAGGGAAAACACGCGTGTGCGCACGCTTACACGCAAGCGAAACAACAATATTGGCCTAGTTCTATTTCAATCCACTTTCAGGTTGTGTAAACAAACATTCTCCGTGTTCACGTCAGTCTTTCTGGCTGTCAGTCTGTAGAGTCGAATGTTTTTGGCGGTGGGGAGCTCTTCCCTTGGTAGAGGTGAAGCATCAGCCCTTGTAATCAAAGGAAAACAAGAGCATGTGCCCTGTAGTAACCCGAGTGCTCTTCGGAAGGGAGGGACGGCCTCCGATGAGAAGTTTGAACGTTATGGAAGTGCCAGGGATTCTCTGCGGTGCCATTTCCAGAGTCTGCGCATGCATCCGCGCGTGAATGGTGATCCTAGTTGTTTGTGTCGTGGACGCGATTACTACTTTTTTCTTTTCCAGCTTTTGTTATTATTTTTTGTCCCAATGTGACCATGTTGAGATCTCTTTCTCTGTTCACCCCAGCATAGACTTCCTGTAGTAGCCTGTAGCCTATCTCACTCAAACGAAAAAGGAAATGATTTCTGAGGAAGAATCCAGGCAGACTGGGAGTGCATGCGGTTGTAGCTGCGTTTCCAACGCAACCGTAGTCGCTCACGCAGACGCTGTGGACGGTTGAAAGGTCTGCATGCGCATCGGTCTTCCACCCCGTACCCTGAGGTGAAAAGAACTTACAGAGCCATATGTGCCAAACCCAATAGAGCGGCTGCACAACCTCACGCGTGCCTACACACACACACACACACACACACACACACACACACACACACACACACACACACACACACACGTGCAGCAAGGCAGAAGCCGGTTTATCGTCCATGGTATCAGTGAGGCGATGAGACATTTGAACAACCAGGATCAACATTATTTATATTTGTGGTGAACTCGATCAACCTGTTGCGGTGAAGGCGTGCTCCGCCAATTCACCTTGTGCTCCGCCGCTCCGTGTGCAGTGGACTGACCTTGTGTGTGTGTGTGTGTGTGTGTGTGTGTGTGTGTGTCTGTCTCCCTCTCTCCGTTCTCTTTCCAGGAGGCTCAGAAAGTGAACAATCCTGCCAACAGCCAGGCAGCAGATGGGGCAGCGAAGGGCGCCGATGAGAAGGAGGAGGTCCCGCTCAGCGAGGTGGGCTGGATGACCTCAGTGAAAGACTGGGCCGGGGTCATGATCTCAGCCCAGACGCTCACCGGACGAGTCCTGGTGAGTCATCCCAACCGCAACTCTCAGCTCATCCCATACCGTGTCTATTCAACCGCGCGCTGCCTTCCCGCCAACCGAGCAAAGTTGTCGTTATACAAGAGGAGCTGTTGTATTATTTACACCAGGAAGTCTCTGGAAAGTGGTCTAGTCCGGTTCCGACCGCCCGTAGCTGTCGAGCTGTGGAGCTTTAGGCTGCAGATGACCACCTGCTCTGCTGCAGTGCATTCAATGCAGCACATTAACTCCCTCTGCAGTGGCTCAGCCAGATAATGTGAAGTGTGTCTGTGTGTGTCTGTGTGTGTCTGTGTGTGTCTGTGTGTGTCTGTGTGTGTCTGTGTGTGTGTGCTGAGAGAGTGAGTGAGGGAGGGAGAGATTTTTGCATTGACAAAAGAGGGAGGAACATAGTGTTTTAGCAGTTGTAAAAATGTCACAGAGACTTAGACTTTTGTCTTGGTATAAGTTCAAACACTCTTATCCTCACTCTCTTTCTCTTTCACCCCCAAACGTACACACACACACTCCACCATCCCCTATATCCTCTGAGTCGAAGACCTCATCCTATTGAACTGGCAGCAATTCGCACAGATTCTCTGAAGGCCTCTGGGCACACGTGATTTCACCAGCCCTGCGAGCGTGTGATGTCGACACCAGTCCAGCCTATTGTTCGAATATTTATTCATGTTTTGTTCTTTTGATGATGGAGGGGGTTCCGGTCCAATACCGCGCTGCTGTCTGTTAGTTTGCCAGCTGTCAGACGTGCAGAGTTGGGATTCACGTAGGAAGACCAGGACGTGTGCAAAAGCGCTGGACTGAGCCATGAGAAAGCTGAAAATCTCAGGCTGCCATCTTAGAAAAGCTGCTCTGATGGAGAGCAGGTCCGTAGAGTGTGATGGGTGAAGCCCAGAGCACGATGCCGTCAGGTGCCTTCCAGAAAGGAAAGCCCTGTGTGAAACTCGACAGACCTACTTTAAAATCCAATTCCCAACGGCTTTCTGTTTGTTCGTTTTTTCTTCTTCCCCGGAATGGCTTTTAAACAGTTACTCGTTCCGCGGACGCTTTTATCCGAAGCGACGTAGCGCGGCAGATAATCAAGCCGCAGAAGAGCTTGTAGTTTGTCAGGGCAGCGGACTGAGACTAAGCCGTCGTGATTGCAGCTGTTTTCTTCCTGCTCGGCTCGGCAGGACGTCCTCCCCGCCCCAGCGTGATTGACAGGTTGCCGTGAAAGTGCACGCCGCTCGCTACCCTGTTAGATCAGAGCGGCGGTGGGCGATCCTAGTCCTCGAGAGCCGCCGTCCTGACGACGGTTTCAGATGTTTCCCTTCTCCAGCACGCCTGATTCAAATGAATGGGTCATCGTCAAGCTCTGTGGAAGCCTGTTAATTATAATCAGATGTGCCAGAGCAGGGAAACATCTAAAAAAAAACCTTCAGGATGGTGGCCCCTGAGGACCAGGATTTCCCACGTCTGGATTAGGGTAAGAATTCACGGTGGTCATGTTGGTTAACCTCCTAAACTCCCTTCTTGACAGTCCAGGCGGGGAAAGAGTTAGAGAGATAGGAGATCAAATCTGGAGACCAAATGCATCTGATGTTTGGTTGGACCTCCTGACTTGGGTCTCAGGGAAGAACAACCAGGGTTTCAGACATGGATTCAGAATTCCCCCGAGAGCAATTTGAACGCGCTCGTTGTGTTTCAGGTGCCTCTCGCACGGGTCGGTCTTCATCTGGGTACAACTCTCTGGCTGGACGTTTGAAAGAACATGCCGGAGACCAGATGAAACAAGCCCTGGGAGAGCAAGAAGGAATGGAGAAACCCACCAGACGTTGTAGCATCGACATGCATATTTGCTGAAACTAGACCGATTTACCAGCATACTTATGAGGAGGGAAGGTTGAGCGGACTGCGATCAGAGGTGGAAATGGTCGGGGGAGAGAGGGAGAAATAAGGAGAGTGGTGGGGAGATAGTGAGGGGGGGGGGAGTGGGCAGTGGCAGAGGGAGGCTGCCGGATGACTCTCACTTAAAGCCATGGCGGGCGCCACGCCCTCTGCCTTTCATCCTCCGGTGAGTCGTTACGAACGCCCTGTGCGCGCGCCCAGTTCTACATATGGGAGGTTGAGCAAAGGACAGAAACCGTAGAAAACTGTCTGGTACTGGGAAGAACCCCAGCGATGATGCTGTTCCCAGGCTCCTGTTTCTGAACAGTCACCTACTGTGATTTGTGCTTCTTTCAGAGGAGACTCGTATTCCAGCGGCTATACCTGCTCGCTGCTTGTGTAACGTTCTACGCTGCAACGCCACGGAGCATTTTCGTGTAGGTGAATGAGAGCGTGCCTACAGTGCGTGGGTGTATTTTATGCATTTGTGTATGTATGCGTGGTGCATACATACAGGACATCCATGTGAGGCGTATAGGTGTGCGCGCGCGCGCGTGCCTGCGCGTGTGGAGGCGGATCCATGGATCTCCTGCCCTCCCATCAAGCACCAAATTGGGATAAGCTTCCACACGCTCCGAGCCGGGCTGGGTTGCCATAGCAACTGCTGCGCGGCTGGCGCTCAGTCATCTGATGTGCAGGACTGTCAGCCTGAGCAGCAGGGGTGCAAACACACACAGACGCGCGCGTGCGCACGCACACGCAAACACAGACAGGTGGGGCCACAACACGCTGTAGACTCGGTAGCATCCCGGGGAAAAAAACCCAAAAACAAAACAACAAACAATTAAGACGGATCGCCGTGGGTGCGGCCGGCGCTGTTCGGTTCGTTTGTCTCGACGACTTTGCCGTTAGCGCAAGATCGGGCGGTGCTCGAAAGGCTCCTGCAATTAGCCGGCGGGTCTTCGGCGGCGGTGTGACGGCAGCTCCGCCCGTCTGGGTGGGAGTGAGCCTCCCCGACGCCCCCCCACCCCTCCCCTGTTGTTTGTCACCGGGATCTGTGATGTGGGTCTTTGGGGATGTGCGGCTAAATGAGCCTGTATCCGTCCACATGGTGCTGCCTGCACACGGGGCATGTGCTGCATGAGAAGTACCTCATATCAGACAACAACCGGCTGGCTGGGAGGGGGAGACACAGGGAGGGAGAGAAGAAGGGAGAGGGAGGAAGGGAGAGAGAGAGGGACACCTTGCATCACAGATAGCTATTAGGGCCCTTCACAGAGCATGCATGGAGAAATAACTTTCAAGGAGGTGTGTGTGTGTGTGTGTGTGTGTGTGTGTGTGTGTGTGTGTGTCAGTCAAGAAAGACGGATAAGGGGAGGTTAAGATCACTAGGAACCAAAGACATTTGACACATGACCTGTCACAAAATGATGTATAATCATCACCCTGTGGTTGCAATGACTAAGGGCCAGGCACACACACAGACTCAACACAAAGTTGACACTATTTCAAATAAGGTTGTGCACACACACACACACACACTTCCCTTTGCAGGAGAGGTTGCACACACAGATTTCCCCTTTTCAATTAAGGTCGCTTTCACCTTGCTCCTGGTATAAAAGTCAGGGGTAATGAAAGATAGTCTATTGCAGACCCACAATGCACCTTCACAGGTTCTGTAATGAGACCTTTGTGTTCATAGCCATCACCTCTACATTATGGCCCTATCAAATATTTACCAGGCCATTCACACAGACTGGGCCTCAGTGAGGGCTGCTTTTGTTAAGTGGGAACTCTGGGAGAAATGAAGAGGAGGACCAGGTTAGCTAGTTGCAGCTTTGCAAAATAAGATTATCCAAGTCCACGTTGGACAAGCACAGCTGACCAAATGTGCAGCGTGTGCGTGTTGGTGTGGGGAGGGAGGGGGGGGGGAGACACCTGCCAATGCGTCTTCTCTCTCTGTCTATCACTCCCTCCCTCTCCACCTCTCTCTCTCTCTCTCTCTCTCTCCCTGGCTGTCCCTGGAGGGTGGCGAGGGAGACATCACCGCCATCCGATGCCCGGAGGACATGACTGGCAGCTGGCAAGCCGGCGAAGAAGCGGCTCGAAACAGGACGTGTTGGGGTGGTTATCAGAGGACGGGAAGGGGGAGGCAGGGGGAAGGAGAGGGGGGTGAGAGTAGAATACAATCCCTGGACAGGCGTTTGACAGCTCCAGGTGGCGTGGACTGAGGCTCTGTTCACCTGGCCTCCTTACGGCGGCTGTCGATTAAGGATGCAAACCTCGGGGCCAATGACCGCAGGAGCGTGTCGATGAACTGAATCAGTTTGAAGAGGTAATGGTAGATCCATTCAGGCCTTTTTTCCCGCTACCAAGACAGTATGACCGTACATCTCCATGCTTTTTATAGCGCAGGACCTAAAACAAGAAGAATCTCTCCTTGTCGAATCTCTCCCTCTGCTTTTCAGAAGCCTCTCTGTGGTAGCGTGTAGCTGACGCGCGCACGCGCAGGCTGTGGGTTAGGCTGCAGGCAGTGTCTGAGCTGGGCGGGTTCATGCGTCCCCAAATGTCCTGTGGAGGTGAGAATAAGTGCGAGCGTGTCCTCCTGCTCTCTCTCTCTCCCTCTCGATCCCTGCCAGCAAGCCTGGTGTGTGGAAACCCGCTACTTGCTACTTCTGTTTTCGATGGCGCTCGGTAGGCGTGCGCGTACGTGTTAAGCACAGTTGGGTCCTTGGTTTTGTTATGAGAGATGGGATTCTGCTGCTGTGTGTGTGTGTGTGTGTGTGTGTGTGTGTGTGTGTGTGTGTGTGAAGACAGTACGACAGTGCACAGCGATCGGGCCCTGCAGCTTCCTCTGACAACACAGCCTAGCGTGCTGCACAGGGTTTCCCAGCGTCGGGTTCTGGCAGGGGCTGCGTCGAGTTTGGGCTAATTAGCCTCTCCCATGGAGTGTGTTGCTACTATGGATGCTAATCTGCTGCTGTAAGTGAAGTCATCAACTGCAGCACAGCTGTCATCACTGAAGCAGTCACACACGCCCGAACCAACCACAATGACTAAGGTCAAACTCCAGTGCATACAAACAAGGAGTGTGTGTGTGTGTGTGTGTGTTCTGGTGCAGTCAGGGAGATGGGTGCTTCTCTCTGTGGTGTGTTTGATGGAGGTGGGGGGAGAGGGTGGGTACGTGTTTTGATCAGAGCACTATGACCTTCTCTTTTTTTTTTCATCTTGTGCTCGGTGTCTCTCGCTCTCTTTCTTTCTCTGTTTCTCTCTCTCGCACACACACACACACACACACACGCACACACACACATTCACATTCATTATGGTAAAAATCGACCAGAAGCTGATGTTAGGACAGACTGTATCCGCCACGGCGACAAGTCCCATGAGGTGGAGCAGAGACCGCCGATCTCACAAAGACGACAAGCAACCATTTCCATAACCCCCCCCCCGCCCCCCCCTTATTTCTTTGGGTGTCAATTACTTTCTAAATGAACAGCGGCATAGCACAACAGCCCATCAGTTTCTCGTGTCTTCATCCCACAGCTAGCATAATCACGCTCTGCCTGGAGAGTGTTCTCCCATAAGGAAACTCAATTTGGATCCAGTCGGTTTCTGAGGCGGAGCCTTATTGGGTCTCGGAGCGTCTTTCCTCCCAGGGCCTTGGCCCCCCCATCGTAGCAGACTTAGCTCCGGCGCATTCATTTGTCATTTGCCATAATTTATCAGCGCAATCGATGGCAATCCAATTGCCATTGACTCTTGTCTCGCGCTGTTTGATGAATGGCTGTTTATACTGGAGAGAGAGGGGAGGGAGGGGGGGGAGGGGGGACGGAAAGAGAGGGGAAGGGGGGGAGAGATGTGGAAGGGCGTGGTGCCTGCAGGAGCCGACTGCCTGCCAGGCTGGCTGGCTGACTTGACTGACTTGACTGACTGTGCTGACATCTCACACTTTCCCTGCACACCTTGAGGAACCCAACTCCCCTTCCCCGCCCCCCCCGATGACCACGGTCTGGTGCCCCTGACTGACAGGAAGAGCCCTCTCCACAGTGGAGGAGCAGACAGGGACACTCAGGGCCCGCACGACAGGCGACCGCCGCACAGAGAATAGCAATCCCAACACATCGAGGCGAGGATTTAGCACTTCAAAACTGGGAGCTCACTTCAATTTGGTCTCAAATTCCCGGCAGATAGAAAGACTTGCCCTGCCTACCGCCGCTTCTCCCCCGTCCCTCCCACCCTCCCCCTGCAAGTCTACTCAACAGGCTGTGGTAATGACCGACAGAGGCTCACCAGCCCCTCTTTCATCCCCCCCCCCTCCAGCCATCCCTGCGGCCTCCTCTCTCCCTCTGTTCAGTCTCAGAGGCCAGGGGAGTGTCCTCCAGCTAGCCAGAGCAGCTTCACAGGATCCCAGAAACTGAGGTGGCTATGCGGCTCAGACGCAGTGGACTCCACCGGCTTCCTCCTGCCCCGGGTCCACTCTGGCCTCCTAAAGGGACGCGTACGTTGAAGGGCCAAAAAAACGGAAGCACCGGTCCCCAACGCGGTCTATCGGAAACGCGTGTGGAAAGTTGGTTATTGCGCGTTTCGTTTTTTCTTGGTCTCTTTTGTCATGGTCTGCTGCGTGTTTGGAAGGTATCCCCCCCAAAAAACTAGTCAAACGAGCAAATCATGCTGCTGGAATAGTGACATTTGTATCATTTCCCCCCCTCATGCTTAATGAACCCCCCCTGACACAGAGCCAGGCTAACTGTGACACCCTGCAGGCTGCAGCCAACCTGACTAACTGAACAACAGACCAGCTCCGTCAATCGGCAGGATGTGACAGTGGTTGTGATAACATAAATGGATCCCTGAGCATGTCTAAGACACCAGCAAGTCCTTCCCCCTTGTCGTCTTGACACCTTTCACCAATCAAAGTCGTTTTTTGTCACGCTCGAGTCTCCTTGTCTATAGTCCTTAGGACCGCGACTCTGTCTCCCTTCTCCCGTCCCTCCCCCCACACGCATGCACACCCTCCTACCCGTCCTCATCCTCCTCGCCGCTGTGGTGGTGACTCACAGCCTCAGGGATGACGCATGGCTAACGGATCAGAACCGGCGTGGCGACATTGATTCAGGAACAGCAGAACCGTCACCGGGGACCGTAAACCTCGCTATACATGATGCACGCACGCACACACACACAGGGGAGGGAAGATAACATTGCGTTATACCTCCGGCAATATAGACTTCCCATGATGAAATCATCATCGATTCCCCTCCCCTTTGCTAAATACATGATATATACCAACACTCATTTAGCATATTGATTCAGACATGCATACATTTCATTCTGTTCTAAACTCCCTATGCATACTCACTCACACACACACACACACACACAGCTGTGGGTTGTACGCATCGTTCCAGGCAGCGCGTAAATCCTCATACGCAGAGCAGTACCTCTGTGAAAGTTTGCACCCCCCCCCCTCTTCCCATCCATACATCAGCGTGGCTGATGAGTCAGAGAGAGTAGGAGTGAGAGGAAGACAGAACCTGCGACTGACTGGAGCTGCACCTCGGGCGTCGCAGGGCGGACAGGTTGTTATTGCAGCAGTGTAGCTGCAGGAAGATGGATGATGGCGGCACTACCCTTTCCAATTGAATCAAGAGGCAACAAAAAAAAAAAGACCCGGACTGTCATAGAGCTGTTTTATATATCGATACGAACCGGCTGCCCACTCTGGCCTCGCTGCAGTCGGTTGCTGTTTTGCTCGCTCGTGGGCGTGCGTGCGTGCGTGTACATATTTCATATTTCACCAACGGTTTATCCACCTCTGCGCCAGGCAGTGCTGTATTGTAACCCGGCCTCGGATGTGGTCTCAGGTTCATCCAGGATATGCTGTTAGCACCCGGGTCATATTCACGCCTCTAATTGGTTATCACAGGAGTCAGCAGAGTGGGCGACCATCTGCTGGGCCAGGTCTCGGATTCGTTTACCCTCGCGGAGATTCGGTTGCCGGGGGGCCGCGATGGCTGCAATGTGCCCCCGTAAAAAAATTTTTTTTTTAAACGCACAACCTCTGGTTCCCGCCGCCTCACTGTTTCCATGAGGTCATGAGGGTGGAGGAGCGGCGCTTGCTGCAGACAGTCGTGCTCGCGGGGAGACGTCAGATGAGGGGAGCGAGGGAGGGAGATCAATATGTGTGATGGAGGTAATGACCTAGAGAAGGGGGCCGGGGGGTGGGTGAAGACGGAGGAGGAGACTGAACGGGGTGGGGTGGGGGGGGGGAGCAGACGATGGGTACGGAAGAGAATGAACCCTGAGGCTAAAGAGAGTGGCTGATCAATTGGAAAAGGAAGGACACGGATAATCGCGTAAGGATTTAGCGGTCAGAGAGACGGAAAAAAAACACCTATTTATTTCATCACCCCATCGCGTCTGTAATCTAGACAGACGAATCGTCCTAAAGCCCCCCGTCCCCCCGTCCCCCGACCATTAGATCACATTCTTAACGAATGATTATTTCCGAAGGACATTTAGCCTCACCAGCTGTCAGATGGGAGAAGGCAGAAAGGTCTCTTATTGACGGGCTCCTGTGGTAACAGTCGTGGCCGGGTGCTAATTAAATGTTCCGTAGGTGTGCCGTTGCCCCTGGCTTCCAATTGTATAAGTATCGACTTCAAAAGCCTTCGTGTATTCGTGTAGGGTTAGTATGATGGAGGGATTCTCTCCGTCCGACATTAGACTCACTGACACAGGCTCCATTACGACCACTCAGCAGAACACCTAACTTGAGAGTGTTAATTTTTATAAATGATGCAGCCAGTCAAGGACACAGCTGTGCGTGTTCGTTTGTTTTCGATGCGTGCGTCCATTTTCCAATGAGTTTACGTTTACTGTTCTTGAGAGCCCGATCAAACCCACTGTCAAAACAACTTGGGGAGAGCGATTCCACTTAAGGTGAAATCGATACCAAAGCATTTTGCAACTGTCGACTCTTCAGGAGGCAAATGAAGCAATTAAAAAAATGAAAAGCAGTGAACGGAGCTTGGGTGCCGTGCGGCGAGGCTGTCCGTCTGCCGGCCTCATTTAGACTTCGGTAGCTGCGGTGGACTTCCAGCTTCTGTGTTAGGTGTCATACGGTGGCATGTTCAACACATGGCGAGTGAAGCTGGGGGACACGCTTAGCGTTTCCAGTTTCATGTGTGTTGGTGAATGGGAGTGGCTAGCACCTTCTCTGCCACGCCCCCCCCCCCTTCCCCTTTCTCCAGTCACACCAGACCGTATAGCCAACTGCCAGATCAATCACAGGCCCGCGTGTTAAAAAAAACCCCCCGAAAACGTCCCTCGAAATCGTTAGGTGAAATGACAACATCTATCTCCTCCGGGCTCTTTCAGTGTCTCCCTTTTAAAAACCTTCCCCCTGATAGATGGCCAGTAAACAAATGGGCCAGGAGACTCAAAGGTTCATCACTGGGATACTTAAATGAAGTAATGAAGGCGTAGATCTCCCCGTGACAAGGGGACCCTATGGAGGAGGCCAGCGCGGATGTGTGTGGCAGGGAGAGAGCGTGTTATTCCACAAGCAGCGACACCTTCGCTGCTCACACCGGCAGACGACCGTTTAGGCTTATTTCCACAAGTAGGATATGGCCCGTGCTGCTTTCACGTCTCTCGTGCACGAAGGTGCCTTAAGAGCTTTTGGTCTTTCTTTCCATTCTTCCCTCCTCCGTCGCCCGCTCTGACTTGTTCTTTTTCGTTCGCTTTGCGCTCTCTCCCTTTTCCCCCCCACGTGCTTCCTCCCTTCCTCTCCGACTCGAAATCGCTCTCTCCGTCTCTCTCTCTTACTTTCGCTCAATATATTCTTTCTTTCTTTTCTATCTTTTCCCTCTCACTCCCTTCAATTCCCCCCCCCCCCCCCCTCCGGGGGTCAGAGTTCTCAAATGGAAACGGAGCAGAACAGGGCAAAGATCCTTTAGAGGAACGAGTTCTCTGAGTCATGGTTTCCTGCAGGACTGACTGATTGACAGGTCCCCGAGTCCCGCCTCGGCCCTGGCCTAGATTGCTCCTTCGACAGTCTGCGCTGGGGTGGGGGGGAGGAAGTAATTGTACACACAAGCGGCCCGCCATGCGATTGTATATAACGGCTTTATGTGCCACTTTCAATCCCGCTGGAGCCTCGGAGGTTGACGGAGTCATGGGGAGGAAGGGAGGGGGGATTGTAAAAGGCTGGTTGCAGATATTAAACCGTTAAATCCTTCATCTCGGGAAGAAAGGCCGTGCAGACGGACACGGCGTCCCGGAGGGCGGCGAGTCGGTTGAACTTTTCGCGGACGCCACTCAGAACCGATATTGAATATTGATACGGGTGTCGGGAGGCGTTCGACAATCAGTCATGCGAACGGGTCATCGCCAGCGGAAAGGTTAGAGGTGCGCTTGATTGATGTGCGAGGGTGCGCTGACGCTGATGAAAAGATCGGGGCAGATGTCTGTTTTAATAGGGGTCGAGGCTGAGCCAAAGACCCGCGTTGCTCGTTGATTCTTGTTTCGTCCTGAATATGTTCATTATACCGCGCTGCTGCCAACGTGTCACGCGGTGGCACCGCCATGCGTCAACCACGCTTTCTTTTTGGTGTTATTCGGCTTCCTCTAATGGAAAGACTGTCCGGGACTTTTGTGTGAAAGCTCGTCTTGAGTTTGAGTCAGACGATTCATTAGCCTGTGCTGGATGAACAGTTTTCATACCGAAATGTAGAATACGCGTAACAATAGCAGAAAGCAACCGAACCATTTTAATTAGTGTGTCAGTGTAAAAATGACTCTTTGCTGGCAAGTGTCGTCTAATTGGGAAGCTAATACCACGCTCTGGTGACTTTTGGGGAAGGGTGTTCGGGTTTAGTCGTGATTCAGTACTGCGGTGGGCCTCTGTAGTTCCTCCCAGCTCGGGTGATACCAGCAAGAAGCAGGGAGACGTGCGCTCGTTGGGATTCAGCCAGCTGGTCTCTGACGGGAGCGAGAGGTGGACAGGGTTCACATGACGATGGGTGGTTTCATGGATGACCTCTCTGAGAGGCCCGCTCATTCATCGGGCTGGTCTGCTGTAGAAGATCAGGGTCCCTATGGTGGCTGACAACGGCTCCACTGGTCTGGATAAACGCTAGCGCTTTAGCTTTCCAGCACGACGATAGCATGCCCTGTACGCACACGCGCGAACATAAGAACGCGCACGGACAGAATACTAATTGTGTTCCTTCGGGGCTAAACCCTCACATCTCTCATCTTGTTGTGAAGCAGGGCTCTTTATCAGCGCGCAGCATACGCGGAGCAGCCGATTGGTTAACAGGCTCGACAAGTCGCCGGCGAGAGACGGCAAAGCTTCTCATTAACCTTGAGGAAAGCGAAAGGAAACTGATTTCCGGCTGATTAGGAATCGCGACGCCACCCTTCGCAGCTGCTCCTGCGAGTTGACGGCTCCCTACGTGCACCTGGGACCGGTGGCTTGGGGGGCGCGGTTGTTGCAAACGGAAGCCAGAGGGGGAGAAAACGACTCGAATGACATCTCAACCGAGCGCCAGCCTCGCTGCCAAAAGCGTCCATATTGCTTTGTCTAAATGTGTCTGCAGAGCAGCCCCATCCATTAGTCTTATTGGGAGGGAAACAAAAGTTTTTTAATTCCATATTTGGCACGGGAGTCCATCTAGCCTTCTCCCAGACAAATAGTCAGCTGCCATTTTTCAGTCGAAGACGAAAGGCTCTCCCGCATTTCGAAATGGGCACCGGAGAAAGTAATTGGAGTGCATTCTCAAACAAACTGCATCGGCGTGATGAAGTTTTGACGTTATTCACTACGACGGGTACGATTTATGCGAGGATTAAACCGACATAATGGAATCGCACGGCGGTAACTGGGACCCGGGGCGAGGCTTGGCGACCTGCGTGCATCACATCGTAGACACCGGACTGAGACCACAAGAAGACCACTTAGAGCGCTCTCATTAGTCAGCTGGATACTCCGCTCGCTTCTAATGAACGTCGTTATTCCCCACTGCATTTTCCTGCAGATCTATGCTATGTAGAATCTTACTGGGTGGTAGGGCTCGGAAGGGGCGTGGCCACTGTTACCTACAGTGTCTGAAGGTGTTGAGATTTACATGGCTTGAAATAGACAGGTTGTTGACTTGCAATGAGGCGTTAAGATAGCTTAAGTCAAGAATGTACAAAAACATTCGTCTTCCCTCTCCGCAGGGTTTAATGCATCCTCTCATGCGACTGCTTAAACTCCTTAGCTCCACACACACACACACACACATGCTCACACACACACACACACACACACACCTACCTAAATATAAACAGACCTTCACACACCACCAATATTCACACACAGACACACTAGCTGGTGTCAATTGTGAGCACTGAATCTCAGGAGCATCTGGTGCGATCAGTAATGACAGTTACTCCCAGTCCTGCATTCCTCCGTGAGGAAACCAGAGATGCCTTGAGCCTCCTTGGATCTGAACACCATTAGCCAGCGATGTCTACGTACAGCATATAGACGCATGGAAGAACGGACACCTTGAGTTGTAACAATGTTTCCTTTGGATACCTTTGATCCTAATTGGTCAGAAGGTGACTGAAACCTGAGCAGGTGTACGGGGATATCACATTTAGCGATGGTTTCTTCAAGGCAGCGAAAGCCGTGGATGTTCTCTCACCTTAGACACGTTAAGGGCATATAGATTAATTGCAATAGTGAAAGTAATGCTCTTTTATTTTGTTCTCCTGATGCCCCAAGCAGAGCGTTACTAATTTAAACTGCGCATTTGTCAGGCAGGTTAATTGTCACGTTTCTCTATGGGAAAACTTGCTGATTTCACAGTAATTATTCTTCACTGAAGGTTTATCACAAGGTGAAAGGAACGATGCTCTAAATGGATAGAAGCAGTGTAGAACAGTAGCTAAAGAGTTGGTGTTGAACTTCAAGAAAATGGCTATTTTTCCTTCTTAGGTTTCACCTGTGAATGAGTTTGATACTTGATAATATGTGAAAGATTGTTTTAACAAGGTACATGTGAAGAGTTGTAAGTCCATCTTTCTGGTTGTATCATCTATGATTAGTTTGACACATTGCTGTGGAAGTGAATAATATTATACACTATAGCTTACTGTGTTTAGATACTTAGTTTGATCTCTCTTGACAGAATGCGGAATTTTCTGTCTTAGTTCATCTCCCTTGTGCAATCTTTTTTGCCATGAAAACAGGGTTGTGTAATGAGTGACTCGATATTTCTCCTTGGAGTAAGTGTCTGTTGAAGCCCAGGGGTGCGTTCCAAATCTGTTTAGTTTCATTTCCTCAACACATGGCTTGTGTGGAGCACAACCTCGGGGGCTTCTGAACAGTCTGGCCCAGTCTTATTAAAACCTGCGGGGAGACGTGTTGTTGCGGAATTGTCATTATAAAAAGAACAAAAGAACAGAAGTGTGCATTAGGTTGCTGTGAATACACCCCCAATGTTGTGAACACACCCAAATGCTGCGAAATACACCCCAATGTTATGAACACACCCCAAATGTAATTTCTGTGTCAGTTATTGTTTACCGGTGAGCTGTGCATTGTTTAATTAAATCTCTTATGAGACAGTTCTATGGCCATCTGTGAAGCCCTTTTGCGACATAAAAAAGGGCCATATGAATGTGGCTAGATGTTATTGCATCGTTTCTGTTGAGCTTATTGGGGGGGGGGGGGGGGTCAGTTCCAACACACAGGCTTCCTATGACTGAGGTAAACCTTTCAGGCTTCCATGAAAACAGGTTTGTCCAAAAAGAGGCGTGTGGTAAGAAGTTTGCATGACCCAAAAACAGTCAGGAAAGGATGTAGTGTGTGGAAGTGGGATGGGAAAACCTCCTTCTTCTTCCTTCTCTAACTGGTTACTGGTACTTCACATTCTGGTCACACGCACTCGCTCATCATCTATGGACTTGAAAAAGAACAGTAGGGAATGTCCCCTTTGACACACACACACAAACACACTGTAGACACACACACACACACACAGAGAAAATCCCAGAGTTGTTAAAGCACAAAGACAGACGCACACTGACAGACTCGCAAACACGCCCTTGCGCACACACGGTGGCATTTAAGTGTGCCTTAGAGGACGTTCTCTAATATTCTCTACACCTCTCCTCTCTCTCTCACGCTCTCAATCTACTCTCACTATCACTCTCTCTGCCACCCATCTCTCCACCAGCCATCTCTTCAACCTTTGAGTTCCCAGAGGACATTCTTTCGAAGAGTCTCTCTCTCCTTTCGTCTCCTCCTTCCATGTCCCCTCTCTTTCCTTCACCTCCGTTTCTCTGTCGGTCGTGTCCTGTGTCACGGTCAAGACTCTCTGGACACCCCACGGAGGTCGCTCCGTCCTTCTGGAACAGGAGCAACGTAGAACCGAGACGGTATAGACTGCACAATACGTTGCCGGGTAGATTTCCCAGACGTAGACGAGCCCTGTTCCGAATCTGGAAAGCACTACCAGTGCATCGAACATCTCCTCCAGATGGGAAATCGTTCGTATTACTCAGCTGGGATGATTCTCCACGCGGGAGCGAAGTTGTTTTGCACGATGCGTTGATCCCTCCGTCACGTGGAACCGTATGGACCGCCCGGTCGCGGTCCAGTAGCCATCCTCGTCGTGTGCCGCCAACGCGGTCAACTGCCGTCCTTTAACTGCTCCCGCCAATCTCCCCTCTCTCTGAGCTCGCATCTGCAACCCTTCCAAACCTGACAGAAGCTCATTTTAGAGAGTGTCACTCTGTCATATACTTTCCACCTGTCACTCGGGCCAGCCCGCCCGTCCTAGCGTTCTGGATGGCTGTCTCGGAAAGGACACTCGGGTTAAATGGAGCCCATCGTAAAGGTCGGACACCGCCAGATCCTCAGGGAAGGATGTGATTAAAGCTATTATTAGACATCACACGTACTGTAGGTGGATAAACAGCAGGGGGGGAGGGGGAGGGGGAGGTTGGACTGGCTGGCTAAGGTGAAGAGCAATGTTGGGGGAACATGTGTGCCCTCAGACTCCTCAGCAGTCAGGCCGACGTTACGTCGTCTCTGTATATGGCAAGTTCTAATTGGGATGCGGGGATGTCGGTACGGTAGAGTGCTCCTAGTGCGTTGTGGGAGTCTGCCCTGGGGGAGCTGCGTGTGCTGCAGGGAGAGAGGTGGTGTGGGTGGGGTAGAAGGGGGAGGGAGGGAGGGTGGGTATCTCCGATGCTGGCCTTTTTGAAGTCCCTTCTCATGGTCGCAGCCCAGCTTCAGAGGGTGAGCGAGGCTGATGGAATCGTGATGGGATCCGGACGCCTGGGCGTCTCGGTGGGAAAGGCTTGAGGCAAACGGACGCCTCGCTGGAGCACGTTTCAGACGCGTCAGTTTCACTGGCATATCTTAGGCTGTTTATATATATATTCTCTGCCATCCACACACCTTCCCACTCCAAAACTCCATCTATATAATGCATCCCTCATTCAGGATGTTGTCTGTCTGTCTGTCTGTCTGTCACACACACACCGAACACAAACCCCTCCTGTGACACTCAGCCCAGATAACAGGAGCAGGATGAGGGAGACAGGAAGTCAGCAGGGTTACCCTGGAGGAAGAGCAGCAGAGGGGGCTTGGAGGGTGCGTGCGCTTGTTTGTTGTTTTGTGTGTGTGTGTGTGTGTCTCTGTGTGTGTGTGTGTGTGTGTGTGTGTGTGTGTGTGTGTGCGTGTGTGAGAGGAGAGAGAGGGTGGAGGGGTGGGATCCTATCACTCACAGCTTTCAGGAGTCATTAGATCAGTGACAACCTTGACAATAAAAGTCAAAGTGTCAGCAGTCAGCAGTCAGCCCTTCTTCTGGTGGTTGTAGAGGTAGCTAGGCAGAGCAGGATTGACAGGCTAACTCTGTTAGCTGAGGGCCTGGAGGATGTGGTTAAACACCTTGGACATAATTACATTTTCTGGTAAACATGATTTTTTTTTGGGGGGGGGGTTTGTTGATTGATTTGTTTTGGTTTAGTGTTACGCTTCAACGATTTTGGCGAGTCAAGAATCTGGGGGTCGACTTTCTGTCCAGTGGGAATTTATAGGCAGTTATTTGTTTGAGAGGGGGAGACAATATAAAAATAGAGGGAGAAATACATATGCACACCTATAGATAAATTATTTTTTTCCCTTGAGTGGCATGTGTCAAGAGAAGATAGATGGGGGGGGGGGGGGGAGGGAGAGAGAGAGAGATAAAGAGAGGGGGAGATGGAAAGATAAAAGCTACATTTGAGAAGGAGCTGTAAAGCCTGGATGCCCTCCTCCTAAAACCATTCTATTAGGGGGAAGAAATCAGATAGCAAAGTAATCCTCTTTCCTTGAAATAGGATGTTTTTTTTACTACACGTGGCAACATGGTACAGAGCAGGGGAAATAGGACTTGATTAAAACGTGTAATTGTTTATTGACTCCGTTCAAATTAATCATCTCATTAGTCTTGCAATGACCCTAAATGGGTGTGCTTCATCAAAGTCACGTACGGGAAAATATTGTCATGCAGTATGGTAGACAACATGGAGCATCTTACATTTCCTCAGTTACCATGGTGATGAGTTTAAGAAGTGTGTGTGTGTGCGTGCGTGTGTGTGTGTGTGTAGATGTGCACGTATGTCTCCAGCTCAGAGTGGGAACGTGTGTTTGACTCTGTTGGCGTGTTTATCCACATTGGCACAGTCATGTTAGTCACTTGATCAATACACATGTGCTGTTCAGTGGCTGCTATTATCCTGGAAAATAATGTCAAGGACGATCATGTGGCAGTTTCAGCCCTGCACCGATGTTTTAGCGACTGGAATGGAGGCTCTCGCTTATGAGTCCGAAGAGGACTTCTGTTACCACCCCTGAGAAGATTTAGGAAGCCAGCGGCTTGAATCCAGACCATGGATTAGAACAACATAACGCACAAACACTGCCTCTAATCAAAATCCTCCACTTTGAAACAAACAAATACACGCATCTGACAACGTTTTCGTTTGTGGCCCGCGTTTGGGAAGTTTCGAGTCGATCGTCAGTCAGCCTATTTAGAAAAGCGGATTCTGTTTGAGCAGCGTTTTCCGTTCAAGATATCCACCGGTGTGGACTGGCACTGACGTTGTCCATTTGTGCGTCAAAGCTGTGATTGATCCTCTATAGTCTGGCTGTCATTGAGACAATCCTCCCAGTTATCTCCAGTCTGGGTCAGCGTCTGGCCAGCTTGGGTTCCAGTACTCCGATAGCCTGGCTGGATTAACCCCTCAGGCCCAGAGATTTGACCTCCGTAGGCCAACCCTAACCCTCAAGTCTCTGACCTCAGAACCTGTCAAAAAAAAACGAAAAAAAAACACTGAGCTACATCTGTTTTATTTGGCTCAAACCAGATAAGTGGTCGAAAGCCTGCTTGATTAAGCACCCGTGTTCTGCATGCAGTTTAGCAGAGACGGAATCCCAGTGTCAATTTAATGGTGTAACGTCAGGATAAAGACTCGTTCGTTGCGCAATACCACTCATCCGGCGAGCCAAAACGACCGTTAATCGTGTCTAGTTCCGCACATGTGTTTCTGACATGTTGTATCCTAAGAAAGGAAGCGCGTCGTAGTGTTGGGATCTGACGCGTTTGCCTGTGCTGGCTCTGCCTACGTGAGTCAGTCCGCAGAACTGGCGTGGGAATCGAAAGTGTGTTGAGCAGAGTTGTAGTTAGCCTGTCATACCGACATGCTCTCCTGCCAGGCACTGGATCCATCCTGGTGAGGACAGATGAAGACGCTGTAACTGGAATAGAATAGTCTGCTTTGGTGCTGTCCTCCCCGTCCGCTTGAGTCACCCCACGATCTCATCTCCTTCCCTCCTTCTCGAACGCTCTCCTTTATAACCAGGCTCGATTCGCCCGTGCGTTCGAATCCTGTCGTTATCTTGCGGTCTTCTAAAGGGCGAAATCGGGACTGAGTTTGAAAGTGCTAGCAGCTGTTGGTCTCAACCCTATTCCAGCACAGGTAAATATGGCTACAGATATATGAATATGGATTCAGAGGGGAATAGACAGAGAGAGACTAGATGGAATTTGTCTCCTCGCCGGTCTTGGCTGTTCACCTCTGTAATCCATCTGGCTCTCTGCAGTGCACAACCCCCCCCCCGTACGCCCAGCCAGCCAGGCCGGAGGACTGCCAAGAAGCATGGCAAGTCTAGATTTGCAGTGGCATCGGGTTCATTTGCGAAGCGTCCGCAATTACGGTTAAAAGGAGCGCCGTGAATATTCAAAGGAGGAAAATCCCTCGTCCACCTGCTCAGGCAAGGGCGAGCATCCAGCCCGCCGTTAATTGGTTTTCCTCTCGCTCCTCTGTTGCCGAGTACAGTTCGTCGCTCCAGCCCGAAGGGTGTTTGTATTTCTGCCTTTGAAGTTGACCTCTAAATGCTCTGCAACAATATCATGCTAATTTTCAGACCAAAAAAAAAAAAAAACGGACACAAAAAAAGAGTGTATTTCTGTATTGTATTTCTGCCTCGTTTGCTTTTGGGGATTTTCATGAAGAACACCCAGCTTTCAGACAGGAAGCTTTTCAATGTTTATTGCTTTGCTTTTTTAGTATGAATGTTTTTTTTACTGGTATGCTAAATCCTCATTTTCCTCTGTCTTCTCATGCAGATCTGCCGTTATGTAAGGTGAAGGGTTTTGTTGGAACGATGCAGGGCTCCTTATCAGAGACTCCACTTCTTGGAGCCAGCTGACGCCACCATGTTTGGCTTTCTTCTACAAGGGAGACCAAAGCTTACCCATTCGGTTAGATAAGTCAGAGCAGAAAGGAAATATTTTCAGGAAGAATGGAGTAACCGTGGGAGAGGGAAGGAGGGAACTGGGAGAGAGGGAGAGGAAGAGGGTGAGGGAGAGGAAGAGGGTGAGGGAGAGGCAGGGTGAGAAAATGTGGGAGAGAATGTGAGAGGGGGGGTGCCGTAAATGACTGAATAACAATGAAGTAACTCTTATGTATACTGGAGTCTGTATTCATTGATCCTCCTCCGAGCCCCCATATCTACAGCAGGTCCTTATCCACACAAACACACATGCACCTGTGTCGTCTAGAGTACATCTCCACTGGCTTGGAGCACAGACATGTTAGGAGCTTTGAACTGAACTGCAGAGCGGCGGGGCTTTGATTAGCCCCCCCCCCCCCCTCCCCCGGCTTCTTATAGGATGCTGTGACTCTGTACGCCAGCCTACATCACCTGGCAGGGTGGATTCATGGTCTCATAGGAAGCTGTGACTGTACGCCAGCCTACATCACCTGGCAGGGTGGATTCATGGTCTTATAGGATGCTGTGACTCTGTACGCCAGCCTACATCACCTGGCAGGGTGGATTCATGGTCTCATAGGAAGCTGTGACTCTGTACGTCAGCCTACATCACCTGGCAGGGTGGTGTGGAAGTGGCAACGCTGCCGGCCAGGGAAAGCGGTCAAGGAAGGAGTGGGGAGAGGAGGGGAACACATGGGCTCTCAAAGGCAAACTCTCCCTCCGCTCGGAAGGAACGCTCGTGTGAACAGAGGCTCCCCCTGAACCCAGTATTTCGAGGAGCCATGTTGGATGGTGGCTGAGGCAACTGAAGCTGGGGTGGATTTTGTAGCCCCAAGGGTTGGGTGCGAACGGGACGTGTTGTCTAGGCACACTCTCGCTCGCGGCTTCACGCGTGTTGTGATCTTGCGCAAGTATGCGTATGTGGTAAGGATGAGTTATTTTGAAGTGCACTAGATGCTTGCGTGTGTGTTTTGGTGTGGGTACGTGTGCGTGCTTGTGTGTGTGTGTGTGTGTGTGTTTATGGAGGGGTGTTATAGTGTGTTTACGACTGTATGTCACCTGAGAGCTGATCTACTAGGCCTGCATGCAGTACTGGAACCTGAAACCTTGTGCCAGTACTCTAAACACACACACAAGCTGTACACAGACAAAGAATTTGACAACACTTCTTTTTATGCCTCTACTACCCCATAGGACCAGAAAACCACACCACACCAACAGACCTAGCGCCACACAGTAAATGATAGAAATATACCTAAATAGAATCTGTCATTCAGATACTTACTTGGCAGGTTTAAGATTTGTTTCTTGGAAATATTATGTATCATATTCTGGGTTTTATTTAATTTATGAATGCAGGTAGTCTTATGTCATTCGTGTTCCTTTATTCCTGCAATGGGAACTGATATACGATCTCTTTTAGAGTCGTAACAACAACCCCTTCAAAGGGACGACTCAAAACTACCCCTCCCAGAAGCCTTTGCTCTGCTCACCCTCCCCGGCATAACTGCTGCCATAGTATTTTATATTTTTTTGAAGGCGGTGGGGATACCCCTTGCATTTTTTTTCCCATTTCCTGTCGATGTCCCCAGACTGTGGTAATTGTGGTCACGATTTACAGTGACAGTGGTTTGAGGAACGCGGGTTTGAGTTGGACGGCAAGCACTCGTTAGCGTTAGCTGGGAGATCGACCGACTTTCACAGCTGAGTAACTGGGTCAGTTAGAGATGTCTCCTCAGTTTATCTGTAGATGCTTCGTGTTCCCGACTCGCTTTTTAGCAACCTACCACTGTCCCTCCTCCCCTTTCTCTCCACCACCTCCTCCCTGTACTGGATCATCACCTCACTTTTCATTCCTCTTCCTCTTAACATGACTCCCTTACCGTCTTTGGTTTTCCATCTCTCTTCAATCCCTACTTTTGATCTGTCTCGCTCGCTCTCTCTCTCTCTCTCTTTCAATCTTTCTCTTTTTCTTTAAGTCTCTCCCCTGTTCTCTTTCTATCCCTCAATATCTTTCTCTACTCCTCCTTCTCTCCACCCCCAGCCTTCTCCATCTCTCTCTTAGCGTGTCTCGCTCGCCCCACTCTGTACCCCAACTGACGAGCTGTAGATTAGCCTCCAGGAAATGTCAGCGTGTGCACGCACGCGTGTGCTCTGGTTACTTATGGATTTACGGGTCTGGAGCTTTTCCTTGGTACAGTCTGACTCTAGCTTGGGTTCTACCTTCATTCTCCGTTTGTTGGGAAACTGCTTCCGTTGGTCTCCCTGATGCAAGGCCTTGTTTGTTGTGTACGTGAAGGTAGCTCTTCAAAAATGTGGCCCTAATGCAATTGTTGACTACACCGACTGTGTCCCCGCAGAACTCCCAAGCTAACTGTGCCCTCTTGTGGGGGGAAAACACAAACCAGAGCCTTGTGTGGATAGTCGCGGCTTTTTCCGACGGTACTTGATTCGGACGAGAGCCCACGATCATCCAGTTACCGATCAGCATCTTTTCAGAAGATGAGGACATCCTACGTTCACAAAGTCTTGCGTTATCCAAGTGCCGTGGACTGAATTCGGCTCTCCATCCTTTTGTCTTGAGGTCACTCAAGCCCGAATCTTTAGGGCTCCTGGTTTCTACGCTAGTCTCTCCCTTAGCCTCTTACAATACTTCTTGCACCCCCACCCCCATCATCCACAAATGCCAGCCATTAAAAATGCATGGAGGTGTTTTCTCATTAGCTAAACTACAATGCTGCAGATCAATCTAAAGGAGTTGAGCATGAAAATAATCAGGCCTGCGTCATTTATAATGAATAGTACGACCAGGCTTCGGAGAGGGTGATCATTGTTTCGAAGGGATGAATAAAATGAAGACTTGCAAGGGGAAACTATTGTGTATTCCTTTCCCTAGCTCAGATAGGGTCTCTCTTCAGGAGGGTCATCCAGATTGTGTTTGACAGCTGTGTCAGATGAAAGGTTGGATAAATAAAGTTTGATTGAGACTGTTCTGCCAAGGTAGGTTAGGGTTACTGCAATCTGCACATCTTTACTTTGTGCTTGGTTCGTGGAGTTTTATGCGAAAGGCAAAACGTCAATCAAGGTTTGTTTGGGATTAGAAAGTATTGTGGGGTTGACGTGCCTAGAATTTTGATATGATCCCCCCCCCCCTCCTCCCAAATTAAATATGGTTGCCTGGACAAACTTAATCCGTACATAGAACACATGTTGTTTAAGTAGCATATTGAATAACAAATCAGATATTTTCAACCTCACGATTCATGACGTCTTACAAACGTTGTCCCAAAAGTCTCCCGCAATTCTTGAAATAACTTGAATCAAAATTGTAGTAAAATTCTCATTTCCATATATGACCCCCCTGCGGATGAACCTGATTGGTTGTCAAAGGCAAACCCTGTACTTTAACTCTTCGGTCCACGCAACACCTGATTCAACAGCACGGCTTGAACATTCGATCTCCATCCTGACACAACAAGCCCACGCGAATGCAATCACTCCTCTCCCAGACCAGCTTGGTTTACAAATGTGTGTATTTTCTTTCCGTTTTCTATGTATGGTTCTGGACTTTACTTACACCGTGTGCATTCGCTAGTGCATGCTAACTGACAGGAGGGCCCCCATCCATTATTTAGCATGGTGTTTTCAAAAAAAGGGTGTCTGTAAAGACCCAGGGACTGGTTGATTACAGGTAATGTGTTTGGCCCACAAACATGGCCACGAAGAAGTTGACTCTCGGCATGTACTAGGCCACCGTCAGACAGCCTTTCATTACATGGTTAAAGCTCTCCTTTTTCCACAGGAGCAGTTGTGGCCTATTTCGAAAACCCTGTTCGAAGGTCATGTCACGTTCAAGTTCTCATGTTAATGTGCATTTATGAAACTTACGGTTGTATTTTTTCCCCTCTCTCCCCTCTGTCCTCTCTCTCCTCTATCTCTTCTCTGTCTCTCTCTCTCCAGGTTGTGCTAGTGTTTGCGCTCAGCATCGGGGCCCTTGGAATATACTTTATAGACTCTTCTGAGTAAGTATCGCACCTGTTGTCTCACACACATTCACACCCTTGCACGCGCGCACTTCGGCTGATGTTGTCAATGGAGACATGTTTGTTTCTATGGTAACCAAGCCTGGCGAGTTATCAGTGTACCGTGCGAGGGGGGGGGGGGCTCCGTCAAGCTCCCCTCCCGGGGCGTTTGGCTCTCCCCCAGGAGTAGCAGAGCATGTCCACCCCCCACCACCACAGCCACGCCCACAGACCTACACCCACACTCTCTCCGAGAGCACAGCACAGGAGCCCTGTAAATGGAAAACGAGTGTGTGTACATTGACTTTATAAGAGTATTGTATAAAAAATTACAAAAAGATACGATTTTCGACCTGTAGTTTTAGGTAGGTTGTTCAACATACTTTCAGTTGTTCTGTCTTGGTTGGACTGGGGTGACTGGGCCGTTTGGATGTGACCTCGTGGGAATTCTTCCATGTTGCTCTTTTAACAGACAGTTGAATAGTTCCTTTTCCTACCCTTCTCACCCACCTCTTTGCTTCCCTCTTTCTGCCAACCTGACACAGCATATTTCTGATCAAATGTTGTGTTGGAATGGCAGGTCATTCCAACATCATTGTAAATCCCTTAGAAGGTGTGGGTCAGGGGGAGTTGGGGAGAGGTCCTCAGGCATCAGTACTTCGCTATGGCACGTTAGCAACCTTGACTTGATTGACAGCTCTGCCTTGACACCTGCAAGGCGACACAGCAGTGATTGAGAGGCCGTGGAGCCAAACAATAAGCAGAGGGGCGGATCAATGGGACTGTCATACTGCTGCACCGAGGGCAACTGTGTTTAGCATCCCTTACGCTGTCGTGTGTTAAACACGATAGGCTGGTCACTGGTTGGTCATAAGCATTCCTCTCAACATCCTGTCCATGTGACACTCATGTTTCCATGGCTATGTGGTTGGTCTCCCTAGACTACCATGGGCCATTTATGGGCTTTGCATCATTGGAAAAGCCCCCCTTCCACTACACCCCCCCCTCCATGCACACCTCACTTTCCTCCCCTCCCAGAGCCAGTTCACTTCCCACATATAAGGCTTCTCGCAACCTCACAGCAGGGAGCCATTCAGGTTCCAGCCGTATTTCCACCACAACAGCTGGAGCTTCGCCCGTCCTCTCTCACTCCCCTCACGCCGCCACCGAAATGTGCTCACATGCGAACATCACCCGCCCCCCCCCTTCACCTACACCCCCCCTCCCCCTTTGTTTGAAAGGCGCGATAGCTCTTCAAATGACCTTTCCCTCCGTATGTGGAGGGGGAAATGTTAACGATCGAGGACATTGATCAGAGCAGATCTGGAGGGGATGTGTGTGTGTGTGTGTGTGGGGGGGGGGGGGTCACCTGTTAACGGGCAGCCATTACCACGGCGAATGTGGAGGCGGTTTCTCTAGCGCTTGTGCTCTTCGTCGACACATCGCGTTTGCGATCAGGGCTGCAGCCTTGCGTAGATTCGGACGTGAGCGTCAGGCAGGCGGAGGGTCGGACCCGGCACGGCCTCGAGGCTCGCCAGGGAGAAGTCATCAAAGGCATCCAGACCGCGGCGGTAGCCGCCCGGTTAGCCGTGCGCAGTCTCTGAGGTACTGCGAAGGGTGGTAAGCGGTCAATAAGAACGTGCCTGCTCGTGTGCCAGTCGGGCGGGGGGAGCCAAGCTGGCGGGGTGGGGAGTGGGGCTGCACAAGAGGCTGGAGATCCTCCAAGATGGGCTTTTATGTATGCATCAGTAGAGAAGACTAGTTCCCCAGGGGAGGGTCTACAGACACACACACACAAAGATCAGAGGGTTGAGCAGGAAAAAGAGGGAAAAAAACACCCTCTTCCTCAGTGATGTCCACCTTACAGTCTTCCTCCAGCTGTTCTCTCCTGGTTTGCACCAGGTGGGTGTTTTTTTTCTCCTGTTCACGAGACGGGTGTTTCGTTTCCTTCGCTGCAGAAACACGCAGCCTGGGAGGGAGGATCCCCTAATCCGTTTCTGTCTGTTGACAGACGGAATTCCCAGGCGCTTCCCACAGTGGTGCGTTTGCGGTGTCAACTTGGCATCCAAGGACTGGTCCGGTGGTGGGATGTAGGAAGTTTTTAAAACGTGCTGAGGGAAGCATTGAGAAGTGTCGGTTTTACCGGAAAAATCCAGCTGGTCGCCTTCTCAGAGAGACGCCAACGCGTACGACACAAAATGTGATCATCCCTGTTTATCTGGGGGGGGGGGGGGGGGTTTGTGTGTGAGTGTGTGTATTATTCTGCAATCCAAAATGGGCTGCAAAGCTGATGCTATTTTGGGTTCTATTTTTATTGGGAGCGTGCTGTCCCCCACTCCCCCCTCCCCCTCCCCTCCCAAATCCTGCTCTGTTTTAATACGTCCTCTCCTCCCTCATCCCTCTCTATCTGGCAGCTTTAAAACAAATGAAGACGGACCGTATGTAGGACAGCAACTCAGCAGGGCCTCCTTTTAGGGATGTCCTTGTTCCTGCTCCACTTCTCTTTTGCATGGACTCGTGCACACACACACACACACACACACACACACACACACACACACACGCCTCACTTGCCTACTATGGGTCGTATTCCATGGTCAGCGCAACAGCGCACGATGCACTTCCTACAGGTGACATACAAGTTGTACCAAAAGACACATGACCACTACACCTTACAGTTTGATAGGTAACCAACCGTGTGTAAAGGCAGGTGTAATATGCACGTGTTACATTTGACAAGGCGTTTGTAAAGGCAGGCGTTATTACCGCTGCACCGAGCTGACGTGCCAACGCAGCACAGAGGCCCCCCTGCAAATACCGGCGCAACTAGACGCGTTCGCTCTTTAGACCACATCAACAACATGCGCCCATCGCCATGGCGACACCCACCTGACGTATGTCACGCCACTGCGTGCATTACAAGCGAAAGTAAATTGCTGCCGTGTGTTCGAAGGTTTGATGCCATCGCCTAGGCGCATGCAGGCGCACTCCCAGGTCCTTTGGAGATTAACCGTTGGCATACAAGCGCCCCATAGCAACCTTGTATATGTACACACGCATGCACCCACATACAGACTACATAACCCACATGCACGCAGCCACGACCGTTATAGAGGATGAGATGGCCGTGCGATTGGCCAGGGCTCCAGCGGTGCGGCGTCTGCCTCCGACGGCGTCATTAGAGGCTTTCAAGCGATCAATGACAGCAGCGAAAAAGAAACAGCGCTAATGACTTATTAATGGGGTAAGGTGAGAAATATGGCCGACTTGGGAGGCTGGCGTGGCAGACCTTGCGGTGGTGAAGGATGGGCTAAATAAAGAGCTGCGTGTGTGCATGTGTGTGTGAATGCACCGTGTCTACAGTGCCCTGGGGGGGTGGGGGGGTCAAGGCAGAGACCACCAAAATGACACTCTTACTGATGAGGCCCTCTTGTTGATTTAAAATGCCTGCTGACAGTCCCACTATAAGCCTCCCCTAATATTGTGGACGTTCCACCAGTATAAAGCATCTGATGGGATTCCCGAGGGCAGGTTGAAAAACGAATCCTATTCCACCGTTACGCCAGACTTTGCCTATTCCTGACACGGAGGAACCCGATAGCGGGGCGGGGCCCTCGTGATGGCGTCTTCCCCTGCTCTCTCTTGCCCCACCTTTCATTGCTATTAATACCCGGGCCTTGTCTGAGAGGAGGCAGGGTCTTAAGGAGACCCTGACATGCTCTGCTCCTGGGGCTATTCAAGTGCTTCGGCGCCAATGTGACCTCATAGCATGTGGTTAGCCCGGCTAACCACCAAGCTAATCAGGCTGTGATTAACGCGCGCGGCTGCAGGCTCCCCGACAGCTTTGAATTAGGTGTACGAAACATGTGAATATGTGAGATGGAAGTGAACTAGCCAATTTGTGCGGAATTAGTAGGACTGTCTACAGTAGGTCATCGCCCTAATTACTCGAAATAATAAGCTATCAGGTATGATTTAATGGCGCTTTTCTCGAATTCTGACGAGGGGAAACGCAGGAGTCTCGAACGTGGACAGTTTCGGTTGGCTTCTCCACGTGTGACCCTTCAGGTGTTGGAGCTGATTTTCGGTTGGACACCCCTCTGTCCGCCCCCCACTCTGTCCTCCCCCTCCAGCTCTCTGCAGAGCTTGTGCCATTACCTCCTCAATTATTCACACTTGTTAAGTGGCTGCGCGACGCTCAAACCCCTCCCCCCCCCCAAAACCCCCCCCAGATGGAGACGCTGGTTCCTTATCGGGAAGTGTGGCGAATGAGGCCCGACTCCTCTTCAGAGTTAATCTAAATGTAGGTTCCACGTTGCCTGAATAAAGTACAGAGAGCATGTTTTCGAAGGCAGACTTCATTTGGTTGAAGACTTTCATCAACTTGCCGATAAGAAAAGACCCACTTACATTTTTTAAAATTTTTTTGCTCACACCGGCACATAGGCACGGATCTTTATCTCCTTAACTGGTTTTGTGTCATCAAAGGGAAATGATGCAGTGCATGTAGTTGTGCCTCGTGGCGTCTTAACCGTATTTCTGCTGAGTGTATTTTGCAGTTTGCTCCATACTCGTACTACCGCACTACTCAGAATGTCAGACTAAGATGTAGTTTGTCCAGTTATAGCGAATATATTCACCATGTGCCAGGGTGACATTAGGCAGCTGCAGGGGGGCCTGCTTTCGAACGTCAAACGTCAGAAGCGTGCGGTTCGGGACTTCCGAGGTCGTTCGCTTTAGTGTCGGAAATCGGAAATGCTGCTGCTGTCCACCTCTTGGTCCCTTATCGCTGCTTGCGTTGAACGAGGGCTGGCGAAGCGCAGAAGCCTGCCCATTCAACCATGTCCCCCCCGCCAGAGCCCAACCCAAACCCTGCTTTGGGAGAACGAGGGCGGATAAGTGGGAGCGATTGTCAGCCCGCGGGTGACGCTTGTTCAGAGCTGTACTTAGGGGACATAAAAATGGAGGAGCTATTTTTAGTCCCACTGGGAAGGTTTTTATTTGTCTAGTGCCCTTGCCGGTGCTAAATCACGCTTATTTTAGTAATGGTGTCTTGACCTAAATCAATCACGGCTGCGCTAACCCGCTGCCCTCTCAGATCTCCTCCACCCTTCCTCCCCAACCCATTACTCTCTTAGGGGGTGGAGAGGGGGCACCGAGAGGTCACAGACAAGTGTGTACTCACAGTACAGTACTAACAGGATTCTCTCGCACGCACGTACTCGCGCCCCGCTGTAACACGCGGGAACTGGCGGTGAAGCGTTCGGTATCGGCGCAGCAGGTGCAGGTTGTTGTAAACGTTAAGGCTGCGAGAGCAACCTTGGTGCGTCTCCTGGATGGAACTGAGGTGGGCTGTGGGCGGGGGGCTCGCTTGCTCCGTGTTGGCTGACTGAAGGTGCGGAGCTATTTCTACGCCGTCATCACCTCCGCTGTTAGCTTCCTGGAAGGAGAAGCTCTCCCCGACTGAGGATGTTAATGTGGGGACAGAATTCTGTCCGGAAATAGAATCCCCCCCACCCCCCACCCCGACCTCCCTTTGCTCTACAGCTGCCCCTGAGGCTGGTGTTGTGTATGTGCATGCGTGTGTGCATGCGTGTGTGCATGTGTGCATGCGTGTGTGTGTGTGAGTTTGTCAACATTATGGGAAGTAGTGCACTGAAGCGCCTCGCCAACTCAAGCACAAGATGACCAGAGTTCAAACCTGAGGCACCAGAATCTCCAGGCAATTTCCATCTGGCCTAGAACAGGCCCTGTGTGCTATATACAGCAGGGGAAGATTGTGTCTCGAAAATGGTCTAATGCCCCAGGGAGTCTTTTCTCCCTTCCCCCACTTCTCTCCATCCCTCCCTCTTCCCTCCTTCACACTGACTACTGTCTCTCAAGCCATCTTTCTTTCTTTTTCTTTCTCTCTTTCTGTCTCTTTTTGATGTGTCTTTCTGTGTCTTCTCGCTCTTTCCCACTTTCTCTTTCTCTCTCTTTCTCACTTTCTTTATTTATCCTTTTTTTTCTGTCACCTTCTCCTCCCTCCCTCCCTCCCTCCCTCCCTTCCACCTCTCTCTGTGGCTGCCGAGGACAACAGTGTGCCCCAGGCCAAGCCCAGGCTTAAGGAGGCTGCTATTGGGTAATAAGAACCTCAGTGGGCAGATCTATTTTCTGCCAGGGCACTGGCAGCATGTGGCTCGTGGGTCCCATGTGATTTCAGAGTGTGAAGTGACATTGAGAGCAGAAGTCAGGCCTTCCAATCCATACTCTGTGGAAGTGAGGCCTTACGCATAGTGTTCACTCACACACACACACACACACACACACACACACACACACACACACACACACACACACACGTACGCACACACTGTCTTCGTTCTCTCTCACACACAAACTCTCACTCTCATGCTCTCTCTCATGCACAACAAACTTTCTATCGCTCACTCACTATCTCTCTATTGTAACTCACTCACTTACACACAGACACACACACACACACACACACACACACACACACACACAGATAAGCTGAATGCTCCAAAAAAGAAAAAATGCCTAATTGCCATCTCGTTGTTTAGTTTGACCAAGGGCTACTTGTCAGCTTCATCACCAAAGCCATGGCAGTGTGCATAGAGACAGGAGAGCTGACTGCTGCTGGATTTGGGGACGTAACTGTACTGGTAGGCCGGTGTCAGGCCGGTTTGAGTGAACTTGCAGTCCCTCAAGGCTGTCCCACTGTTTACACTGCTAGAATGTGCCACTGCCTCAGAGTTCTGCCTGTGGTGAACATTTCTCAGGTCAAATGACAGCCAGTCAGATCTGCCACAGAATGAGGGCAGTGCAGTGCCTGAACAGTTGTCATTTTGCCCACCAGGCTACGTGTGTGTGTGTGTGTGTGTTTATCACAGGGTAACAACCTTAGTGGGGCTTCTGGTGACAGCATGTTTTTATATCTCTGATTAACCGACCAACCAACACCACAGGGTGAATAACCATGACACGTAATCAACAACAAGTATATGCATTAAATGTGTGATTCACGGAGGGCTATCGGATATTTATTTATTTGGCTCTCGAAGCTGTTTATTTGATAAAACGGGAGGGTTGGCTACTGGTAAATAAATGAGAGCAGATCAATGTAAAATGCTTGGAAGGGTCAGTAGCAAATTAACCTCTGTCTAGAGTCTGATAGTGCTTCATGAGGAATCGCCTTTTAACCTAATTAAATCACTCACAGTTTTTTTGTGTGTGTGTATTGTATCAACATATCCATTTTGATTTGCCTGGGCAGGCTCCAAGATTCAAATGGTTATAATGACCTCCCACACACACACCGCACACACACACACACACACACCACTGGACAACACACGAGTCCAACAGATCTTGTGAGCCACCGATCAGTTTTCTACTGGATTTCCCATTTGCTAATCCATTAAATCATTCCCCCAGCACCAGTCTCGATTAAGGCGCTTCATCGTACATTCACAGAGGAGGGATTATGTCCTGTACTTGGTCCTGTGGGACTTTAAACGTGCTGCCATCAGACATGTCGTATGTAGCCGTCTGTGTTTTACGCTCTGGCGTGTTTTTCATGGCGAATATGGGCCCATTTTTGCTGACTGACTTCATGGACAGCTGTCACAGGCTGCAGTCTATACATTCCAGCAGTCCCCACCCCCCACCCCTCCTCCTCCACGCACTCATTCACGGGCTACTCCGACCGTATGAGCTGTTCGTTCGACCAGAACGCATTCATTTGGAACGCAACCGCACAGCGGAAACTGGATGCAGAACCGGCACGGTGCTTTGCATACATTATAACATCGTTAAACGTTTCCTCTCATGATTAATCCCAGGTCAGATCTAAAGATAGATTATTATTATCATTATGTAAGGGAGCAGATTATGGCTGCTTTGATCTTTTGTCTATTCTCAGGGACCCCATTTTAGCTACTCCGCTATGCTAAAATATTAACGTAGTGGGGTTAACGTAGCTGTTCAATGCATTAATAAAGTAATTGAGATCATTGTATTTCGCCCAAGGAAAAGGGCTGTGTCTGTATGCTGAAACAGATGTGCGGAGTTGGCGTTCTAGTTCTTTTTAAGACGCGGCATCACGGAAGCGTCGCTAGCCATGTTCCTCTGCTGTCTCTCCGCAGTCCTATAGAATCCTGTCAGAATTTCTACAAAGACTTCACGCTACAGATCGACATGGCGTTCAACGTCTTCTTCCTCCTCTACTTTGGTCTGCGGGTAAGCGCATTAGCTTGCACACGCGAGCACGGGCGCACACACACACACACACACACACACACACAGACACACACACAGGCACACACACGCACACACACACACACACACACACACACACACACACACACACACACACACACACAGACAGACACACAGTACCTACATCTGATCTTCTCATGTTGATTCTACTGTTATAATGCTGACATACTGTGATGCCAGAGCAGCACTTCATTTGTAAAACCCAACCACAGAAAATCCTCAATGAATGAATAAACTCATAAGCAGCTTAGCACTGCCTGGCATCCACGTGACTCCAAACATTGACGGTAATTCACAAATATGTCATATGTCAGGAAAACTATAAACACAGATATGCTGTTCTATTTTTGTGTCACTGTGGGCCGGTACTGTTACAAAAAAAAAAAACACACAAAAAAAACTTTAAATGTTTCATGATTTTTCTTGTTGTTGTTGTTGTTGTGATTGTTTTTTTTTGTCTCCCTATTTTACCACAGTTCATAGCAGCCAACGACAAGCTGTGGTTCTGGCTGGAGGTCAATTCGGTGGTTGACTTCTTCACTGTTCCTCCTGTGTTTGTGTCTGTGTACCTAAACAGAAGCTGGCTTGGTAAGTCTCTTCATCCCCTCTCCTTGGTTCTCTCACTCTCGCTGTTTCACCTGGCCTTCCTTTCTGTCCTCAATTATTCACCTCCGTCTCTCTCACTCTTGCGCTACTTCTCTCTTTTCACTCTATTCCAACCCTCTCGCTCTCTCTCTTTTTCTCTCGCTCTCTCTTTCTTTCTCTCTCTCTCTCTATCTCTGCCCCTGCGAGTGCCTCAGAGCTGAGCTGGCCTGCCCTGAGGCAGGAATCAACTTTTGCTCGTCATTGAAAGTGACAGGGTTCTCTGCTCCTCTGTTGTTTCAGGAAACACACACACACACACACACACACACACACACACACACACACACTGGAGTGAAAGTGACGCAGGGCTAGAGATGACTCAGGCCTTAGACCCAGGCACGACCAGGCCGACTGTAGACTGAGCGATGGATAGGAGAGGACAAGACTGGAGTGTTATGACTCTGAGCTGAGGTGGAGAGCAGCACCTGGAGTTATCTTACCTTGGGCCCTCAGAACTGCCATCTAATGAGCAAGCCATACTTAGGAACAAACTCTCCCTGGTAGAATCAGCCAGGAAAACACCCTTGGCCTGGATTGTTCGGCGGCCTACTTTCTCAAGTGTTGGCCTAAATCGCACCACCTCTCGATGAAGGGAGGCAGCCCATATCTTATCATATCTTGAGCATGTCCTTGTCTTGGCGGTATTGACGTCTGACAGACGCGGACGGGCGCGCGTCGTATGCGATCGCGGGGAATTATTTCTCGGTGGTCATGTGACTTCGGCGTCAGTCAATCGGGAAGGAGTGCCTCGACAGGCATGCGTCGAGGTTCCCAGGAGGAGTGGGGAGGGGAGGGGAGGAGAGGGAGGGGAGGAGAGGGAGGGGAGGAGAGGGACTCAATGTCAAAGACAACTTGGAGACAGACTTGATGTCAAAAACAAAATGCGGTGCTGATGACAAAGCGACTGGAGTGTTTGTCCCCTTTATTCCCCTGCACCTCCTGGTCGGAGGACCAAATGTTTCCACCATCCAGGCCCTTTCGCTTGGCACAGGAAAGGCTCTGTCACCGGGCAATTGACCGGGCAATCTGTCCCCACTGCAATGGAAATCTCTATGTATTTACAGCGTATACTTGTATAAATATATATTCATATGGCAAGAGGAGAGCCATCTGCCCCGCCTGTCACGATACTGATGGCGTAACGCAGCAGACAATCTGTTCCGATGGGCCGAGACACATGGTGTACAGAATTATAGATGACCCCCGACACAGGACGCGAGAGATGCACCGTTCTATTATCCACCTGTTATCTCCAACTCTGCTGTCGAAGGACACCGAAAATCTACACGGTGGTGAATGTCAGTTGCCTTGTGGCCATTTCTTCAATATCTATATTTTCTGCTGTCCTTAAAACTTGTCCCACGATGCGCTCCCTCCGAAGCCGCAGCGTCTCGTGGTTTTCCGTCAGCTGCTAGCGGTTAGCGCTAGCAACCTCCGAGGTGCTTTGGGGTCTTCTTCGCCGGCCTCCCACTCGTGGGTGCGAACTGAGATGATGTAAGAGACCGAAATGGTGCTTTTAGCTGGCGTCATGCTGCAGTGAATAATGATCTGCGCCGTGCTCCCTCTGTAAACACTGTCGCACAGAGGAGTCGGATATCTGCAGCAGAGAACGGGGTGGTGTCCTTATTTTTGGACGTGTTCAAATTTGGAGCGGTTGAGCTATTGCTTAGAGATGTCCTAGTTTTTTTTTTTCCGTTTTTTTTCCCCCCCCGCCTCCAAACCATTCTCATATTTTTCTATCTTTTTCTCCATCTGCGTTCAGCATCCCTTTTATTCAAACAGGGCATGCTAATGAGATCATCAGGGTCTCCTCACACGCACCGCAGATGTAATACCCTCAGACTTCCTCGTTGGGTTTCTGGTGGCTGAAACGTCACGAACGGCGTGGTGGTCTGCTTATGGAGCATGCGTGAAATTCAACACCCGCAGGAAGTCGACGTGACACGCGTGACATGACGTGTGTTCGTCGGTACGTCATGGCACGGCGTGTGTGGAGAAATTCAGAACGCCTTGTTTTTAATCGTTTGAAAACCAAAACCACTGGAACCCAAGATGTGAAGGGGGTGTAAACAGTGTTTGAAATATGGGCGCAATGAAGAGAGAGACTAGGGTGAAGCGTTCGTGTCTGATCCCCTTGCCCCCAAGACCTTGTACAGTACACCCAGCATTCGCGTTATTAAAGTTCATGTCCCATCGTGAACGATACAGTCTATACTCATTTATATAGAGTACATATGCCTTTCCCAGTAAATAACATGGCCACGTTAGGATGTAATGACTGATTGACAACATGAAGAATGATGTTGGGAGTGAGAAGTCATGTATCCCCGTAACTCTCATGAAGATTGATGGACACAGCCTCTTACCGGGCCAGCATTAATCGAAGGGGATGTCTTCCGCTCTGCTCTCGACGGACGGCAGACGGCGTTCGTGTTCCCGAAGACGAACGGTTCCTCTTCCATCACGGCCAAGCTTTGATGGAGAGGTCGAAACCATCGTTAATGGGCCTTCCAAGTAATCAGTCGAGACAGGCCCGCGGTCACTGACTGTTATTGATACAACATCTCTTACTCTATCTCGCTCTCTCGCTCTCTCGCTCTCTCTCGCTCGCTCGCTCGCTCGCTCGCTCGCTCTCTCTCGCTCTCGCTCGCTCTCTCTTTCGCTCTCTTTCTCGCTCGCTCTCTCTCTCGCTCTCGTATCTCTTTTTTTTAGTTACTTTGGTCTTTCAGAAAGAAGAAACGAGGCTGTTAGAGCCAGACCCAAGGTATTCTCTTCTCTCGAAGCGGGTCTAAACGACTGGGTAACCCCCTTCTCAGCCCCCCTGCTAGTCCGCCTGGTAATTGATTAGAAGGACTTCCAGTTCTGCGCCGGCGAAGTAGCGCCACTTGCCTTTTGCCGGGGGAACAACCCCCCGGAACTAGCAGAACTCCTGATCCCTCAATCACCATGTCACCTTCTACCTATGGAACTCTCTCGCTACGCCTGAGGAACAGCCTGAGAACACCTTCTCAGTAGTATTCTCCTGTGGGCTTTTGCCTAATTTGACACTGATTAAGAGGTTTTATGGAATGTGCACAGCTAATGTACGAGGGCACACCACAGTTCCTTTATGGAATAGAAATGACTAGTCTTAAAGTAGTCCTTGAAGTCCGGGTTTCTCCTGAGAGATGTATCCTGGCTGGGCTGAATTAGCATATGCCCGTTTGAAGCTAGCAGCAAGCGCCGCTGCTCTCCTGCTCTGGCAATTAAGCCTCCTTCCCAAGGACCCGCAGCTCGGCCGGGATGATGGGTGGATGATGGGTGGGAGACGGGTGGCGCTTTGAAGAACGCCATTTTCGAGACTATTAGAAGCAACCTTGAAATCTATTTTCCTAAGCCTTTTCTTGTGTGTGGCAGGGGGGGGGGGGGGATTTTTTGGCTTTGAAGGGTTAGAGTTCGACAGTATAACCCAACAGACACGCACGCTTTGTGTGGTGTACAGAACACGATAGCAGTTGTGATCCTCCATAGAGTGGTTGGTAGATAAGTAGGTAGGAAGGTACACACGCTGGCATTTTCAAACTGGCATTTCAGACAGTCTAACCCAACAGACATGCACTCTTTGTGTGATATACGTAACATTATAGCAGCTGTGATCCTCCATAGAGTGCTAGGTAGGTAGGAAGGTACACAATCCGACATTTTCAAACGGTGAACGCATTTAAACGATGTTACTGCCACCTAGTGGACGCTAAATATACTGCCTGCTGATGTCTTTCCGCCGCTTTGTTTTTGATGCTCAAAGAGGCTTACAGGGGCTGGCATGCTTGTGCCGTGTGTGCATCCTCCTCATAAGGACCTTTTCAGGCTGGCGTAAGGCTTTCTGTCTATAGAGGGTGAAGGGAATCGGAATTTCGGAAGCTTTAAGCCTCTTTACTGTAGTGGAGCCTCACGTGTCTTTGTCCAATCGAGCTGTTTCAATGTACATGGTTCATGTATTTTGGTTGGATGTACTCCCAACTATGAGTGAGTGTGTGCGCGCTCGTCTGTCTGTCTGTGTGTGTGTGTGTATTTGTGTGTGTGTGTGTGTGTGTGTGTGTGTATGGGTGGATATGTACCCTAATCCTGACGGTGTTGACTGTGGGCATTATCCCTGTAGAATCCTCCAGAGTCATCTGATTGATAGAATCATCCCAGTTGGAATGACTGGCCCGCCAGTACACGTGACAGTAGACTAGGCCTCTACTTCCAGATTCTCAATGAAATAACCATCACACACACCAGGGATACTCTCTAAATCAACATCTGGACATCTGGTGTGTGTGTGTGTGTGTTTGCGCATGTGTACAGTGTGTGTGCCTTGGCATGATGGGGAGAAGAGATTTTCTCTTCATGCAAATAAAAGCATGCATGTGTCGACAGGCCAGAAACTCATTCACAATTTCCCAGCATCTGTGCTTCCTGTTTACACGCGTGCACACGGACACACACACATATACACACACACACACATAAACACACGTACACACACACACAGTGTGTTCTCATGCAATTCTGTCAATGGAAAGATGGTTTTGTGGGATGCCAAAAGTACTCTTGCATAATAATCTGTAGCTTATCAGTGAGATAACATCAACAAGATGACATCTATCTGACCTTGAAGGTTTCCTAGGATTATCAGAAGTACATGTTGCAGGTTAGATGTAATATTGCCATACATTATAATAATAAGTTAGACCAGTTGTCCTCAGAGCTCCCTGCTGTGTATGTTTAGATGTTTCCCTGCTCCAGCAGATCTGATTCAAATGATTGGGTCATTATGCAGCTCTGCAGAAGGCTGATAATAGTTTATCATTTGAATATATGATACAATATATGTATAGTGTGTTATAAAAAATATTGTAAATATGATTCAATAAGTACATTAAAACATGTCTGTAGTTAGATAACTAGTATAGTAGTGTACTAGTATATATAGTATTTAATAGCACTCCATTATTAGTATTAAATGGATAACAGCAAGCAGGGTTGCCCTCAGACCAGCCAAAACCTACTTTTCAATGGATTATTGTTGTCGACCGCAATCTCCTTTCCCCCCCTTGTATTTGTTGACATTCTGATTCCATCTAAACCCTCAGTCACCCATGCCTCACCTCTGGCAGAGCTGTCTGCAGGGGCCGCAGCGTTGGTGGGGGTGGGGGGGGGGGGGGGGGGGGTGACCTCACATGATTCCCTACTAGGTAACCTAGGAGATTAAGAGCAATCAAGCCGCCCTGCCATTGTACAGCACCTCTCAGCTTATGACAGACCGGGTACGGGTTTTTTGTTCCAGCCGTCACAGACGCAGGCTTATAACAGGTTCCTGTCTATTCGGACGAGCCAGCGGTCGTCTGCTGCTGCATTCCTAAGGGGCACCGGCTTCTGCAGACGGGCTTTTCAGAAGGAGCGACCGACGTTCGTCGGCATCTTCCGCTGCTTATCGTTTTCAGTGCATTTTGATGCGTTCGATTTGTGTTTTTTTGTCGTGTTTTTCTTCTCACGCGCCAGTCATCGAAACAAACGTCCGGACCGACCGGAGAATACTTTGCGACCTCAAAAAAAACCTCGGTCGTTTGTTGCAGCTTTAGTTTAGAGGAGACCTCCCCTCGTCTGCTCCAGTGCGTGTGATCTGGATGTACAGCATGATATCCAGTAAGATCCTCATGTACCGAGGTCTGAGAGGAGACCCTCGGGCTGACGTCCTCAAAGACACTTGGAGGCGGAAGAAGTCGTGCGGCGATCTCTTTCAGAACGGGTACAGGGTGAGACAGGTGCACCACAGACCGGTGCTGGGCCCCAAGGAGAGACAGGCAGGCTTCTACCGGTCTCTGTGGTCCTGCATGCGGGTGCTGGCCAGCTGGGGTAAGGACCCCCCAGCCTGGGGGGATTGTGTGTGTGTGTGTGTGTGTGTGTGTGTGGAGGGTTTGAATAGCACTTTGACTATAGTTGGGTCTGTGTTGGGTTCACGTGACTCAACTGGGTTACCTTGGGTGGGGGTTGGTCTGAAGGCAGAATTATGATTGGCAACCAGGAAGTGAACTAGAATGAGGTTAGACTGTCAGGTCAAGTATAGGCTTCTTATTGCGTTTCATTGTGACGTTAATATGTGCTGTTTAACGTTGGAAAGCGATGGTGCTATAGTTTGCCCTGTGGAAGTTTCAAATCTGTGCAATCTTTTTCAGACAAAAAGCAATTAGAGGTCAAGTTAATCTTATCAACGTGATCCCATCCTATGAACTCATGTTACTAGTTTTTCTAGAGTGACTGCGCACCATTGGAAACACACACACACACACACACACACACACACACACACACACACAGGATCAGTACATAGTATTATGTAAGATGTTGCATTGTTCTATAATCCCTGGGTGAGCTCATTTTGGAACCAGACAGGAACACATGTATTGCATGTAGGCCAAAGCGGGTTTCCACTCCAGCATAGTCACAACATAGACAATCCTATTGAACTGGGACATGTTCAGACAGTCATGTCTTTCTATCTGACAGGTGGCATTGTTCCGCATCATGTTCTGGTCCCGGTTCATCTCTGGTATTTTGCAGCTGAGCCACTCACTGCGTGTCTAGACTGTAGACCCAGCGTGTGTTCACTGCAGATACAGCGTGCTCAGACTGTCGTGTGTTCAGCTGTCAATATGTTCAGACTTTTCGGCTCAGATTCGTTTGACCGCAGGACTACACTGACTCCTGCCGGTGGTTCAGGCATGGGTTCAGAGTACTTAATGTTCAGACTTCTGATTGGATAATGTTTGACTTACTCACGATAAAACGATTGTTTCAGCATCAACAGAAAATGAGATGCTTGGTTGATCTCAATGATTTATTTTTTGTGTCTTTTCTTTTTTTCTTTCTTCTCTCTGCTCTTCCCTCCTCTCCTCACTCCTCTTCTCTCCTCATTCCTCTTCCCTCCTCTCCTCATTCCTCTTCCCTCCTCTCCTCTCCTCACTCCTCTTCTCTCCTCTCCTCACTCCTCTTTCCTCCTCTCCCCACTCCTCTTCCCTCCTCTCCTCACTCCTCTTTCCTCCTCTCCCCACTCCTCTTCCCTCCTCTCCTCACTCCTCTTCCCTCCTCTCCTCACTCCTCTTCCCTCCTCTCCTCATTCCTCTTCCCTCCTCTCTTCTCCTCACTCCTCTTCCCTCCTCTCCTCACTCCTCTTTCCTCCTCTCCCCACTCCTCTTCCCTCCTCTCCCCACTCCTCTTCCCTCCTCTCCTCACTCCTCTTCCCTCCTCTCCCCACTCCTCTTCCCTCCTCTTTTCTCGTCTCCCCCTCTGTTCACAGGTTTAAGATTCCTGAGAGCACTGAGATTGATACAGTTCTCAGAAATTTTACAGTTTTTGAATATCTTAAAAACAAGGTAAGTATTGTGCTTTCATCCATCCGCCACTACGACTACCACCACCTTCCTCCTCCTCCACCACCTCCACCACCCACTTCCACAGAGCTACAGCACCACAGAACTCAGCGCACATAGAGGCTTGGTCTCAGGTTTGCTCTCGGTCGAAAGGGCTGCCAGAACACTTTCATTTAGAGTTTCAAACGCGGTAGAACCCGCCTCTTCCGCAGACTGGAGGTGATTCCAATGGTACACAATGGCTCATAGTTCTACGGATCAGTTTGGAGCATGACATGTTGTAGCTATGTAATTGCTGTACCATTGTTGTCTACCTGCAGGGTAGCAGTGGACTGTAAACTAAAGTGTTACCCAGGCAGCCTTTGTCAACACAGCAGGATGGAGCAGGACCTGGTCACTGGTCCGCATCTACAGGGGCAGGGCTTACAGCTCTGTGCGATGGCGAGAGAGTGAGAGTGAGAGTGAGCGTGAGAGAGAGAGAGAGACATAGAGGGACAAAGAGTAGAGAGAGACAGAGAGTAAGCAGAGTTCAGCCACCACAAAGGCAGCCCAGACAAAAGCACATAGACTCAGGTGACGGTTAGGGTACTGAAAATGCCATTCTTCAACGCCTGTCATGACATAATGTACGTCTTCGAAAGTCCAAGAGACCCCTCCCACCCAACCCGCCCCACCCCCACCCCTCCCCCCACACACACCCCCAGCAGCCGCTAGTTTTTTATGTTCATCTTTGTTTTCATAAAAACCCTTTTGTTTGTTTCGTTCTCCCTTTTAAAAGTCTCGTCCCACATTTGCCTGGCTCAGACTAAACATCCTCTGAGCCCTCTTAAGGCTGTGTGGGATTCAACAAGTAAAGATAATAATAACCGTATTAATCATAACAATGATAGAGTCGCCTTGTAGATGAGACCACCCAACCATTTCCATTTTCTTTCTGTTCCACTGGTCTGGATCTCTTTGAGAGAGTTTTATGGTTCTTATTCTACCCAGCAATTCCATCAAGCTGGTGAACCTGTGTTCCATCTTCATAAGCACATGGCTAACAGCTGCCGGATTCATACATTTGGTAAGTTGCCGGGCGGGAAAGGGGTAACGGGAGGTGGGTGGAGGTGGGGAGGGGTCCGGGGCGGTGCTTAGTTGGGGAAAGTGAAAAGGAGGAGCTGACTCCTAAATCTGGTCCCAACACAACCTCCAGCTCCTTGGTCTCTTTGGACGTAGGCAAATTGGAAGAAGCCCTTTTGGCGGGACTGGGGAAGGAGGGGGGGGGCGA